>CAJQUW010004098.1:5000-62026 GCA_907163375.1 Prostheceraeus crozeri | reverse complement strand
AGTATATATTTATCTGAAAAAGTCAATGGCAATTATTTTTCAAGAACACCATCAAGTTGTCTGCCAAAAAAATGATAACTGGTAAAAGCTTGATTTCATTAAACTGCCAGCTGAAAAGCCTCGTCGAAAATCGTAATTTCATGACGTTAATTTGCTAGTTTTTGATGCTGCATCGGCCATAATATAAACAATTCCTTCACATACCCAATTACTCTAAGCGTAATGCCACAGACCAAAGTAAGTATATAAGAGAAGTATGCAATCAAAGCATGATTTGTGGGGACATCTATGATATTACTTTTTCGCCAGCTCTTATAAGCAGTTTTATTTGATATCTCAATCGATAACAGAAGAGTATTGAAATATTAAATGCAAGGGACAGAATAGTTATATCAAAACTATGAATCACCAAAAAATTACATAGTTATCCGTAGACGTTTGGAAGACAAAAATATAGATGAAGATCCATTTCTATGGCTAGAAAGTCAGAGTTGATTTGGCATAGAAATTAATTGATTGTTAAGGTACTTAATAGACGACTGTAAACCCCTCATTTATCTAAACATTGATGCTGACGCTATACGATTGTTTTCCTATATTAATGCATTTGCCAACTTTTGCCCACTGAACATATTGTAATCTTTATCCCGAATCTACAAATACTTCATTTTCTTGTTGATAACCAGTTGTGCATGCATTCATTGATCAGTTTTAGATTTCAATTGACTAAAATGATCACTAAATTATTGATTGTCAGTTAGTGACAGGTCTGATGAAAATAAGGAAAAATAATGAATGATGATCCTGCCTTAACCTGCGCATACTTTGTATTAATTGCATTTGAATTTATTGAGCAATTAACACAATAGTTCCTCGGCCTCCCGGCAAATCACTGAAAAGTAAAACTATATTCACAACAGAAAAATTGAAAGCAACAAGAAACATTCAGATGATGAATGATACTCCTGCCTTAAGCTGCAGATACTTTGTATTAATTGCATTTGAATTTATTGAGCAATTAACACAATAGTTCCGCGGCTTCCGGCAAATCACTGAAAAATAAAACTATATTCACAACAGAAAAATGGAAAGCAACAAGAAACATTCAGAAGCAAGTTAAAACATTTGGGACAACGGACACTAAATTAAGCAAACGTAAATTTTGATTTTATCGATTGGAATATTATAGGCTGCATCAATTCACAAAAGGTCTTCAAGCGAAATATATATTATAAAGCTATATAAAATAAACCAACGTTTCGCCTTTGGTTTGATCACGTGTGTTAATTAAAATTCGAGTGCTGTACATTCGAATTTATATCTGGACGTTGCGAACAGATATCAGTTAATTCCACCTCACATGTGCGTCTGATATCGGCATTAACACTTAACCAGTGCGGCGGCGTAATAAGTTTCCAATCCTACGTTCAATAGTGTCTAATTTTATCCTAAACATATACTAGTGCTAACTACAATCACTTTACTTCATTTGACTGACCAGTTGCGGTCTCACTCCCATCTGACCTGAAATTGACACTTGCATTCTTTATTCAACGAGTGCCACGATTAGAGATAAATACTTCTATTTTCCGCCAAATAATCGGCTTGATTGATTATTTTCTATTTGACGGAAGCCGAAAACCGTGATATTGCGGTAATAATGTCAATTTAGGCGAGACCTTTCGACCGGCACAGCCAGTCATCGTCAGGCGAATGAGACTCATGTCTCAAATGCAGAACACAAAAATACGGTACTTATGGGTCATCTCCCCCCACGTTTTCAAATTTGTCTAAAACCGTAGAAATGAAACAGCCGTCACAAAACTTTAAACACACACAAGTGAGGATATTCTCAAGACACATACCTACCAAAGTTTGGGCAAATCGGATAAATACTTTTTAAATTAGGAGCGATAACTTGAAGCGCAACGATGCCGGCAGCCTGATCTGACTTGTCAGCGACCTCATCGTCTGAGCAGAAGGCACTTGAGGTCAACAAAGTCATTTGTCGACAACTCGTGAATCGATGATGACCGGGCCACATCCTTCATATTAATATGCTTCTTTAGAAAAACCTGAGGGAGATAGCCCGTAAGTACCAAAAAACTTATATATTGCATCACATTGTAGGAAACAATCCATTTAGATGAGTTAACTGTTACATTTTGATGATTTGTAGGCATTCATAGTGAAGAATATTGTGGAATAGTATTTTAAAGCTTCATATTTTCACTTGCCATCTTTGCTCTGCTTTATGAGAGATTTTTGTTTCATCCTAGCACACACACATGCTTTATTCTATAAATGTATACTGTTCACAAAATATGATGTATGGTGGTTATTTTGCATACCTGCAGTTCATATGTATATTTCGGTTGAAGGAAGACCTTTTCTAAATTGATAAGAATTTGATTCTCAAGCTTCGGCTATAAGCTTAAATAAAAAATAGAATAACAAGAAAGAGCGAACAACGTCATTACAATCACGTGTTGGATTCGCCATGATAGGTGGACGATTGACTTAACGGTCTATATAGTACAACAAATTATGACGAAGTCAACTAGACCTGTAAGTCTGCAATTTTTTAGTGTGTTGTGGAACTTCACGTTGTCCATGTGTAGGCCTACATTAATAACCACTACGATACAAGTGCATATACATATGTATAGGCCCACATCATTAATAGTCACTCCCATAAATCATCATGTCATAGTGTCCATCATTGAGCAAATAAATAGATATCGCACCATCATTGTCTGATTCATCCTATTTTACCTTACGTCAAAAAGCATTATCCGAACTACGAAGCAAAGTAATCAATGCCCGTTTGAAATATTTGAATGGGACTGCTCACAGAGATTATTTAATGTCATCAATTTGTACCTTCTCAAATGCCAAAAAAAGTTCTCAAACATACCTATTTTATTTAAAAATGAAAGATGTATAATTGCTAAAAAGACAGATCAAGCAGATGATTATGTGCATAATACATAACTCTGAAATTTCCGGTAAATTCGATTTGGGATAACTGTACTACATGAATAAGATAGACCTAATGTGAATGAATCATGGGTAACTTGTTCCACAGATATCCACTTCTAAGAAGCAGGTGCCCAATTCTAACGATTATTGATGAAAAAAGCATGCAGAATATGTGGCAGTGATCATGATGTCATAGAAGAATTAAACCGTTCAGCAAAATAATTGCTACTTTGACTAATTATCTCGTCTAAATAACCTCACTGCATAGTTTCGGCTGTTGGCACACACTTTTACGTGGGAATAACTAGGCATCAGTTATCCGGTTACTTACACGCAACGTTGCGTCCGAATAATACGTCATTTAGTGTCTGATCAGTCATCATCAAATCAGGTTATGAGTTGGTAATAAAAAATCAACTTTAATCAATTGCTAATCAACTTGCTAATTGAATTTGACAGCAGAACCGCATATTTTCTTAAAATGAAAGTACTAACTTACATAATGTACCACCTCTGTCAGCTGCCATGCCCTTTTCTTAAATATGCATACTGAAACTGTTCTTAAAAGACGCTCATTATTCAACGTCTCAACTTAGAAGAAGCTATACTTGACATTCTTGTGGTAAACTGGTTCGAAATGGATCATTTTTGTGAATTTCACTTAGTTGATCATGTATAATTTACATGGCGTAAATTAGCGCACCGCATGCATTTATGGTGGTTGCTTTTAGTTTCATCATATGCCAAAAATTTGACCGACTTGCTGATCCAGTTGAATGTGTTATAATTACTGTATTTATACTAGATCAACCACTACATGAATGGGATGTAAGTCAGCAATGAGCCTCGTTGGCACTAAAAAGCTACACTCTTGCTAACTGAGATATAGAACCGAGTTCATGGGACATCAACTGCAATATCTGTAGTGAATATTCACTAGGAGTTACGCAAATTTGACGATTTAAGTTGAATAAAGCTACTATCATGTACAACAACTTACCAGACGCCATTTTACGCGCAGGTCAGAATGATTTTTCCACAGCAAAATTTATAACACCATGCGCCTCTCAGCCTGTCGCTCACACAGTCTCACTGAGTCACTGTCTGTCTGTGTCTGCTTTACTCTTTAATAACAGCAGTCAGACAACAATTCCGTGTGACGTCACAACAGTGTAAACGTCGAGTTATTTGTGTGGGAGCATCTCGTTCAACTCTCATGATGACGGTGGAATTTCCAACAGCTGGTGTACTCTGGGCACAGTGACTTAAGACATCGCTAAAAAAAGCATGCTGTGCTGTTTTAGGACACACACGAGGGTCACGTGCTTCAACCACGCAGTGTTGACCTTCTATGGGATGTGAAACGTGACATATCCAGCATAAACAAAAATGTTACTAAAACAGCAAGCAATGATTCCTTTCTTCTCATTCCAGGAAATATTTGTATTAGATGCATCTGAAATATGTAGATAAACAATATCTAAGCACCAAAAGAAGCAATTTCTCCACTGTTTCATCTTTTAAGCCACATCAATCAGGAATGACACGTCCATCAGCAAAGTTGGGATGAAATATGAAAAGCTTGATGAATTTCATATAGAAATCAATTGGAAAATTGGCTTGTTGCCAAAAATTTTAGCCACAGTAACTTTTTGAAATTGGTAAATATGAATTTCTGAAAATCTTCTTGGCGAAAAAAGATGGCGGACATGTCTCCAAAAAAAGCCATTAGAGCAATGAGTTGATTGCACACTTAATATATTTAAACACTTTGCCACAGACCATGCCAGTGGAGCAGGTAGCTGTTGCATGTGAAGGAAAATGAAAATCGCGATGTCATTTTCCGTGTGTTCAATAAATAATGTCGCACAATGATGCATCATTCTATAACACTACAAGTAGCACTTTCAGACCTAAATCAAGCCTGTGTGAAACTCAAATGACAATGTACCTGCATGCCACAGACGACTGATGTGTCAGGTCTGTGTGTCGAAAGAAATGTCCAGTGAGTTCGAAATGTTCTGCTTCAAATTCATTCACTCGATTATAAAAAGACTATTCAATTTTATAGGCTGCTCCAATCTCGCTATAACTTTATAACTCTCATTACCACAAATTATTGAAATTGGAGGATGATGGATCAAATGAAAACTGCAGTGAAAAAAGTCCATGTTATGATAAAGAAGAGATATGACAATATAGCAGCTAAGAGTCGAGGTCCAATACGCACGAGCGAGGAAAATATTGAAGCAAAGAAGCAGCTAGCAGGTACAGAAATAAATGGAAAGAACGACTTACGAGTCCTTGGCTTAAAGCTGTAGAATTTCAAATTTGTGCACTATTCCGTCACGAAAGCGTGATCATTTCAATCAGGCATAACTGACGTACTTATTTCATAAAATCAAAATATATCTCATTAGTCTTAATAAATTTCTTCATTTTTTCAGACTAATCACGTTAAGCGAAGTGAATGCTCACCGACTCTGACCTGTATTCGTGTATTTGAGGATTTTCTTTGCATCATCTCTGTGAACTTTGATTAATTATTCTTATGGAGACTCTAATTGGAATTCCGGTGTTGAGAGTTATATTTAGAAACTGGTATTAGGCGCTCAAGGAGATTTGCTATATCTTTTGATGTTTCATGAGTCATATGTCCAATGACCACTTCTTCAAGAATACTTTTGGCGCATAACTTTATCAGAATTTGCACTATCTCTGCAATCATGTCAACTTCATTTCTGACGTATTTTCGCCTCGCATGAGCGATTATCAATCACTGCAAGAGGACGAGCCTCCCCTGTTTTGCATCTTATAATGTTGTTTCTACTGTCACGTTGGCAGTGCGTTCATCATTCTCACAGTGAGCTGGTGTTGTTGTGTTTAGCAGGAGGTTGAAGACTAATGATTGCGGTCAATGCACTTATCCCATCATTGTTCCTTGAAGACTTGTTAATGAAATGTTACTGCGGATGTCAACCAAATTCAGGCATGTAAGTAGGAATGCTGTATAGCATGGCTCACAACTTAAACAAAATATAGTCAGTCATTTAACATGATCCTGCTGTTATCAAAGTAGAAGATGAGCTGATCAACCAAAAACTTGTGCATCAAAATTGCTGACCAGTGATTGCTGGTGAGTTGAAATTATTTTGCTTTCAGTGATACATGTGCGTTTTTATTTAGATCATACAATTCGAATTAATTACATCATAATGCTTTTCGAAAGGAATTTGGACACTGTTTTTAAATCGAAGAAATTTATGCGGTAGGCCAAGCTTAGTTTGCTTGCTAGTAGTAATGACTAATCTTTGATATGTCAATTTGACTACTACTACAGTAGGGTAGCACATATCGTTATTGTGGATTTAACTTTCGAGAAACATTTCTTGAAAAAAAACTGATTCCTCCACATAATGGCTACATTATTAAGATGATCCGAATTTTGACAGTTCTAGCAGTTCTAGCAGGAGCGCATGAAAAATGTAAACATATTTCCGTGAAAATTTGAAATTTGTAAAATTTTTCTCGTTGATTCCTCTCTACCCGAGAAAACTCATTGTTTACTTTTGAAATTGTCATAAAATACATAACTTTGGCAATTTTCAATGCTTTGACATGATTTACATGGTGATTCTCTAAATTTGCATTGCAATGATTTATGGCATATATGTCATTTATGTCATGACTTTGAACTTTTATGCAATTAATGTTCGATAATAGATTTATTTTTTCTCTTTAGATTCGATATTATGCTTCATGTTTTCGGAAAATGGAATAATTCTCAAGCTCTCAGTAGTAGCATCAAATAATGCGACATCGAATTCGCATTTTGATAATAAATGAAAAAAGTAAATAAGTGATTTTCGTGATGTGACATCAATTCTTAAATTAAGAATTAGTCAATTTCTTAAATTAATATCTGTCAATAAGTTATGTGCTTGTGTTATTTGACATTTGATTCTTGAGTTAAATCTAATGATGTCAATGCACAAATTACAGCTCAGGGTTCTTATATTACATCCTTTAAAACTACCCATAAGGTTGACAATTCATTCAATAGGTTGGACATCTTAAAAAACGCAATAAAATGAAAACCTTAAAAAAAGCAAAAAACACAAAGGCCAACTTTTCTTTTAAAATATTTTTAAAAGTATGATTTTTTAAACCCTACTACGGAACAGTTGCGGTTTTTACTGAGTCTTGCAAGAGCGCCATCAAAGGCTCTGCTAGGATTGGCGCTGCGACTTTGCATAACATAGACGGTATTTCTGAGGACGGGAAGGTAGGGTTTCAACCAGATGAAAGACAAGAAGTTCGGAAACCACAATGTCTTTGGCGTAGTCACAAAAGGGCAAATTGATGTTGTTTTTGACACTGTTGACTTGTACAAGATCTTGATTGATCACATTTCAGGCTATGAAATCCACTATAAAGAGCTCTAACGTCATCACTTGATTTTCGACCAATTACAGTATCAACAATTTTCCAAAAATGCCATGTAATGTCAATTGACGAGATAACCTTTGATGAACATGATCCGATAAATAAGAGTAGAGGAATCTATTGAGCATGATATAAAGTCCACCACTTGAGTTCGAAGGGGCGATGTGGCCAGTGACACTTCCTTCAAGTATGAACCAATTTAGATAAAAGATCAACGCCTGAATCGGCCCAATTCACAACGAAGCATTTGAAGAGAAGTCGAGCGATGCGAGCGATGGATGAGAATCTTCCCAGAAGAATGAATCAAAGACAAAGTGGTAGAATTTGATGAAGCAGGCGGTCCTTGAAAAACCGGATAAAACAACAAAGTTTCACTATCCTTCTCTCCTTCTTAACAGGTTCTGAACGTCGGTGCAAAGAACGACCCGAAAAAGTGAGTTTCCGATACAAAGAGAACTGAAAGTTTGCTGATAAACCATTAATGCTCACATCAAGGTCAGGGATAACTGCGTCAACGTGCCACTCCAACGTGAGTGAAATCGACCGGCCCGGACAGTGGAGGAGATCCAACAATGCCATAAATCTTCTCTCGTGGAATTCTCGAGGAATTCCATCTTGTCAGCATGTGGTCCACGTATCTGATCCAAAACTCGGGAAAAGTGGAAAAGGTATTTTAAGAGAACCTGTTTTACCCTCGTTGCTGCCTTACGGCGTTCCCGTTTCTGATATGATATCAAAGATTTTGAGAGAGGTGAATGTTTGAAAGGTGTTGATGAAGCTACCCTCTCTACTTTATCTTCAGTCATTGGTGGAAGCAAACGCCATTCGTCCATTCCTTTCGACGTGGCTTGCAGCATCCTATTTGCCGTTGGAACTACATTGATGAGTCCGGACGTAGTGAGGCAGAATGGAGAAAGAAGAATATTCGTGCATCAAAGACTTAAGATGTCGATAGATCTGAAGTGACGAGCCACTTCGGAACCAGTGGTCATGCCATTGATTTGGACAATGTTGAGATTCTGGACAATCAGTTGATCAGGAGCCGGCGACTCATCAAGGAAGCTATTTGTACTCTGAAAGGCAACTTCAGCTTAAGTGATTCTTGGTCACCTTTGTTTTGATATCTTCCATGTTAACGTAAAATGATGTTCTGATTTTTCTTTTCTTTGAATTTTTTGTCTTATTTATGAAGGTACTTGTATGGTTTTAGCAGTAGGTAGTGATATTCCTACCACTTTTGCTTCGTCTAGCAATTCTTAATTCTTTGGTATTGTTGCTGTGATAATTGTTCACCCTCTATTGTTCACAATGGATCTCTTATTGGCATTGTTTGTCAGGCCCTTGAGAATGCAATACACTGTATTGCGAAAGTACTCGAGCAAATGCAACATCGGAAGCTTTTGGATTCCTACAACATCAATAAAAATGTCCAACCCGTCCTCATGTCTTTCAAAAAGTTGATGAAGTTGTCTTATCTAACTTAGACATCGTGAAGCACTTAAACTTAATGTCAACCGTCAACATATCTATTACACTGAGAAGTGCAAAATTGGAAGAATTGTGTATTGGGTCCTATTCATAGATCGAATCTTCATGGTTATGTTCTGAGAAGTGAGTCCATGCCAAATTGAATTCATTTGAATGCATCGGTAGATGGTTTAATCAAACAGTTTTTGGTAGAAACAGTGGTAGATGTTTCCAACTGCCACAGCCATCGATTGCTTCATTGGCGTGTTGTTAAGACGATTATCGTATCCATAGAGCAATCTATTTCTATGATCGTATCAGCTTACCTATTTGTCTTTGAGCGCAAGATTGTAAGATTGCAAGATTGCGCGCAAGATTTGAAGCGCGCGCAATGCGTAAGAAAAGTTGTGTTAGGGAACACACGAGCTGTCGCTTTCACATTGAAGACTGAACGTCTGCCAAGTGAACCGTGCTTGTCTTTGAGTCACTGTTTCTCCGTGATAAATTCATCAAATTTCATTATTCACATCGTTCGAATCCACGTGATTCAAATTAACTGACTGTGTACGTTCAGTGAGGTGTCAATTATCTGGTTTGTCTTCAATTTGCATTACGTTCAATGGAAAATTGATCTCCTTGCCTCTCGGGACTAGTTTTAAATGGGATCATCAGTCAGTATTAGAAAATGTCATATCTAAACCCAAACAACGCAGACAAAGCAAATTATCTCTGTGATTTAGAGACTCTGAATTACGTATTGCCGGTTGATTGATTTAGACATAAAAGGAAATTAGCATTTGTAACTAATACTTTATAAAAACTTCTTGGTGCATCCGCAATTTGTTTTTTTGAAAGTCTTTTCATTCCACCAGGAATTGTAATCATTAATTAAATAAACCACAATTCAAACTAAATTAAATTTAGAAGCAGCTTTTCTACTCTCCAAGACCTTAATCAGTGGTGGACCTTTGTTATCACAATAAAAAGAAGAAATGTACAACATGTCATTTTGGGCCACTCCGACTTCGGGGGTTGATAGGACTCCGACTCCGGCTGGCAAGCATACATAGCCTAGTTTTTTGAAAAAACTGGTAACCTGCATCATAGATCATTATAAGCTTACCTGAGCCTATCTTTAGTGATCATTGCTGATGTGTGCTTTATACGATTTTTCTCCAGTCTCTACCAGACAGGAATATCCCCATCCTTCTTCAAAAAATATGAGAACACTTTCGATTTTAATATGCGCTTTGGTGGAGACATCACACACGATAGATTAACGTGAGGGTAAGAGGTAATTTTCTCAAACAAACTAGCATTTCATTTTTGTCTCTGATGTGACCTTTGGCGCGTAGGTGTGATCGAAGCTAGGAAGGCATGTCTTCTCTACTAAATCACCGAGTGAAAAGACAATCCTTTTTCACTATCACGGTTCATTCCATCAACAATTACAAGCTTTGCATGCACTGCTGTCTCTGTACTTTTGTTTGACGGAGAAGGTTGACATCAAGACAGTGACAGATATGCACAGAGATAAATAATTTGTTTGTATTATGCTTCTGGTCTGGTTATAGGCCGGAGTCCGGAGTCCTATCATTTGATAGGACTCCGGGACTCCGACTCCGCATCCCTGTTTTGGGCAGATGAAGTCACATATCTGCCGCTTTAAAAGTCTTCAATTTCGACACATTTACTCACAAGAGTCATTGGCAAAAGTCACATGTTCTGCACTCCCAATCGGTCACATATAGGGCACAACTTGGTCCCATCATGGGACACAAGTCAATTTGGCGTTCAAAGAAAGGAGCACTGAATTCAAGACAAGGAGAGACTTCAGTGTCTGATCAACTGCTTCAGTCTTCTTTGCTCATTCTCTTATACTTGCATACAAATCAATACAAATGCAACAGAAAAACAAGTGTCATGCAGTCGAAAAGTCTGCACTTCGACTGCTAGATCGGTTGTAGGCATTAACAAGGCGCTTGTTTAGTCGCCCTTTGAAGTCATTTTCATGCTTAGCAACTTCTTTGCATTGACTATCACTCAGCTACGAAATCAAATTATTGTACTCTTAATGGGGAAGGCACAACGTTCATTGTACATTATGGTCATGAAACTCTTTCAACTCACGTTTCTTTCCATAGCAATCCACGCCTAGCTGATCAAAGCTCAAGTCAGCAGCTTGCTTTCGAATCAAGTGATCGAAAAGTCACGCAAAATCCTTTTGAAATTAATGTGCAGAGAGACACTATTGTAGAGACACAATAAAATTAAACTAATGTTCTTCATAAGATCTCTCGAGGTTTAATCGATGTGTAATTATAAAAGTGTGCTTGCATGTGTCGGTGGTTGATTTATCAGTTGTAGACTGCTCCAGGTGATGATAACTATACTTCATTTAATACTTCTTACGCATGTTAACCAATACGCATGATGGACAACAACCACTCAGGAAGTTTGTTGCCAAAAATAGGTAAAATCTCTAAATTTTCGAATTTAGTGACTAAATTAGTATTTACATTGTACAGCATGAAGATGAGAGAACTGTAGCAAAAACATGCTACAACAAGCAGGAGCGGGCGCGATTCCGAATCGTACGACTCAGTGCACGATTAGTAGAAAATCGTACGATTCCAAATATTTTGAGATTTTTTTCAGATTCAGTGAATTAAAGCTTACAGTTAATCAGGTTGACATATTGTCCTCAATTTCTAGATCACTAGTTTCACTGCAAATTCGATAATTTCCGTTCAATTTGAAATCTTTTAAATTTCCTTGAATTGAATTGAAATCAAATTAGAGATAATCCTATTTAGACACTAAAATTATGGTCAAAACTTCAAAAGTCAAAAATGAATATGTTCTATCACAGAAAATACGTTGCGTTGGATGAGGATCTGTTTTAGTATGATGTTTTTCTAATAAACTTATCATTTTTATTTTATTCAATAAGCGAGAGGTTCGGCAACGGCAAAAATATTTTATTTGCATGTATATCATTGCATAATATTAATTGAAGCTAGGAGATATGTGATTCAAGTTTGTCTCACCTGTAGTTAAAATGAAATTATCAAATTGATTTGATATCTCCAAGTAGAAAGGTGTCTTCCGGACCTCACGTCCGTCTTTTGTAGTAGAATATTTTGAACTGGCCGTCAGAATGATTTCTTGGTAAGATATAGATGAGTGTTAATCACGATGTTATTGGCCTTCCGATTGCTTCATTGTTCTGATACTTTGTTAATTTCAATAGGTCACCTGATTTCAGCTTCTGTATCATGTCATAGAAATCTTGCTCACAAATTTCAATGAAAAGTGGAATGAAACGCATTCTGATGTCATGATAATAAACCAGGCATTCACAAATGAAATGAACTATTGTTTCTACCTTTTGTTCATTATAAAAATTGAAGATTCGATCTTTGTAATCAAGTCTATTTTTCATAACTACTAGTTCCAACCATGAGGTCACGATTTCCACATTTCAGTATGATTAATACATTTTTAAAAAAAGCCGTGCTCCACGTATCCGCACAATGAGAGTTAAGAGAAAGAGATGTGCTCCGCGCATGCTGCAGTGTAAATCGCTCAATACCAATCACATACGAAGGACGCATAAAAAGTATTTTTTGTCGTATTTCTGTGTTCTCTTGCTATATAGTTGTATGCTTTTCGTATGTTATTTCAAATGTGGTATGCTTTACATACTAAAGCCATTCCAGCACAATGTTAAAAGAAAGCATTAATCATATCCAAAGTATGTTGATTTAAGGCCTTCTGCCAATAAAGATTACACTAATGTTACTACTGTTCTGCAAGTAGTGAGATAATGACATTCAAGAGTCATACTTCCAATACTGAATTCGATTTTAATACACTTACGTCTAAGGCATTTCATGAATAATCAATAAGTATTCAACCATCAACAATCATGCAATATGTAATTTTGAAATAAAGCATATTATCAATCCGAAATAAAAACACATTATAATTCATGAACGCAAAAAATAGTTATGTTTGAGATATGTAAGTCAACGTGGTTGCACAAAAAGACATCGTTTGATTGCATTGAGGGTCATTCCATGAAATCGTGACATAGATGTGCAAATATAAAAGAGACTTAACTTAACCACTAAAGGTGAATTTGAGAAGTATATAACCGAAAGTTTATGTTTTTACATCGATTTCAAAATTTTGGCTATTTCTACTAGAATTACACACAAATAGAAATGCGTATTTTTTTTTTAATTTCTTGATTTTTTTCCACCGAGTTAAGTTGTCAAACTGATAATGAAAAAGCATTGGCAAATGAGCTTCAACTCCATTTTTAGTAATAGTTGATCGTACTATTACATTCTGTAAAAAAAAAATAATGAAATTTTGAAATTGTGTCACTTCTATAGGCTGTTAAAGTGCACATAGATAGTTTTGTCCCGTTCGTCACGAAATGATCTATTGTTTTTATTTTTCAATAAGTATGAAACATTTCAATTAGCGGTTGCCCTCTATTTGTCAACTAACGTCCTGACTAGACACCACATTAATTTCAGACAAGTATGATGTAATGGATGTAGCTGAGGTGCGTGACGAACGGACATCGCCATTTCAACTATCTCTACCGGATAGCTGAAAATTGTCCCATTCGTCACACACATCTGTTAAATTAATTTTCACGACTGTCAGGACTAAGTCTATGGCAATGCACTTTTGTTCAGACTTACAGCCAGCCGAAATGTGCTTGACAGAGCAAGTGAGCGCGATCATTGTGCGGCTGGCGACATTCATAGATATCCTACATCGTCGAATGCAAGGTGAAGCGCCGTCGCCAGACTGGGGAATGCCGAGACAATGAATAGGAAGTTTGACACGAACTTGTCATTCTCTGGTCGAACATCATGCCTTTAACAGCAGCAGAGCGGAAGCGCCTTGAGAGAGCCAGAATGACCATCGAAATGAAAACAGAAGAAAACAAGAAAGCGGCAATGCGAATGAAGAGGAGAAGAGCAAATGCGATCGAATAGTGAGACGATGAAGCAACGGGAATATGAAAAGATGCGAAAGAGAATTCAGCGGCAGAAGAAAAGAAAGGGCCGACACCTCCGCATTCCTGACTCTTCAAAGTGAAGGGAAAGCGGTCTCCCGTGTGAGATGCACTCTACCGAGAAGTCCCACGCGTCGGAGAGAAGTTGTAAAGCGATTGGCGGAAGAGGAGAGACTCGTGAAGAAGATCCCAAAGTCAAATTCCAATGGACATGCCCTGTCTCAAGAGACGAAAGAGGTAGTAGAGAAGGTCTACTGCGATGATCTGACTTCAAGAATCTACGCTGATACCAGAAAATCCAAGAAGGTGAGAAAGCCTGATGGAACGAAAGAAAGGGTGCAGAAGAGATTGCTGCTGTACAATTTACACGACGCTTATCGCTTGTTTAAGCAAAAGAACCCAGACGTTTCTATCGGAGTATCCAAATTCTGTGAGCTTAGACCAGCATTTGTTGAAACTGTCTCTGAGAAGGACCTCACCGTGTGCTGTTGTCCTTACCACGAGAACTTTGCATACATGATCCAAGCAATTGGGTACAGGAACAACGTCGAGTCGTTTCTGGAGGACTTTTCGTGCAACACAGATAGTGTTGACTGTATGTTCTCACGATGTGGATTTTGCTCGTCTATCGACGTTGAAGCAGTGGTGGACAAGGATTCATACGAAGTCTTCATGTGGAAAGGGCCCAAACTTGATAAAGTAAGTTCAAAAGATGCTTTGCACTTTCATGTAGTAAAAGTTCGGCACTATACCGTATTAACTGTTATCATTTCCCTGTGTTGTTCACGCTTATTCTCATCATACATGTATTTTTGCCTTGTACACGTATTAAATCCGTAGTTTGACTATTGATGCATGTAGACAAGACGCTATCATTTTTAAAAAGATGCACATGTACATGTAATACATAGAATCAATAGAATATCATTGCAATTATTTTTGGCAATCGTATGTCTAATTTGTAATTGTGATTTATTGTTTGAGAGAAATTTAAATTTCAATGCGTGAACTAATTATTTAAGTAAGGACTATCATGCAAAATTGAAATGTGGATAATGCTATCGGTAATACATGTATGAATGATGCAGTTTAATTAAATGCTCAATGCGAATATTCACACGTGTGTAACAGCCGCATATTTTGGTAGGCCTTGGTTACATACAAGGTGCATGTCTATTTTCCAGGTAATGTTCTCTCGTTCCGAAATGAAGACCTATACACAAGACAGCATCAAGAGAGTAAAGCAGCATGTGTATGTCAATCACAGACAGCATGAAGAGCTTCGGAAAGCGAAAGAGGATCTGCAAGATGGCTCTGTGATCATGCTATGTGATTTCAGCGAGAATTTCCAGTGTCGAATTCAACGGGAGGTCATGGTTGCTCATTGGAGATCAGACTGCAGGGGTCAGATCACAATCTACACATCCATTGTGTACTTTTGGAGTGGACACAAAGTGATCCATAAGGCGTATGCATTCATTTCTGACACTCTCCATCATACCCATCGAGAAACTGCAGTCTTCAACGAACAAATACTGGGACGACATCAGCAAGATTACAAAGGTCGAGGAAGTCATGGTGTGGTCGGATGGAGCTGCTGCGCAATTCAAATGCTGGCATACGATGGGTCACATGTTGAAATCTAATTACAACATCACCTCCTGGAACTTCTTCGAGAGTTACCATGGAAAGGGACCGCATGACGGAATTGGTAAGTTAATGACAAAATATAAAAATATTCAGTACTGGTACTGCATCAAAGTGTAATAATACATACGTACTGGTATTGATATTAAGCGTGATGTAAAAGCATGGACAAGTAGGCCTTCATATATTCTTGAATGAAATTTAATGTAGTTAAGTACCTGTTTGAGTTTGTAGCTTATTGATACTTTCTCATATACCATATACCAGGTACCGTACATCCACATGCAATGAAGTGTAATAAATTATACAGGTAGGATACACCGCTTAGATGGGTAGGTGTTTAAATCTGCGGGTATAGATAAAAATCTGTACATATTTATTATTAGATCATAATGAACGATTGATGTGTTCAGTTACAAAATACTAAGCTTAGCTGGTGTTCAGTAAAAGTTTTATTTTAATTGACACGTACATTGTGTATTTTGAGCAAATTATAAGTGCACATGTGTGGTACATTTTCAACATGAAGACTTATTAATTATGGTCAGTTTCATTTCGATTTTCAAACGGTACTAGGCCTGGGTAAAAATCCTTTGCTTTCGATCAAAACATCAAATCCCTTCAGTTTCAGGAGCGCTCGTTAAGCGCGAAGTCTGGCGCCAGGTGCTCCGTGGCAGCGCTATTGTCCGAAGTGCGATGGACGTCTATCAAATCGCGCTCACAATCGATGGGGTGGAAGCGATCATGATCTCCGAGGATTCAATCTCAAGGTTTGAGGGTATGTCATTTCCTCAATTGCCTGGAATAAAGGCATGTCACCAAGTTCGCAAAGTAGGAGAGTCGTGCGTCTCACTCTTTATGACCACAAGTGATGCGGTCCCGCTTGGTCGTCCCAATCGCATCATCATGACAACTCTTGACATCAACGCAGGCCTACCAACCCCATCCCTCTGCCAACCCAGGACCATCTTCAGAGCCTTCTAATGAAGTCAACGACAGCGATGAAGACATTCTTAGTGCCTCTGAGCTTCGCCTGTTGATAAGCGAGGCCCGGCGGAACCTCTAATTGTTCTTGTTTACACATCAGTAAGCTAAATGAAAGATAAATGTTGATCGGAATATAGTTGTTTTGATGGTCCCGTTCGTCACGTCCCGTTCGTCACGCAACTTGTTTTCTTGACATCAAAATTTAAACACCATCTAATTAATGGAAATTCTGCAAACTCACAGTATGTTAGCTTGATACCCAGTACTTAATTACCAAACAGTTTTCGGTGAAAAATAGCCTCTCACTTCAGAGAAATATTTAACCAATCAAAAGGTCGAATTTCTTGATGTCACAGCGCGTCCCGTTCGTCACGCAACTTTGCATCGTTCTGGTAGCGAGTATAATAATAGCTGAGAAATGAAATTTCACATGACTGATCTGTTGAGTTTCACTAACTATCTTGGCTATCTAGAGAAATTCAAAATACAATGAAAGGTTTTGAAATACTCAAATTAAAATAAAAAGACGAAAAAAGTGTCCCGTTCGTCACGATGGAATGACCCTTGATGTTAATCAACTTGGTTCATAAAGTAGAGCTACCCAAGCGTCCTTTTAATATAACTGAGCAATAGCAACGACGACACACAGCTTAAAAGTCACAATATCATTAATAATCAAGGATGTTAAAGGGTATAAGCAAAACACAATGACTACAATTCAGGGGACGTGGATCACATGACTCCGTCAAATTTAAGTGTAGAAATAAAAGGCTACCACTACTATTGACAAAATAAGTAATAAGAAGATAAGGAAAGAAGTTAACAACAATGAGATTAAATAAACGATAGATCAGATTGCCATGCAAAAGATGTGCGGCTGGTAGGATTCGAATCTGCTGCCAAGGTTAACTAGACCTGTGCTCTAACCAACTGAGCTACGAGCCACTGCGGCTGGTAGGATAAGTGAAATAGAAGTAAACTACATGCAATTGGCTCAAATTGAGTTTTCTTACCGACACAACCCCTCATTAATAGAGGAGGGTTAATTTCTGATAATAATAATTTCTGACCTCTAAATATGTCATTTTCTTCCAATCGTCTTCATTGTAATGTAGTAACTTCCACACTGTAAATCGCTCAACACCAATCACATACGAAGGATGCATAACAAAATATTTTTTGTCGTATTTCTGTATTCTCTTGGTATATAGTTGTATGCTTTTCGTATGTTATTTCAAATGTGGTATGCTTTACATACTAAAGCCATTCCAGCACAATGTTAAAAGAAAGCATTAATCATATCCAAAGTATGTTGATTTAAGGCCTTCTGCCAATAAAGATAACACTAATGTTACTATTGTTTTTGTAAGTAGTGAAATAATGACATTCAAGAGTCATACTTCCAATACTGAATTCGATTTTAATACACTTACGTCTAAGGCATTTTATGAATAATTAATAAGTATTCAACCATTAACAATCATGCATTATGTAATTTTGAAATTAAGTATATTATCACTCCGAAATAAAAACACATTATAATCCATAAACGCAAAAATAGTTTTGTTTGAGATATGTACGTCAACATGATTTCACGAAGGATATCGTTAATATGAATTGATGTTTATCAGCTTGGTTTATAAAGTAGAACTAACGACAGGACTTTAAAGTTGCTAGACAAATAGCAACGACGACAACCTCGCGGGGCATGAAATTCACAATAACTCTAATTAAATATCACTCTATCAAACAAAAAATATTCACGACAGGTACTACTGAAAAAAGTTATTTGACAGTAGTATGTAATACATATATTTTTTGCTATGTGAATTAAAGCTGCTCATACTAAACATATGAGAATGAAGACCAATTTTCATCGGGTCTCGTTTATAAAACATACCAACAACTCGTATTTCAGTGTGAAACAGCCAATCACAGATAGAATAGTTCGTATCGCTACATACCAATCACGTATGTGGTATGAAAAATGTACCAGATCTCTGTAAACATACGAGAATCTAGTATCAGATGTTAGTTTCAAAATTGTATGTGATTTTGGTATATGTTTGTATGTAACTTTCGTATCTAGCGATTTACAGTGCATGTGATATGATTTTCCACCAGGCTCTCATTGAAATGTGTGAAAACAGCAGATGATTCTCGTCCAAAAGTCTTCTTGTAGTCGGGATTGCACTGTCCTCGATGCCTCGCCTACGTAGATTCTTCCACAAATATTGTAGGTGATTTTATATACAACCCATTTATTGACAGGATCCTGTCCGCCTTGCTGATGAACACGTTTCACAATCCTCTGAACATTGTTTTATTTCTTTTGGAGGATGCAGAATTCTCTTCGTGGATGTAACCGGTGTGAAACAAATTCTTAATTTATCCGCAAGACCTGTTCTCCTCAGCACGGCTAAAACTTTTCTGTGATGGTCCGCTCCGAGAAATGGTACTTTTAGTATCCGGGGTGCCAAATCAGAATTCTGATTTCTGATGTTATTGAAATCCGCAATGTATTGCAAAGAAATATGTGGTTATTACGTCGTTTCGCGTAAGACTGAGAGTTAAATAATATTTTAGCCGGCAATCAAATTGTGTCAATTCTAAGTAATCGGCACCGGTTTGACACCTTTTGGTACTTTCAATCAATTCATTTCGGAAGTGTTCATTTAATCGAGTTTGAAAGACAGATTTACATTTTTCTCACTTATCTCTAAATTCGTTTGCCAAAGATTTGTCAACTTCAATTGTTTCGAAAGTTTTTGAATGCGCCAACACCTCGTGTAGGAATATTTCATGTCAGTTACATTTTCTTTGATGTGTTTGCAACAAATATTTTTAATGCCATCATTATTACTAAAAATTATTTTAATCCAAAAATTAATTTCTGCTTTATTGTAATGACATTCAAAAGGTAGAAGACCAAATTCATCTATTAAGCAGTATTTTGCGGTCGTGTTAATTGAATGATAGAAGCGCTTGTAAAATTGGCCTTGAATTTCATTAAGTTCAGAAAGTTTGTTATGGAAGCAAAATTCTCCGCCGTATTTCATTTATGACATTGATAACATTTCAAACGTATTCTTTACAACTCACCCACACATTTCCAAATTCTTTCATTTTTTAGCAGTCAACTATGCAGATTTATTTCCTTTCTTATTTGAATACTCCATATCCTTTTTAGTGTTATATGAAAGTCAGAATCCTAAATATTCATGAACCTTTACTATTTCGATTCATCTCAGATCGTTATTGAAATCAATATCAAAGTAATCATTACCAGCATGTTGATCATTCTGGATCATAACGTTAGCTTTATCATAATTTATTTTCAGTCCATTTATTTCACAAAACTTTTGAACAATTGATTTGATATGCTAATCCGGCTTCATCATTACTCATCAAAAGTATATCGTTAGCATATATCAAACAAGAAATTTTGAAATGGCCGATCTTAGCTGGGCTGATTTTACTCATACTAGAATGGATTTCGCTCAGTAGGCTATTCATAAATAATGAGAACAAAGTTGGTGAAAAGCCATCTCCTTGAGGCACTCCATTTTACAATCTGAATATTTTCGTTTCACTACCACTATGTAGAATTTTGTATTTCTTTTCAACTATCAGTTTGGTCAGCAGACGAAGAAAATTACTGTTTGGTAAGACAGATTGTAATTTCCTTTTGAGTAAGGATTTCGGAATCGAATCAGATGCTTTTGACAAATCATTGAAACATACAAATAGAGGCTGCTTATAATTTTTCTTTTGTGGCATAAATTCCATCTACTAGAGTGGAATAACCCTTTCGAAAACCTATTTGGATTCATGAATTATTTCACGATTATCTAACCATTTATTTAGCCTAAGATTTAAGATTTTTGTCAAAACGGTCGCTACATTTGAGCTTAAATTGATAAGTCTATGGGTAGCTGCATCGTTGTTACTTCCAGATTTATAAATTGGTGTAATCCAGCTTGTTGAGAATGATGGTATTTCATCATCCTCGCTCAAAATTCTATTGAAAAGGTTTTGTAGGATATGGATTGCATTATCATCAATTTTGAACATTTCATGCAACAATTTATCTGAGTCACTCGATTGACAGTTCTTTGTAGACTTTAAGGCACTTTTTATTTCATTTTCAATGCTTTTTTTGTCTAAATACTCCGAGCATATTTCTTTTGTATCTAGTCTATCATCGATGGTTACTTCATGAAAATGACTACTATCAGCATCTATAATTTTTTAAAGAAATCGCAAGCAATTAGATTAGGGTAAGGTGGTACAAAACGCCCCACTCAATTTTCTTCGTGACATTGAATCGGTCGGTGTTTTAAGTCAACTATGCGCGCAACTTTGAATCATTTGGTTTCATCACGCTGGTCGAGAAATTGCAAGCTAAAGAGGTACGTTAATGATAATGATACATTCCTTGTTATTTTGACGAGAGACCTCTAGTGTAGCAGTGACTTGGGGACACCATGCTAACGCACTGTAAAATGTATTTGAATACTTGTGTTAATTATTAATTTTATGCTATTTGTATTTAATATGTGCACTAATGATTATTTTATAAAATCCTTAAAAATCAGATGATAATGGGTTGGGGTAAAACGCCACACACTTGGGTGTACATAACGCCTTATGGGGCGCCTTACCTTCGTCGAGGAGCGTCTTACCCCAACTTTTTCTATTAAGTTATAAGTTGATTAGTTGACATACAGTACTGAATCAGTCGTTGATTGCACCATTTGTCCAAATAATACATAACACTGAGCTTTTATCTTATCTTCTTAGTGTGCATAACTTCTACACGTGTATAGCTTAGGAAAAACAACCTACAGTACTATTTTAATGACTCTTAGACTGAAAAAGTTTTGACATCGGACTTGAACCCTATACCTTGCACGATAAATATTTAGACAGTTGCCGCTCATACCACAGCGCTACGACGTTGCTTGCCGTCACGGTGGTGCTTTGAAATAAATATACCTTAAGCTATCTTCCTTGACTGCCTTTGAGTAGCAGATTTTTCTAAAGGTATCTGAAAAAGAAATTGAATTATCACTATGAACATATCCCACTATGTCAACACAAAGTGGCTGCTATTAAGTGGTGGCTGCAGCCTGTCCATTGACTTAGTAGACTTAGTATTTGGTGATACCAGTACAATAGGCCTACCCTTAATTTTCCCAGGCCTTGTATGCCTGTAAGTAATATGAGGATGACTTTGTGTGTACACTGTAACAATATACATGTACTCGTAGTAAAAAAACTAAATGTATGTACGGGTATGCCAAACTGCAAAGCTAATGTATAGGCTTCTGATAATGTAAAAGCTGCTGAAGTTTGTAACAATATTTAACGTCTAACAAGTGATTTTTCTTTCAGATGCCTCGGGAGTACAAGGGAAAGACAACCCGGATGAATTACGGAACAGAGGCGCTACAAAAGTCACTTCAAAGCTTGAAGAATGGCATGGGTGTTCATCAAATGTCTCGAATGTATGGTCTCCCATGCAGAACATTAAGAGGACATCGAGATGGTCTTACTTCTCGTCCTGGAAGGACAAAGCTTGGCAGATACGAGACTGCCTTGCCAACCGACATTGAAGATTCTTTGAAGGAACATATATTATTCATGGAGAATCGACTCTTCGGACTAACAAAGTTAGAATTGCGCCGTCTTGCTTTCAGTGTTGCTGAACGTTCCGGTATCAACCATCCATTTTAAAATGGTCTTGCCGGTAAAGATTGGCTACGTGGCCTCTTGAAAAGACATCCTGATATATCACTACGGAAGCCACAAGGAACCAGCATCAATAGAGCTGTATCCTTTAAGAAGCAAAACGTCGAAGAATTTTTCAAGATATACAAAGACATTTTGGAAAAGCACAGTTTCCAAGCCAGACAAATATGAAACATGGACGAAACAGGAATAACAACAGTTCAAACACCATGTAAAATTCTGGCCAAGTCGGGTAAACGTAGTGTTGGCAAAATCGTAAGCGCAGAGAGAGGACAATTGATGATTGTCATTGTTTCATGCAGTGCAGCAGGTCACTATGTTCCGCCATTGCTTATTTGGCTTCGAAAGAGAATGGCTGAGCAACTCATGAAGGGGACTCCACCAGACTCGATAGGAGCTGTCAGTGATAGTGGATGGACTGATGGAGACATCTTCCTTGTTTGGTTGAAACATTTCCAGAAGTGGACACATAGCAGTGCAGACAATCCACAGTTGCTTGTATTGGATGGACATCATTCACACAAGACTCTCGAAGCTGTCCTCTTTGGTGGAGAATACGGTATTCACATGCTGAGCCTCCAACCACATACATATCACATAAGATGCAGCCTCTGGATAGAACAGTTTTCAAAGCACTCAAAGCAAGTTACAATACGGCTGTAGATAACTTCATGTGTTCAAACCCAGGGAAGCGTGTGACCATGTTTGATGTTGGAGAACTGTTCGGCATCGCCTACAATCGGATGACAACTCCAGAAAAAGCAATAAAAGGATTCGAGGTCACTGGTTTGTGGCCACTGAATGAAATGATATTTTCTCAAGAGGACTTCGCTCCATCATTGATGACAGATGAGGCCGATCCGAGATATGATAACAACGATCATGCTGAAGATTTCCGTGAGACGAATGATGTCCCTGGTCCAAGTGGAATTTCAGGTAGCACAGCCGAAGTCGTGTCCTCATCCCCAGCAGTTGATACACCATCAAACACCGGTGTACCGGTAAGCCCTCGATCGTTGATTGAAGAACTGTCACCTCTTCCAACAGCACCAAAAAGAAAGAGAACGTGGAAAGTGGAAAAGTCGAAAGTATTGATCTCTTCTCCATCGAAAAAACAGCTCGAATATATGAAAAATACGAGTGCAAAAAGGAAGGTCCGAGTGAAATCAGCAACTCCTTCTAAAGCACCAGCACCAAGTTATGATCGCACTTCATGTTTCATTTGTTCAATGAAGTGGGTCATGTCCTGCGAAGAATGGATCCAATGCACAAAATGCAAGCGATGGGCGTGTGTGCCATGCACAGATGTCGAGAGTGCTGACCAGATCGAATATGTATGTGGCTTTTGTCGTGTTTTGTGAACTTGTCTTGTTGTGTGTTGCAATTCTGTGCGTACTATGTAGTATTTGTAGCGCCTATGAAAGTCTTCATTGTAATAGTCAATAGATCTGTTTGATATTGGAAAATTTGTTATTGTTATATTCGCAGCTGGGTTCCGATTAGCAGATAGGTATAGACATATGTATAGGTAGGCTATATGGATAGGCTAAGCTTACTAGCATTCTTTTGGGTTGACATAATCGTAGCCAAAATGTTATATGTCCGGTTTTTCATATTGCCTTAGCATCTGAATACTAATATCATTATGATATGTGCAAATTGAATTCGATGTTAAAATAGTAGGGGTCGTCTTACCCTACATGGTGGGGAGTTTTTTTGAGAAAATTTACAAAAGGTATGCACAGAACATTACAAAAGCGTTCGACGAAAATCAACTAGTCTGAATAATTCTACGGTCTCTATTCTCAAATTGAGCAAAAATCGCGTTTTGTAATTTGTGACAATAAAGTCCAAATTTAGCATGAAAGTTAAGCGGTGCGTCCTGCCCCACCTTACCCTACTTGTTATTGTGGATTTTTGCTCTTGTTGATTAATTTCCAATAGGTTTTCTGATCATTGTTATCCTTAGTAATAACAAGTTTTTTTAAAATCATCGTTTTCTGATCCTGCGCTTTTCCTTTCTGATTTCTTTCTGTTATTGTTTTGTAGCAAGAGATAAATATTTCAAATTATTTTCAGATTGATTTTGTTTAAAAATTGCAACACTTTTTCAGTGAAAATTTCTAAGTTTGTAAATGTTCTTTGAATACTTAGAGTTCTTATTTTTGTTTATACACATACATGTATTTGATTTATTTTTCACATGCAGCAATTCAGTGTAGATGTCATTGCAATCCATGAATTGATTATCTATTTTCTTCAATACTAGCTCACAATTTACCTGAAATACGTTATTATTGAAATCAGCATTAGTTTCGTGAGTCCATTTATAAGGAAATATTTTTGAATGCCAAGCAGGTTTTTGTCTCTTTTCGTCACTTTCTTTTGATGGACTTATAGCTGTTAAGTGTTATTTCCTACGATGAGTAGTCAGTATGTAAATCAGTAAGACAGATTTCAAGCGTACTGAGTAACTTTAAAATTGATTCCGATAAAAGAAAATAGTCTATCATAGATTTTTTTATTACGTTATCTTGAACGCAGTGAAATGTGCACACCCCAAGAGTCCTCGTTTTCAAGTCTGCCATTTGCGATAATCAATTTAGTTTTATTGCAAAATGTTGCATTATTTGTACATGTAATTCTTGTCGGAAAACCATAATGTAAGTTCTTATTTCCAAATCCAATGTGTCCATTCAAAAATCAAAAAAGGATCATATTTTCCATATTATATTGTAGGATATAATTTTGTATGACTTGAAAAAAGTTTTTATCCTTTTATTTTGATTCTCTATGACCCATATAACAAACAATTAAGTAAATATCCTTCATGTATTTAATGGTAGTACTCGATAATTTATCAGTCATGACTTATCATTACAGTAATTTACTATATTTTCAATTTTTAAATAGGCCAAGCAGTCTTTCACGAATATTGAAATTCCTTTTATGCTTCTACCAAATCTACAATTTTTTCTCTTCTGAGTGATGACCTACATAGTTTTGATAATCGGAAAGTTATCAGTATAATTAATCATAATTAACAATAAGTTAAAAATATCTTTTAAATGAGTTTTACAAAAGCAAATTATATCATCATTTTGCATATATTTCATTAAATCGGAATTGCAAATTTTATTATCATTGGGGCCGTTTATATTGATATATATATATACATATATATATATATATATATATATATATATATATATCTACTAAATTATATTAAAATATTATTTTATAATTTAAAAAAAAATTATTAAATTATATATTAAATATTACATATATATATATATATATATATATAATATTTAAATATTCAAAAATTTCATCTTAATCCTCTCATTCTATTAACGTGTTGGTATTTAGCGTTGTAGGTGTGCATTGTTACTGTCGGTCCTCGTTATCCTGAATCGTTTTTCTTCCTCTGCTCTTCTCTGTCTTTGGTTGTTGCGCCTGTCACCCTATATTCGATTTTCGCATCTGTTCGGTTGATAATCGTATCTGTTGCCGTACCTTCTTCTTCGGTTTCATGCTCATCCCTTTCCGTGTTGTAGTTGTAACCTCGGTTTTTAATAATGATTATTATTTTGGTTTCTTTGTTGTCTATTCAAGCAGTTTCTTATATGATGTCCCGGTTTTTTGCAGTAATGACAAATCATACTTCTTCTGTTGTGTCGATCGTATGTTGGTTTCCATTGTAAATACTGCTGTTGTTGTTGTTGTTGCTGTTGTTGTGGATGGCCTACGGTCGTAGCCTCACCTGCCTCCACAACTTCCAATACGCCAACGCTTCCCGCGGTCTGGTAGCCTCCCAGCTCATTCGTCATCACGTCGCTATACTGTCAAAATATCCATTTCTAGTGAGTAGAATTTCAAATTCTATTTATTCCAGATATCTTACGGAAAGCAATACCGATTTCAAATGACAGGAAATTTAATTTCTATTGATTCTCGAATCTCTGTGACTTAATGAAAGTAATGAAGGAAACATCTATTTAGTTGAGTTCTCTCGAAAATACATGTATGAAGGCAGAAAAAGCCAAACTCGACGACTTGTCAGCTACAGCAAAGTGCTTGCCAATATTGAATTTGATTTCACGTAGGCCTTATATTACTGCACACATTGCAGCAAGCAATTTACAGACTTTATTCATTGCTCCTGACCTAGTTATGTATTTCCTTTACAGAGGCAAGAAAATTTACTAGGTTAAGAAGAAGCAATTTAGTAGCACCGAAGCTATTTACTGAAACTTAGTCCCAGTGTCTTTGGTTGTAATGCTGTATAATCAGGAACTTATCTAGAAATATGTAATGAAACATACAATCATACTGACTCAGCTGTAAAAGTAGAAATTAGAACTTAAAGAAAACACAACAAATAAAACAATATCTACTGCATCAACTATCCGGTACTACACCAAAATGGTAACAAAATTAATCCCGAGATTCCGTAAGTAAAATCGGGGGATTTCTGGATTTGCAAAAACCCATGGGATCTATGGCACATGTCTACAAAGAATGATAACCTAAAAATATTGAATATCCTGAAAAATGGATATCATGATAACCACAAGCTGCGATAACTGTAGGTCGCAATATTATTATTTGAATTTCACGAATAATACTTAACATAGGGGGTCAAATCTCTCCATAGCAGTATACAGGATTTATGGAGAAAGCTGTTCTCACCTGATTCTCACGCCGAGCTCACTCTACCATTTTAGAATTGAAAACAGTTTTCATTTTCTATTTGTAGGTCAGATGGCTTAATTCATTTCAACTTTAGCCGATTTATCCGTCTTTACAATTATTGTTTTTTAAGCAGAGCTACTCAATTATGGATTCAAAATGCACTGTTAGAATTTTATTTTAAGAGTTGACGTAGTTTGTTTCCATTAAAATCAACAAATTATTCGTATTATTGTCTATCAAAGCAGTCAATGGAAGTTTTGAAACTAAAAGAATTATGCAAATGAAATTGTTGACTCTGAATTATTACTTTTATCTCTTGGAAAAATTCACTTTAGTTTTAACGGCAGCACTTATCTCCCTTTGATCACCAACGCGCTAAAACTTCAGTCATTCTTATGCGATATTATTGTTAGAGACTGAACTGATAATTTAGTGCACTCAAATAGATGAAGATGAATTCTAAACGGTGTTGAAAATAGCCTTCATCTGATAAAGCTTGATCACAGATCATTGTATAATGTTTGCCAAATTGCTGTGATATCGGAGTTCTGATGCTGACAATCGGAGAGAAATTCTTAAAGCAAAAAGGTCTTTGACAGAATATTACAAAGGAATAATATCGAATAATCTCGGATTGTGTCGGCATGGGACGCAAATAATCGGTTAAATTAAACATTAATTGAGGTAACTGGTATTACTAAATTACTATACTATCCCAACTAATACTAAACTTTACTAAGCTAACTTATATTCTGCCATTACTAATTGACTATTTTATCTACTATAGAAGATAAATTCAATCGTTAAACAATTTTAGTGCAGATTATGCAGTTACAATTAATAAAACAACGATAGGTTTGATGCAGGCCTGAAATGTTGAGCATCAACTTGTCAAAAGTCATTTATGAAGGACTTTTGATTGCGATTTGATAAATGATTATTTCTCATGATTTCATGTGAAACAAATGAAACATAGGAATAAATCACTCCTTAGACGCGCCTTAGAAATAATTAAATGTTGCGCTAATGTAGTTGTTCCGTTCAGTTTGTCTAGTCATAGCGTCAATGCAGGTGCAAGTCACCTCCATCTTGAATTTCTGTATGCTCTATCTTTAGTTCGGTTGATGATTTATCAAAGTTTACAGTTCCTAAGATATGCAATTACGTTTTTTCACTCCATTAATTCTAGCCTGTAAAGAGTTAGCGAAGCGTTGACATTAAGCCAACGCATAAATAAATGATTAATTTCCCGATTCTAAATACAGATTGTTTCATAAAAAATGGATCACCCTTATTAAACATCGCCTTAACTTCAACTTTGTCTAACTCCGCCAAACTTGAACAAATTTCTCTGAAATTTGGAAGATATGTCAGTTGTGCTTACTAATATCATTGTTGGAAATTTCAAGCATGAATATTGAGTTGTTTTCCTGTTATAGATAAAAAAGTAGTAGATAATTTGATCTTCATTTAGCGATGTTACACAAAATCATATCTCACTCTTATAAAATTACATTTGTTTCCTTTGTTTAATAATATGTTGTTCTACAAGCCAAAAGCTATCAATCAAAACAAAAATAAAGAAAATCGGTCAATCAGAGCCGGTATAGCACCATTATTCATCATCAATAATGTAACTGCTACATGTGATTAACTGGACTTCATGTTCCATAGCTTCCTGACTTCGTTGCGGTGGTGTTGGCAGCACTCCTGATTGCTTTCAGCTAGAAATCTATCTCTTACCGGTTGAAAACAATACAAAGCACAAATGAGCAATAACGAGATCGCATTCACAAAAGGCAAAGTGTCAGCCTTGCTAGAACTAGGGTTTTCTTTGCGAGCTACAAGCAAGCGACTAAATGTCCCTTACACAAATGTGCATCGATGGCATAATGATGATTTTCGACTCTGTCGTAAAGAGGGCTCTGGCCGTCCACGCAAAACATCCAAACGTAGAGACCGCCTAATTTCGCAAGGTGGTGCGACTCTACTGATTTGGGCTGGCATTTGGACCAATGGCCGCTCTGAACTTCACATACAGCAAGGAACCATGAATTCTGAACGCCATGTGAATGTTTTACGAATGAACATTGGCCAAATGACAGATCAACTTGGTGATCCATCGACTTGGTTATTTGTGGATGATAATGCTATGGGTCACAGGAGTAGTAGAGTCAACTTATGCAAGTCTCAATTGGGGCTTAGGACATTATCTTGGCTAGCTCGTTCTCTTGATCTGAATCCCATAGAAAATGTATGGAGTATTCTAAAACGTAACGTTCGTCGTTCACTGCTACCTACAGATGGCGTATCACAACTTACGTCAATGTTAAAAAGAGAGTGGAGAAAGTTAGATCAGTCAAAAATCAACGATATCATCGAATCAATGCCTAGACGAATTGGTAATGTCATTGACAATAAGGGTACGGCCACAAACTATTAGCTTCTTAAGAACCGTTACTGTATCATAGCTTATCAGATTATATAAGGACATTTGAATATATTAGGGACATGAAATAACATGAAAAATGCTTTCTGTATCATACTTATGTTTTATTTAGTCAAATTTTAGGATGATCCACTTTTTATGAAACGGACTGTATTAGTCACAAATGGTCACCGGCAAAGAATGTGGCCCAGCCTATATCACATTTTTCCAGTGCATGAACTTAAAATTCTAAAAAAAGAAGCTTACAAAACGACGCTTATAGATTAGAGTCGTAGTCTTCATTAAAGCATCCATAAAGATTCTTTTTAGAAATTTCTTTTTAAAGATTCTTTTTGCTTCATTTTGCAACATTTTTAACATCCCAGTATTTTATAGGAGCCACATAAGTGTCAAACGTCTTTTTTTATTCATGCACAGAGAAGCGACTGCATAACCATCAACTAAGAAGATATCATTAACAATTGGATCGGCAACTTAAAATCGTTATGATGACAATGGAGACAAACTCGTGCTGAGTGGATAGAGCAAAACAAACAAAACCAACCATGATATTTTCTTGCATTGATTTTGCTTCGTTACCATTCCTGCAAAGAATACAGTCTCTACATTTCTCTACATGTTGTCCTTACATAATGCACTGACCATGAAAAACTCTGAATACAGGAATGCGCCGACATAGAAGGTAAGATCGATCACTGTAAACCGCACGCTTCCAATGCAATCTCCTATTGATGCAAACGTAGTGAGTTTCGATGTTGTGGCATGACAATAGAAGTGGAGGTGCTCAATTCAACGGAGTAAACACTAAGGCCTCAGCCACACTGAAAGCAAGGCAAACACGAGCGTCCCAAGCAAACGCGAGCAAACGTATCTCCGCAAGCTATCAATGCTCGCAGTGTGGCAGTCTGCAACTGCTGTAATGATGACTTTATATTTGCTGCAAAACACTTTGCTCGGAAACGCTTGGAAAAGCTCGCAGTGTGACTGAGGCCTTATGCATCGACGCTGTCGTAAGTAATATAAAGATAATTGAAAATTCAAAGCCCCTAATGTTGCTACACACGGTGGTCCTGAATAAACTTTTTTAGTTCAAGTTTTGACAACTGACCTGGACTTTGCTTTTCCCGATAGGGGGATTGATTAACAATACAAAACAGCAAAAATAAAAAAATCTGTCGATGGAATCACTTTTTATTGCAAATTTTCGAATTTTCAAATTTCAAAATTTTCAAATTTCAAAATCTTTGCGTTTTCAAAGAAGGAGTTTCGACAACTGATCTGACCTTTCCTTCCCTTGATAGGGGGGTTGATTTCGAATCCATTACAACAAAAATTAGCAAAATCGGTTGATGTAATCGTTTTTTTACATCAAATTTTCTTTTTTTCATTAACTTTTTTATTTTTCAATATCATGAAGCATTGAACAGTCTCAATGTAGCACCGAATTCATTTCTTTGTATTTGTCGAAGTGTATTCTGATTTTGATATAATAGGCAACAGTAATCTACCCATTGAATCCCATGGTAATCATAAAAAAGGAAAAAAATAATAATTAATGTACTTTTATTTTTGTTTCAACCTCCATCTTAGAAAGGCTTTCACTTAGAATTTCATGGATAAACATTAATTCTGTTTTACCTTAACAATCTACGTATGTAAGTGTCTGTTTTAAGCATCAAAAATTTATACCATAACCATTGCATTTTGGAAAGCGTTAACATTCACAATAACTTGGAAAAAATTGTATTCTTCCATAAGTGACTGGAGTTAAAATCACTCACTGCTCGAAGAAGTTGTGCACCATATTTTTCATAGTTTCGAGGTACTTTGTATTTCCCCCAAGTGCTTGCGAAGTTGGAATGAGCCGCTTCAAACGATTGTTCAGACCAGCACCCTAAACCTCTTCCTCGAGGAGCGCAGAAATCTTCAATATGGAAGAATATGGCGTGAATTTTTGGTGTCACGGCAATGTTCAGTTTCATGTATGCTAATCGAAATTCTGCGATGTCAGAAAGGAAATTTGGGCTTAACGATTTGCCAAAACAGCTTTGCACCACTCTATCAAGTTTTCGGAAAACTTCCACATAGTCATGACACGTCGTTGTTGGAGCAAGTAATTCGTCGGTCAATATTGCGTAGGAACAACTTGCAGGAATTTCCTGCAAATGCACCTCCGTGCATTGCTTCTCTAGTAACAGAAACGGAATCGGGCCATCGAATTGCATCAGGGCAGATATTCTGCAATCCAAGGAATAATGTATTCACAGCTCCTAAAAGCAGATGGAGCTCAGGAGGTGGAATTATATCAATAACTTTAGTTGCATCATTCTCCTTAAAAATGGGGACATGGATGTAGTTGCCATATTCTTTAGCGTGCGTAGTGTCTTTTCCTGAATTTCTTAACCTCCAGAACATGTTCCGGATGGATCCCAGAGTTCTCGGATCGCCTGTACAATCCAAATTGCTCTTTTTAACATCATACCACGTACATGGGTGGCAGCTAGAATGGGACATCAAACCAAGCATGATATTAGCTAATTTTAAGTCCATTGCACAAATGTAGGGGGAAATTTTTTTATTATCAGTAAGTTTCAAGAGAATCCATAGTGTTAGGAGATTACGATAATTTTCGTCAATGTCCGGAGCAATTGGTAAAATGATTAGCTTTTTCACACTTGTATCTTTCAGTTTCTTTGATGCAATGCCATCGGAAAGCTTGATACGGGTAGGGCTGGCTGTTCTCGAGCGCGCCGCTGTCCTCAAAGTCGTCAATCAAATTCATTGTCAATACCAATAATGCTTTTTACTTCGGAATGGCCATATTTGCGTGAGGTCAGTATGTTTTGTTTTAGTTCATTCAAACTGACACAATACACGACATCAGTCAAAACCGAAGTGTTCGCCTTGTTCGTACCCATTTTAATGAAGAAATCTCTCTTCGCAACAAAGAAATCATCAAGTTCGTGCAGCCTTGCATGGAAAAATTCTCTGGAATGAAGTTCAATAGCATGGCGAGAACTCAGAGCAGTGCGAATGTGCTTGATGAAAGTTTTCGTTTGATTGACAGATAAATTCATATCAACTTTAATTTGATGTACTTCTTCTACTTTGATTACTTTTTGCGAAGTTGACGAGGGTGGAGACGTAGTTACAGTAATTGGGCGACCTGTAATTGTAGCACAAGTAAACGATTGATTCTCACTTGTCGATTTGTCACTCGATGCACTGATCTTTTGGCGTATGATGGAAGACGCCACCTTCTCATCCAGTTTTCCTGTAGTTCATGAACATGTGCCATTTCTACCTAGGTTAGCATGTCGCTGACGAAGAGTACTAGGTATGTGGTTTACCTCGATATAACTCACATAAACAAAGACGGCAAATTTTAATCGTGCAAGGTCGAGTAGTAGAAAGCCCTTCGTCGACGAACGTAGGGCGACATATTTTTTTATGCAACACTGTAGAAGAAAGTCCGAAATTCGATGTTGTCGATGAGCGAGCAATATCACAGATAACACATTTGCACGATGAACTATTTCTTGTAAACATTTGAGTTTCACCAACCATTCAGAGAGAAAAATAAGCCTTTCCACGCAGTGTTCTTTGATCTGGAAAAGGCCTACGATACAGTCCCAAGGAAGCTGATATGGAATTGTCTCCGCACACGGGAAGTACCGGAGTGCTACATCCGTTTAATACAGGACATGTACAGGGACAGCACAACTGCAGTGAGATGTAGACAAGGTGAAAGTTGTACCTTTCCTGTCTTCTTCATCGTAATAATGGATGAAATTTCCAAGGATTGCAGAAGAGGTGATCCCTGGGATATGTTATACGCCGACGATCTCGTAATATTTGGAAGCAGTCATCAAGATGTAGAGCGAAGGTTGGAAGCATGGAGGAGAGCATTTGAAAGCAAGGGCCTGAGGGTAAGCCATTTCAAGACCGAATATCTGTCGTCCGACCCAAGAAGAACAACTATGGAGATTCAGAGTCAGCCGGTGAAGAGTGTGGACTGCTTTAAATATCTGGGGTCCATGGTCAATACTGAGGTGACCGGCGCAGGTGATGTTGCACATCGAGTACGTTGCGCCTGGAACACATGGAAGAGACTGACTCCAGTGCTATGTGACAGAAGGATGCCACTGAAGATAAAGAGCAAAGTGTATTCCTCTATGATCAGGCCAGCAATCCTTTATGGTTCTGAGTGCTGGGCCCCTCTCAAGACAGATGAGCAGAAGCTGCACGTGGCGGAGATGCGGATGCTAAAATGGATGCAGGGCTACACACGCTTGGACCGGAAGACCAATGAAGAAATAAGATCTAATGTGGAGATAGCCCCTATTCAAGAAGTGGCAAGAGCAAGAAGGCTGTCATGGTTTGGTCATGTGCAGCGTCGCGGAGAGAGCCATCTCCTTAAGAATGCATCACGTCTGCAAGTGGAAGGAAGAGGAGGTAGAGGCCGCCCGAAGAAGACCTGGACAGCGACAGTAACCGTCGACATGAAGGCAAAAGGAGTGGATGCCTCCCTGGTCCACAACCGGAAGGAATGCAAAAAGAGGACTGGACCTACCCTGGGATACGCGGGACAATGGTCGAAGAGGTGAGCAAGGTGAGCATTCGAGTTTCACCAATCTTGGAGTAATCGAAGACTTCAATTTTGTGATTGAAATTACCTTTCGAATACTCGTATGCAATTGTGTAGCAGTTGCTGCAAAGTATCGTCGGTAGTCGACCATCGTCGTAATCATAGCCACAAAGAATCATTTCCTTGATAACCGCATGTATTTTCTCAGTGATATTTCTCATAATTTTTGTCTTGTTGAAGCACAATACACATACGCATTTCAGACATTCTTCGTGAGTCCTGGCTAAAGGCATGCTAGCTTAACTGTTTCTATCTTACGACAGAATAGCAGAGACACCGACAATCAACGTCGTTTAATATGGTAATGACTCGACTGGATCGATGCTTACTTTGCTTTTGCAGCCTTGCGACGTAGTGGATTGACGTGCATTCGGTGCACGGTTACTGCTGAAGTGTCGTTGGCACAGAAATCGGATTTTAACCCCTTAAGGACTATGCCCGAGTATACTCGAAGCGATGCTGCATGGTGCAGTCCGGCTAAGACAGCTTAGGCCTATGCCCGAGTTAACTCGCATCGATGGTGGTTTATGTAAAGACGGAAAACAGATTCAAGAGCCTGATACCCAGGACTAAGCCCGAGTATATTCGAATCGCATTAATTCCCACAAATACTGCTTCTTTTTACATGCAATTCTGTGAGCTTTCACCCTAGGACGGCGAGATTTTCAGGATTTGACTAATGATTTTCAAAAGCGAAATTCAGAAAACATCCGCTTCTATATCTGAATAAAATAATAAAATTCAGGTCATAACAGAAACACACAACGCTTACAGAAAACAGATAACAACGCTTAACTCTGTTATAGCTACTCGGAAAATTGTTTCATGTAACAGTTGCAAGTTACTATGAATATGGATGCAAAAGAGTGTGGAATTTCTTGAAGCAAGGCCCTACACAAAGAGCTACATTACATGACGAGCAAAAATACCGAGTTTCGCGTCTTCTGCTTCTTCCAGAACACACTGCACATTGTGTGGTGGGATTCTGTCGGTTTGCTGTTGGTGGGATAATATCAGGAAAATGCTTCTCCACAAGTCGTAACAAGTCGGTCTGCCGTCTGCTGATCTCAGCACATTGATTTACAGCAATCCCGTGACGCAGAATGATCTCATCGATTAAATTCAGCAGCACATCGAGAAATGGTTCAGATTTTCCGGTGACTTGAGTTTTCAAAACTGACGAGTTCAACGCCATTATCTCACAAAACATTTCAAGGACTTTGCGAAACCATTTTCGTCCCTTTCTGGTGACCTTGTATGGATGCATAGTTTGTGACATACTGCCAACAGAACCCATGTTCTTACAATAGTCAATCACCATCGATGGATTTCCAAGTAAAGGAAGTAGCTTTCTGTTGGTTCTCACAGTTCCATGCGCGTGTGTCTTGTAGCGAAGAAGAATTGAAAACAGTTCCGGTGAAGAGAAGAAGTTATCAATCACAACATGGTAGCCCTTCTGCAGCTGAAGTTCAATCAGATGCAAAACAATTTTGGTACCACTGGCAAGCGAATTGTAAGGTTTATCTAAACCCCAAACACTTTCACAAGAATAGTTCGTGCCATCCCCGACAGACATCTCTAAGTTGAAAACGTAGTTTTTTGAGTCTGCAGCAACATAGACTTTCATGCCAAATCGCTCACGCTTCGAAGGAATGTACTGCTTCCAACATAATCTCCCTTTGAACAATTCCAATATTTCATCCACCACCAAAGTCTTTTGAGGAGTGTAGACTTCTTGCATCCTTGCTCTTAGAGCATCAAGTAATGGTCGGATCTTGAAAAGCTTGTCCCTTTCGTCTAGCAATTCGTTGTTGTTAAAATGAAGAACTCGACGAATTTGCAAAAATCTGTCTCTGCTCATTAATCGCGAGAAAATCGGTGTTGACAATACTCCAATCGGTACTCCAATACGATTTCAATGATGGTTTGTGTGTAATACCCATCAAAAACCACACAGAACTCTGGTCAATTCCTTCCATTTTTTAGTGTAAAAGAAGGCATTTCTCGATTTGGATGAATATCTTTGAGTTGCTGAGCGTAGATATTGGTTTGATTCAATATATTGTCGATCATTGCATCAGTAAAAAATAAACAAAAATATGAATAGATAGATGGATCAGTGTCATTCATGTCAACTTTTATACCAGGATTGGGTAAGAAAGGAAAATTTCGCTTTGTGTTTAAATCAGTATCACTGTCTATAGGCTGCCAATTTTGCAATAAAATATCACTTTTTTCATCGTTGCTAACATTCAGTTCATCATCTGATTGCTCTGACTCAATTCCATCACTATCGCTTCAATTGTCAACACCACCGTCATCTCGCAAAACTTCTGCTATAACTTGGTCGATTGACAGGGGCCTCGGCATCTCAGCTAGATGGATAGAGATTTCTGATTTTGAAATATCTGTGCATCATGTTTTACACGTGAGATTTTCTTGATCGTGAGAATTTCTATCAGATATCTATCTTCATCCAAAACAAATTAGTATGCTTCAATGCAGGGATGTGGAGCCGGAGCCGAGCCGGAGCCGGAGCCTTAAGGAGCCGATGGTTTTGGTCGGAGCCGGAGACGGAGCCGGAGCCGATTTATCACAAAGGCTCCGGCTCCGGCTCCGGCTCCGATAGTTTCAGCTTTGATATAAATCTAGAATTTTGAAATTTATTAATTGGCATCATAAAAAAATTAAATCATTTTAAATCTAAAGATATGTCTTTTAAGTATACCAATGATCTGTCCTCCACGATATCTTTCGTTGCAGTTGCCGCCTTCTTTTGTATTATATTTATTATATATTTACACACATGTGTAATATTTTTTTATTGCATATGTTTCGTAAGACTAATTTCCATATTGACAACGTATTCTCCAAAATCCATTAATTTGAAGACTTGTTATATGCATGCTAACTAGATGATTGTAGATTCCTAGAGACAAGTCGCCAGTCATTTATGTACACATTTCCAGTTCAGTCAGCAAAGATAATATAGCTACATTTCTTGCGCAATGTCTTAAATCTAATACGGTTGCTATGTAGGCTATCATCTATCGGTATGGCTACTGGCATCTGTGACAATGCCAATTTCCTTAGATTGTATTGTAGGCTCTTGTGCAGTCCCCCCACCTACATTTTCCAAAACAATCGATTATTCAATTTGATCAATTTTGATTGGAGGGATAACTCTTCACACTCACACGAATGACCTGACTACAAGTCCTCACATGGCTATAGCAATAAGCGACCCAGCCACTTCTAGTAGCGCCTTATTATTCTAAAGGTATCTCATTCACAATGAATTTCCTTTGACTTCAAAATTCAACGGGCATATTTCAATGCGAAAAAACCCGAAGGCAAATTACAATGTTGACTTGCTGTCGAAGTTTGCGACCATGACATCACAATTACCCACGTAGATTTTTACAACAGCACGGAATGCTTCACTCAAACCGGTGATGCTGAAACGGACATCCAATGGTGCTGCACAAGAGCCGTATCGTGTAATAATATTTCCCCAAATGTCATAGACCTGCGGATTTCAAGAATTTTCATTATTATTTTTTCCGTCTGTCAACACTTTATGCTGATATCATGCTGACTTATATGTAAACAATAAAAAAAGACTGAGACGCTCTCAATAAAGGCGCCTTTTGACCTCCCTTTTCTATTGTCTGTGACATTAAACCGCACGCGCATTCGAAAGCTAGCAAAGTAGATGGGATTTCTGCTCGGTGCTCGCAGTCAAATTTTTATTATGCATAGCACCCTGCAACATTCTGTGTGATACTCCGAGTTCAGTTTCATCAGCCTAACCATCATCAGAGGAATAGTGGTAATGTGTTATACATAAATTGAATATAATAATATACATGAATCATTGATGAATTATTTAGTGCAACTTTACGCCATAATGAAAAATACGAAATTACTATAATGTAAGGTAGGCCTTAACTTATTAAGTATGCTGCATAGAATTACAAAACTTGTCCTAAATTAGATATTTTTTATTTTTTAAGTATAATTTTCAATTAATTACGAATGCAATTAATACAAAGTATCTGCAGCTTAAGGCTGGAGCGTCATTCATCATTTTTCATTATTTTCATCACTAACAAAATCAGTCATTTACGTGATACATCAATAATTTATTGCAACATTTCAGAATTTGTCTATTTCTTTATATATTGTCTATTTCTCAACACGGATCATCAAATACTGCTATTGATCACAGAAGGAAATACAAGGGAATACTCTGATGTGAGAAGAAAATGAGAAGTTAGGATGTCAATAAAATAATTATTAAATTTCACATAGGATGCTTTCATAATCAGATGAAAGAATTAGGACTAAAAAAGTACATGATTTAGGTAAAGTCCATCATGTTTCCAACATACATTCATGAATGGAAATCTAAAACTGATCAATGAATGTATGTACAACTGGTCATCAATAAGAAAATGAAATATTTCTAGATTCGATACAAAGATTTTCAGATGTTCAGTGGGCAAAAGTTTGTAAACACGTTCATACACAGTATATGAATGCAATCTTAAGTACCCCCACCCCTTCCTTTAATCGTATAGAGTGGTTTGTAGTCGTCTGTACCTTAATAATCAATTAATTTCTATGCCAAATCAAATCTAGCATTTTAACCATAGAAATGGATCTTCATCTCATGTTTTTGTCTTCTAGATGTATACGGATAACTATGTAATTTTTCGCTGCTTCATAGCTTTGACATAGCTATTTAGTCCCTTCCATTTAATAATTCAATGGTCTTCTGTTATCAATTGAGATATCAAATGAAACTGCTTATAAGAGCTGGCGAAAAAGTAATATCATAGCTGTCGCCACAAATCAACCATTGATTCCATACTTCCCTTATATACTTACTTTGATCTAAATTACAATTTGTACAGATGATGAGTCGTGGGCTACCCACCGATCATATTATTCATGGACCAACAGACTATTGAATAAAGGCAATAACAACCTAAGCTAGCCTATATACACTTTAATATTCAATAAAGCAATTGATATCTTTATTGATACGGTATATTTGGCTATATAGCCGATACCGTTTCCATGTTCGAGTAGATACAGGCCCTATAAGCTATTTAGAGGCATACGCTATCCAGTTTCATATTCAAGCTTTGTTAAAAAGCTTATACTACTATTCGGCCCCTGTGACGGCTAATTAGGTATATCATCATCACTCATGTGGTCTTATTTAATGTAGCCTCATAGTAGACTGGTTGCAGGCTAGGCCAATTTATATTTAGCCAGTGCGGGAGATCTTTATCTAATTTAACTAATCCAGGCTATAACTTTATTTTATCTTTCAGAGATAGTCAATTCATGCAAAAATATATGACAAGTATGTTATTTGTCATTATATTAGGCTATTATCATTTTTATTAACTTAAGTCGTTGCTTGTTAATGAAAGCTAATTTGATGATTATAGCAAGCCTCTAAAGGCCACACCGTTATCCAAAAAACCCGTTAAACGGATCCAGGATAACCAGCATAGATAGAACCTGAATTTGAAGTCGGAGCCGGAGCCGAGCCGGAGCCTTTCATATCAGTGTCGTGGAGCCGGAGCCGGAGTCGATGAGATAACGCATCGGCTCCACAGCCCTGCTTCAATGTAATGGACACTCTGTAATCGATCTCGATAAAATCTGAAATTTTCTCACGTCAGTCAAGCTCCAGGGAGCAGTGTATTATCATGCTATTGTACATCACACATTGCCAGAGATTTCTATAGCCGCCGCTGGTTAAGATATCTACACTGCCTGGGAATTCGTCATCAATTTGATAAAACATTGCAGTGATTCTCTAAAAACATGCTCAATTTGAACGAATATGGTCAAATTATGCATCATCGAATATAAAGCGAATATACTCGGGCTTGGGAGTAATTGCATTGTCTTCTAATCCGAAAAAACTCGAGCTTAGGACTGTCATTAAGAGAGATGTAAACTGGCGCAGGATTTATTTTACCTCTCTCGATGCGAGTTAACTCGTGCTTAGGACTATGGCAACATCTGTTGCCAAATACACCGGAATTTGATAGTGACATCTGCATACGAGTAACTCGGGCTTAGTCCTTCAGCAAATACATAGCATATACTTGCATAGACGCCGGCTGCACTTCCCTAACGATCGGTACGAGTTAACCCATAAAAGCCCAAACTTAACTCAACGAGCAAAAAACACTGAAAACTTGCATAAATGCTTCTTGTGTGATATAAAAGACTGATATATCGAAATTTTAGAATCCGTTAATTTTCGTATCTTCTGGACACATGTTCGTTTTCCGAACATTGGGTCTTACAGCTATCAAAAATGCAAAATATTCCAAGTTTACTTTATTTCAAGTATATCCAGATTTATATGTTTGAATGTCATTTACGAATGTGATATTCTGCAAAACACTTTTGGTGAAGTCCTTGATTGCATTTACCGCACTTGTAAGTCGTGTTTTTTTTTACAAGCTTGTGCATCGAGCTTCAGAGATTTTCTGCAAGGAGTGTCCAATACCATGAAAGCGAATGTCAGGTAGAACACTGTGAACGGTGGCTGGAATTTCGAAACTGGAAGATGCTTGCATTTGTAAAAGGGTCCTCACGACATACCGGCGAAAGTCAAGTTGCTGCATGGTTCCACCAACTTCACAGTGAATTCGCCACGCAGCAACGACGCATACATTCAGGACATGGGTATAAAAAACAAACCACCATTTCTTCCCTTTGATGCTCGGACGATAGTCACTAAGGAAGCGGTCGAAAAGATCGACCCCTCCCTTTCTAGAGTTGTATCCGCGAATCATTTGACGGCAGTCAACTTGAATGTATGAAATTTGAATCCGTGAGTACCGCCGCTTTTTGATTGTTGGGGACACTCCCTGGTGATTTGAGGCAACGTAGATCGGTCTGTTGTCATTCCATACGGCTATAACGACGTCTCCATCTCCGTCTCCTCTTCATGTCCATAAATCGGTTTCTTGGCATAGGTTTCCTAACAATAGTGGTAGTCACATCTTCATCTGTATTCCAATATAAGCGCTGATTAGGACGAGTGACGTATCCAGAAAGGAGAAATATTCCGGAAAATCTGTTCATTTCGTCAATTGTAGAAGATGACCGGTGAAAATTCTGTTGATTCGCATGACGGTTGCTTTCTGTAACTAACAGCTGGTTCATTTCCTCAGTGTAGAACATTGAGAAGAGCTCAAAAGGATTCTTCTTAGTAAGAGTGGGATGGCTATCTAAAATTGCAGTCGGATATTCTTGTGGAATTGGTTGACGAAATGTCTCCGACTTTTTCCAAGAAGGGGGAGCAGTCCGACTCTTAGATTTATGCGAGGGTCGATTCTCTTTGAATTCAATGTCTTGTTCATCTTGTTCTGCAGATATATCGGTGTAATCTACCTCAATCGTACCGGGAACGTCATGAGGAATTATGTTACGGTCTTCTGTTTCTTCTTCATCAGTCACATTACCAGTATTATCAGGCGGAATTATAACGATGTTGTCTACATCGACAGAATCATCATTTTCGATCATTTCCACAGCTTCATCTATAGTGTATAACGTCTTTGTCCTTATGTAGTGTGACATTGATCAGCTGAAAGTCAAAAACATTTTTTAAGATATTGTTTCAAAGTTTCACTTGAAATTTACGGGATAATAGTTCTAGTTTCTAACTGTAACTACTGTGGATATTTCTTAGATTTATGATTTCAGAAATGTCTAAGTCCCATTGTTCGAAAAACGAACATGCAAAACATAAATGTTCATTACGTATACTAAAACATTATCAACTCTTCTGCAAATGATACAATAATAATCTTTTTAGTCTACTGTTGCTATTACTATGATTCATTGCTACCTCTAACTTTAATTTCCGACATAAGCTTAGATTGTTTGAAGCAAAGGTGACTTACCGAAAAGTTCGTGACTGTCGACAACTCTTGCAGCAGCTGCAATTGTAAGAAGGCTTAGACGAGACAAATGACTGCTGCTACGCGTTACCACTGTATATCAACTGCCTTGAACGGAGAGTCGAAATGAATCGATCAATGACGTAGTTGAATGCGGTTGATGAAACCCATCTGTTCGAAAAACGAACAATGGGCCGTTATGGGTTAACTCGTGCTTAGTCCTTTCAGTTAGTCCAATGCGTAGTATGCCGTCCTTAAGGGGTTGATATACCTTTCTCCATAGCTTTCAAACTTTCCATACTTGATGTCAATTTCTCATTCACGCAATGTTAATCAAAAAAATACATTGACATGAAGATATCTCTATCCATTGATCCACAGTTGATGACAAAATTTGCATACTCGATGTCAATGTGCAGATATCATTGGTCGCCTATCATATCAAAATCAGAATACACTTCAACAAATACAAAGAAATGAATTCGGTGCTACATTTGAGACTGTTCAATGCTTCATGATATTGCAAAAATAAAAAGATAATGAAAAAAAGAAAATTTGATGTAAAAAAACGATTACACCAACCAATTTTGCTAATTTTTGTTGTAATGGATTCGAAATCAACCCCCCTATCAAGGGAAGGAAAGGTCAGATCAGTTGTCGAAACTCCCTCTTTGAAAACGCAAAGATTTTGAAATTTGAAAATTTGCAATAAAAAGTGATTTCATCGACAGATTTTTTTATTTTTGCTGTTTTGTATTGTTAATCAATCCCCCTATCGAGAAAAACAAAGTCCAGGTCAGTTGTCAAAACTTGAACTAAAAGTTTATTCAGGACCGCCGTGTACAGATGCTTGTTAAAATTCGGGGTCCCTACGTGTTCTTGATTCTTGATTATTCGGAGTTCTTTTCAGCATACCGCATTGTTTACGGTGTACTCTATAGGGTAAAGTCGGGTATTATCGACAGTAAAATGGTTTTCGGTCCCTCACGGCTGTATTTCTTGGTTTTGATATGAACTGTGATATACAAGTAATCTCTTCTAACTCGAATTTGTCAGTTCATCGATTTTATTTGTGATTTTAGACGAAAAGCAAGGTGTGCAAACTATATAATGAGGTTCGTATAGTATCGACACTTTGTCGGCCAATATCGACAGTTCCAGACAGAAGCGTCAAAGTTTGCCAGGTATAGTAAACTAATGATATATATATTGTATGAGACCCAAGCTTACATATCTGTTGCTGTTTTGTTTATCTGAAAAGGCGTAATTTCTCAGCTGAAAACAGTCTAGACAGACGAATCCATCATCGTCAAAGACGAAGAAGAATTCTGCACATTTTTTATGCATGTAACTCAACGGAAAGCGATGAAATTTCGCCTTTTCATACTATGTAAAAGGCAATAAATGTGTAAAATTCCATTTCACATAATAGAATGTCATATAATATATATAATTTCATTTAATGTCTTAAATTAATTTTGCCTGTCCTTTTTTTGACGCTTCTTTATGGAACTGTCGATGATGCCCTGGAATGTGTCGATATTATGCGAGTGTCATGAGGCTGCAAACCTCACTATTCACCTAAAATCTGAAATTAAATCTACGGTTGCAAAGACAACCCAAACGGCTTGATATTGCTTTTGACGTGTATGTCCATGTTCCAGTCAGACTTTGATATTATAAAATGTCTAATTTCTTTGTGTATACTGACTAGTGATTCTGACATTTACGTGTTTGGGTTAGACAGACATCATTTATTAGACTAGACATCGTTTAGATTAGACATCATGTGATGCAGAATGCTAGGACGCATGTTTTTCAACAGAAAACAGGTTTCGGGGATGATACAAAAGATTGATTTATGAATGAGAATGATTTTATGATGATAAATGAGTGTGGAAATGAGATGATGGGGTACGATGATACTGTGATACATAATGATATTTGCAGATGATAGAAGCATGATCTATGATCACGAAATGCTGAAACATTTTATGAAGATGAGGGAAATCAATAGTGCAGATGTATTTAAAAGGTCATTATCACACTGCGAAATCAATGGAGCAAAAATCTAGTCATTCTCATACGATGATGAAAATCATCCCAGCAGCCATTTATAATAGAATATAATGCTTACTAATTCAAATTATTAATTGAAGTGGTCCTAATGAGGACTGATGGCCTTCTCCAATCCGCAACTGTACAGATGCAATGTTACGGTAACCATTGGATTAAACAGTTCTTAAAAGAACTCAATGGAGCTTTCTCGTGGCAACGAATTAAAATTGATCAGCTTTGGCCCAATATCTGGTAAAATTAGAAATCTTAAGATTTGTAACACTACTCATTCTTACTGCTAATATACTAATACCATAGATTCCAAAGACTGCCGCATACATGTTCAAAACAGTTTCTTAATCCGTCTATAATACTTCATGTAATCCCACATTTCATCTGCTCTTCATTTGAAATACAGTATATCGACCACTACTTCAGCTACCGATTAAGGGATATAAAACAATACTGCAGTCCGTCAGTCATCAGCAGGTAGTCTACTCGTCTACTTGTGTTTCGACCCCTAACCTGAACACTCAAACCCAGACGAGCGGGGTCCCACACATAGTGGCTGACAAAATACTGAATAGGTAGTGATATGTCTTGAAAGATATGCCACAAAGATAAATCAAACATCATTCAATTGTTGCGTTTCCCACATGTAAACTAATCCTGTCATTAAATTCATCCCATCAATAAACGCATTTTGCTTTTTGCGATCCGCACATGTAAACAAATCCTGTACATCAATCTTTACCTTATCGATTCCCACAAGTAAACAGATCCTGTTCATCCTCGAATCCCACAAAAATGTAATCGATGTGTGATAAATATGTAATTCCCCTTTACACAAACTTCGCCTCATACATCAAGGCTTAACAATGGGAGTTCTCTCATCTCCCGCAAGCCACGCTAAGCGCTCTGTATTCACTCTTCACCGCCCCCCATATGATGGCTACAAGTCATTGTTAGTCGTTCATTCACCAATGCAGCAAGGCGTTAAGGAAAATGTGAATCGTTTGTTGGTCGCGTGCCTCATTGAAATTCACAGAGTGAAGTGAATTGTCGAGCCGAGAAAAGACCATATTTGTAAAGCGATTCATTATGCCTTGTGAGAGCCTTTTCTGTGTAACTCATCATCAAGTCATGCTGAGAATAACCTCTAGATTTCATGATATTTAGTGTCTTGTTAGTTTTGTGAACAGCGTCTTGTAACTTCGAGCATATTCTACAATATCTGACTACTTGCGAAGCGAAAACATGAAGGGCCATCTGTAATGGGATCATACTCTACGGAAAAGTCAGTTGCACCACATTGTGATATACCGAAGTTCTCAAACTGTTCTGTGAGATTTGTATTTTCACATCAAGCAAGGTAAACTACCTCTTTATTGTTATCACCATTTCTCTCCGCCAACAAGTTAGGTGGATACATTTTTTGAATCAACGAATCAAAGTGTTTATAATTGACAACACATATATGTATGAATGTATCTTGATGTAGGTGATAACAAGCGTGCTAAATGAAATTTCTTAGTTTTTATCAAATTTTGAATAAAAACACATTCGCAGTGTAAGAGGAATAGGTCAGCTAGGAGTGGACTAGAATTTCCTCCCATTGGAATGCCTTTAATCTACCTGAAAACTAAATTACTGATTGTGACGTAAGTCTGTAATAATTTGGAAATGTATGACTTCTTTTAACTTCTGTTTATCAAAACAGTGATAACCATTATGTTTATTCATTGAGAAAAAGGACTTATCATATCCAATGCAAATAAATTTTCTATTTGAGGAATTAAACATCAAATCCATAATAGCAAATATGTGATCTTCAATCAATTTTTGATCAAGATTCGTGTATAAAGTTGAAAAATCGAAAACTTGTAACGGATCCATAGTAGAGAAAAATAAAAGGAATGTTTTAATTAAAAACTTTTACTAATACGGATCCCAACATGATTTATGTTAATTTATTTAATAACAAAAATAGTAAGAGGTCCGGAATGTTTATTAAGTAATACATGTACAGTATGTCATCGAGCAACGCATATGGATAGCATCAAATCAATAAAGAGAAATGCAAATTATCTTACCTGCAAGGGAGCGTTTTGATAAGAAATACGCAAAGTTAATGAAATCGTTCCGAACCTCGAAAGATAGATTAGACTCGTAAACTAAACTGAAATTTCTAACTGTCGTTCTTTATGGCATGCAGCTAAGTAGCATAATCAATCACTGTTCCAACCGGATTTGTGTGATTGCAAATAGCATTTGTTCTGACGTCATTTGAAGTTTTGATGCACGCAAATTCTTATCATAATCTATCAACTTTCCAGGAATGCATCACCTGAAAGTAATTAAAATAATTATCAACCATTAAGCCATAAAACCATTAAGAAAATAATTAAGCAAACCAGACTACCACAGGAGGCTTAGTGAGACCAGTACGTTGTAATTAGACTCAAGTTTGCGGTCTGATTATGATGATGATGTTTAAGTCTTACTGGTGATAGGATCATAGACAAGCTAAGAATCTGACAACACAGAGCATGAATTTATTGCGGATGTAGCCGAACATATAATGCACATGAACAGCTTTAGAATCTAAGAAGTCGATCGAATGAAGTACATGGATGATGACAAATTTGCTACATTTTTGACCTCCTTTTCAACAAATATTTTATCATTGGATTTTTCTCTCAACCAACTTCTATCATTTCTTTTAAAAATTTCCAGTAACTGATAGTGTATTTCCTTAAGCGGTATATCTGTGTTTTATTCACAATAATGGAATGTACCAATGTACATGGACTCCTAGATATATAACACCATAGATATCTAGGAGTCCATGCAATGTACCTAACTATTCTAATCATGAAATCTGAATATTCTCTGATATCATCTACTAGTCTGAAGAAGTAGTAAGGGAGGACTTTGAGAAAGTTATCATGGATGCTCTTGAGAGATTTGAAAAATGCCTCCACATTCTGTAGCAAATGCTGTAACTCAAAGTGAAATCAATCATTCAGAATGAGGTCCATCTAATGAATTAAAACTGTTTTGGAATCTAATGTAGCAAGTAGCATATCGCAGAATTCTCTAAATTCCCGGTCAACCTCAAAAGCCACAACACATAGAGACTGTTCAGTCTGCTTCTTGACATATAAACTAAAAATAGATCAGAATATTCGACGCCATTATTTACATGGCAGAAATGATGAACATTGTCAAGGATCAAACAAGCCGTCATATTGTTGAAGCATGCCAATGAATAACAATAGAGACGAAAATCCGAAAACCCAATCAGAATTGGCAACTGATTCAATAGTAGCTACATGCCCCATTCCGGAGACCAATGAATAGGCAGTTCAATCAATCCTCACAATAAAATGTCCAGTAGTTCATTTTATTCCCAAAGGTGCACGTTCTTCAGCAACTCAGACTCTCAGCACTATTATCCGAAAATCCAATGATGACTACATTTGTGTGCAACACTGGATAAATCTCCTAGATTTCTGTGATAAGAGTTTCAGACTTCCCAATGCAAATGTAGCTGCCGATAAATCCTTAACTAGCTTTGCTAAGGGGAATTTAAGCCTTTTTCTCGAAGCGAATCCGTCGAACTGTGAAAGTGCAGTAATGTTGGTGATGAAGATCAAAAGAAAAGACGGCTGAAATTCGCAAAGAGAAAGAAAAAGAGCAAGAATATCTTGTGTAAACTAGTTGGTCAAAAATTGAGTGATGGTGACATACGCGAAGCTGTTAGACTAATTACACTTTACTAATTTGCTCGATTGCCCCCAATAATGATGAAACAGTATCTGAGCTTAAACGCAAGCATCCCAGAAGATTATCGATTGTCGAAGATGAACACAAAGAAAATGAAGAAAGTCATGCAACTCTATGTTCTGCCTTATTTGTGTCAATTACACAATTGTTGGAACTCAACTGGCAGTGGAACTTGCTCGTTTTGTCAACATAATGCTCGCTGAGGATATTCCAGAAATTCTGCGACCATTTTTCCCTAGCGCCCGACTCATAGCATTATCGAAACCTGATGGGGTGTATGACAAATCGCAATCGGAAGCACTATGCGAAGATTGGAGTCAAAAGGTGCTACTTTTTCAGCAAGTGACAAATGCTCGGATCTTCTCGGCGTTCATCAACTTCGATTTGGCAAGCTGAACGGAGCAGAGGCAGCAGCACATGCGGGAAGAATATTTGTTACGCATGGAAAAGACAATTTTCTTACGCTCAAAGTAGATTTCTCAAAGACCTTCAATTCAGTCAGTCGTTCAGTGATCATTGTGGAAGTAAAATCACATGCTCCAGAATCGTTGCCATTCATTACTGCTTCATATCAAAATTCATCAAGTCTGATATTTCATGATAACATCTTGGTGTCTGCTGATGGAGTACAACAGGGCGATGGATTTGGCCCTCTTCTGTTTTGTTTAGCGCTTCGTCCAATTGTTGAAAAGTTGACTTCATCCTGTATGATATTTGGATGACAGCACGATTCGGAGGGGATCCATTGACTATCACATGTGATCTGAATATGATAATTTGAGAAAGTCAAAATCTGTCTGCGTCTCAATTTTAGTAAATGCGAATTAATTGTCTTCAATGAGTCTTGCGTTCTCCCTCCAGGTTTAAAAAATATTCCAAAGACACACAAAGATGATCCAATCGGGTCAATTCGCTCATAAAAAAATCTGAGGTCAAAATTAAATGATCTTCAAAGAATGCAGGAACGATTAACCCATTTGGATGCACATGGCGCATTTTTTCTTTTAAAAAATTGCTTTGCAATTCCAAAATTCCAGTACTGTTTTCCTTGAAGTCCATGTATGGACAATGGCCGCCTCGATGAGATCGACGTCACCATTCGCAGCGGGTTAGAGGTTATATTGAATATCAAACTGGATGAACCTGCTTGGGAGCAAGCTTCCCTACCTACTTCTTTAGGAGGACTAGGAGTTCGATCAACCAAAGATCTTGCACTACCACCCTTCTTGTCCTCGTCCGGTGCATCAAGAGAAATGTATTTGGCTCTTTTGCCGAAAGAATTTCGCGATGTTGATCAGTGTTTGGAATCAGCTGAGAAAAGATGGTGTTCCTTAACCTATTCTTCTGGAATCTTGTCATATACACAGAATTTGGACAAAGCAGTATCTATGGTAAAGGCGGATAATCTTTTAGCAGAAGCAGATACTCTCACGTCCCGAGTACGCCTTCAAAGCGAAAGAGGTGCCTTCGCGGGAGCTTGGCTGAACAGTCCACCATCCTAGTCTCTTCAGATCAAATTAACGAATGATGAAATTCGCATTGCAGCAAATCTGCGTCTTGAGACACCTCTGTGTGTGCTCCATAAGTGTTCATGTGGAGTAGCTGTTGATAAGACAGGTATACGTGGACTATCCTGCTCCAGAGCTGCTGGCCGCTCTAATCGTCTTCATGCGGCTAACAATTTGCTTTCAAAGACATTGAATTCCATCAACATACCAGCAATTCTTGAACCTTCTGTTCTGATATAATGTGACAGTAAGTGGCCTGATGGCATGTCGCTATCCCATTCATGACAGGGAAGTCGCTTGTTTGGGATTTCACATGGCAGCCTCTCATCTTTATGTTGCCAATGGAGATGCGGGTTCAGTAGCAAAAGAGGCAGAGACTAAGAAGACCTTGAAAGATGAAACTGTCATGGATTCATACAACTTCAGGGGAATTTCAATTGATAACCTAGGTGCAGTCGGACCAGGTGCCACCCTTCTGGTTCGACAGATTGGAAGCAAGTCAGGCGACTCTCTCAACGATTGAGTCTTACCGTGCAGCGTGGTAATGCTGCATCAGTCAGAGGAATCCACTATCGAACTTAATCATCGATCTCAATTTTTGTTGCTTGGATGTGTAGTGGCTGAATGGTCATATTTTTGTATTTTAATATAATGACTTTAAATTCATGAAAAAATCAATGAGTTGTTCACCAGAGATGCTTATTTTCAGCCGGCATCAGAAAAATGCAGTCTCGAAATGTCGAGTAGAGAATGCAGAAGCACAGAAAGCAGAGTTGCTACTATTTTGAGAAATTACAGCTCTTCTGCTTTGGCAATTCTGACACAGGTATCAGGTGTCCTTAGAAGAAAATTATCCTTGTTTGTGGCAGGTCATGATTAGGCCACTAATAAATATTGCGCACCAAAAGTTGTACAAGCACTTGGAGCTGAATATCTCGACAGCATTCGGTCTTCACCCTATCACCTCGAGTGGCAGTAATTCCGGCCATCTCGTAAACTATCAAATGCCAGAGCGGTGGCATAGCGGCATGGGAATTATTTGATGAGTTTGGAATCTTTAGTGATAACTTGTAAGACATTAATTCAATTTCTATGGTATGTCAGATGTATGTGCATAAACTAATGTCTATCATAATCATCGTTACCATAGAATGCTATGTTAACATCGGATAGCATGTAAAGAAATCGATTTTTTCAGACAACTATAAGGCCCTGCAGTAACTCTCAACTCATTTTGATCAAGCACGGCTCAGGGAAGAGAAAATCACGGAAATCCTCATTGTCAGCCAGGAATGAGAACATTTACTTTCCATGCTTTTCTTGAGCAATTGTTTGAGCAACTTGTGGGAGATAGTAAGAAAAGCAAGAGATCCTCTGGAAATCGTCGGTCTGAGACTCTGACAGTGAATTACAATGAAAACGCTTCTGTCTTCATTCGAGTCATGATGTTATTAGATATGCGAACATCGAAACGAATAACTGATGTGAAGTTGGCAGTAAACAGCACTTGGTTGCAAAGAGGAAACATCCGGAGCCTCAAGACTGCGACTTACCAAAAAGAAAAAACCGGCTATAAATGCACATGATGCCTTTCTGTGTATCAGTAATGAGCAAGGCAATCATTGGTACCTCATCTACGGTGTCAGTGTTCAAAATCTCTCGAAATCGTGACTGTTCGGAATATCTCGAAAGCATTCGGTTTTAAACCTCAAGCAAATGTCCAGGATGATTGAAGACATCCTCGCTGTAACATGGATTTGAATATCCATCATTTGAGGTACTTGATGAGCGGCTATCATACATTCGTCACTCACACCCTCATCCACAGAGTGGCTATTCTAGAGGTGAACTGAAGAAGTGACTTCTAGAAGTACAGCTGATCGCAGCCATTGCAAAAGACAAACTATCGGTGCGGCTTTCAGCGCACACCATCTCGTCGCCACTGATCGTCGGAAGAAGCAGTCTATTGGTCCGTTCATATTACCTATGTACAACAGGAATTAGGAAAATAGTTCCTTGTATTTTAGGCTTATGGTATGTTTTTCTGTGCAGAAAAAAGCAGAATTTTAGTTTTGAGAAGGCAGAATTTACATTTCTGAACAGCAGAAAATCGGTATATCTGCGCTTCACAGATTAGTTGAAAAATTCAATATTTAGCGTTCATATAACCAAGTAAAGACGCTGAGAGAATCTCGGTTGGCTTTCAAGAATAGCAGTATAGCAATGAAATACAATGAAAATCACATTTTTGAGAGAAAAGAGCGATGCAAATTGATACCAATGATTACGCGTTAATTTACCAAATATTTATCTCAATTTCATCTATCATCTGTCACTGATATTGAATAGGTTTACTTTCACAGTGTGAACGCCCTGAGCGCTGAAATGCTGAAATCATCATCATATCACGTGCGTACTTCATTGTCGAAAAATGTCAGATGCGCTCTGCAAGTCAAAATCCTTGACATTGTTTATATTTGTCTTTTTTATCATCTCATTGCACTTTAAAGCACGTCGAGGTTCACTGCTTGATAGTTTATTTTGGTGCTTTTTTAGCTTATATTACTTATAGCATCAAAAGTATTAGGATAATGCATAAATCGAAATTATTCCACGATTCCAAGATTTCTCATGGGATCAGAGAAATGCATAAATATTCATTCTGCCAATATGACGCCAAAGACATTCCCACCAGTCTCATAGATATTAGTTAAGAGTTATTTGCTATAACAGGGCGAATGATGATGTTAATTCACTTCCGAAAATCTGAAGGATATCTCTCCTTCTTTATATACAAGCTCTTCTGAATTCACGTGGATCGAACTAACTTTATGCAAACTGGCGAATGCAATATTCTGTGTTCTTGTACTACGATGCACGTGATCTTGTGACCGTGAAGGCGACTAGCGATCAGCAAATGCTGAAATCACTCGGTTGATAGTTGGTCATATTGCACCACATTAAATTCAGTTTGGAGAATTCTTGTTTCGATAGCAGAATGGCATGAATTTTATTGGAAAACAGTATCCGTCAATGCTAACTTGTGGGAACTCACGGCTACTCATTGGCATTCAACATAAAAGTTAAAGATAGACCGCAAACTTCCTTTTTTTGGAGTTTATATTGTGCATGTATTTCTTATTGCATATTACTACATAATGAAGTGAATAAGATCCTGATTATTTGATTCTGAGTGCAGAAAAAAATACTATCAGACGCTCCATACAAAGCAGCTATTGCTGCGAAATAAATAATTTCGAAATCGTGAAATATCTCGGAAAAGACGAGAAAATGCATGCTCAACTGGTTTCACTATTAAACGAAGTTTATGGCGTTCAAGGAATCATGGATAAGTACCTACACTGCACGACAGCAAGTTGGAAACTTGGCATAAATCTACGGACACGTACATTTTTCAACACCTTCTAAACTTTTTTGCTATTAGGAAATATCGACAAATTTATATACATCTGAAAGAGAATTTTCGGATCTATCATTTGAATGTTGTTGAATTAATTATTTTTGAAATTGGTGGTTCCTAGAGGCCCATAAACCCGAAAGCCCCAAACTTTCTTTGACTTGTTTTGACAAGTACATAAATCAATTTGAAACATTCTCCTTGTGATATTCAAAACCGTCACAAGATTGGCTTTCAGAAAAAATAGAGTTTGAAAGTGTTTTCTTGAAGTTTATAGGCAATATTTTGAAAGTAGTATAGATAGAAAATGTGGCTGGTGGCATTTATTTACCTCAAAACTAGTGTTTTCTGCTTTTGTTGGGTAAATTTAAGGCCCTTCGAAGAAATATTCTGAAAATGAAAAAATTGCCACATTATCTATCTATACTACTTTCAAAATATTGCTTATAAACTTCAAGAAAACACTTTCAAGCTATACACTTTCAAGCTATTCAATTTGATGCATTATTAACTTAGAATAATAATAATAATAAGTGCTGTTTTTCTTGAATGGGAATCAAAAGGTAAGAACATACATGCAGATTCTGTTACATGTCATGAATTTCACTGTCTTTCTCTTGTGAATGAATGTAAGTATTGTTCGAAATAAATGTGAAGCAGATAAAATTTCATGTTAATTCGTTAAAGAGACGTACGGTAAAAGGTAAAAATGACATCTGTCTTTTTGCTGTTCGGCAGTAGATTGTAGCCAGTCGATGAGAACATGATAATTGCCTTGGTTTCAGGGTGATCATCGTGCTGAATAAGGTCTGATAATACCTCTAAACTGGCGATGCTTTAAGGCATTAACAGTACACGAACAAGTTGCCTCTCCGTCTGGGAACATGTTTCTGTGAGCTCTTTTGTTAGCAGATTCAAGCTTGTCAGATAAAGTGGCATCAAGACCCACAGAATCATTGAGCGATTGTTATTGTCATGCTTGGGGTTGTTACTGCCCTGTGAATTTCGTCGGCATCATATTCAGAACTTCGCAGAGAATCCATATGCCTCTGGGGTGTTGCAACACGAGAATGCTACTTTTTTAGCAAATTTCTGTGATGGAAGCATGTGATGTTGAGAAGCAGCCATACTTAGGAAAACATGAACGCTCCTGTAATGACTCCTGATGAGCACTAATTATAAATTACCATAAAATTGAACAATTCCAAAATAACGCATATGAAGTCACATGTTTGATTGGGAATGCGACCAATGCCTTATTGATGTAACTGTGATGCATGCCGTCACTATGTAACGTACGAACAATCTCATTGAAACGCACAAAATGTTCTTTAAATGCATCATGAAGCTGAACTTGTTGCCTGTGATGATGTTAACTGTGCATTGATTAAGTAAAGATAAATATCATCAATTATAACATTGGGAAACATTAACCTTCTATCATTATAGAAGAGCAGAGATTTTTGATAACGTAATAGCAAGTGCTTCTCGTGTATTCTGTGAGAAACGTACGAGCTGTGGCTCAAAGTATTATTTTTTCCATGATAAATACATATTTGAGTGAATTAAGTATGTCAGCACTAATTGCGAAGGTTTTGCTGTTGCATGTTAGCAGTTACTGAGAAATATCCTTCTCAAATAATATGGGCCTACATGCAAGTCTCTCGCAAAATGCAACGTGCGAATAAGCGGAACCGTTCATAGCTTAGAGGCTCAAGACGCTCTGTTGTAGACTCTGTCAGTGTGCAACGACTTGATTTGTATCAGCATCTATTATTAACTTGATAACATTTGATCAATGTTTTTCCATGGCATTATGTAACAGTACGACATTGGAATGACAAAGGTCTCCTGGAAGAATTACTGAAAATTCAGGGTACTTTGCAAATTGGTTGTACATTATGTGAGAATAGCATCAATGGATGATGCAATTATTGAGATTCAATGAACTTCTTCATAAAGCGGTTTTATGGAACTACATCTCCAAAGTCTGATAAATCTCTGTGAATGCAGTATTATGGAGAAACCTGTTCAAATATTGTGCAACGAGGAGTATGTTGATTATAAAACAACGACCGAAACTCAATTAAAGCTTCGAATGACATTAAATATTAAACATGCATTGCAGAAACTTAAGCAATAGCAGATGGATTAAATTCTACCTCCAACAGTGTCTCACAACCTTTCTTCTCACTCATTACCCTTGATCGATATCATTCCTTTGACGGCAACCTTTTTTTGAATTAGTCTAATAATAATAATAAAGTCGTTTATTGTGAGAGAACACCGCCTCAATAATGGGAATCGTGAGGCGTGGATACAAGCAATCGTTACAAGTTAGATATCATAAAAGTCATAACAAAGTAATCGTGTTAAATAAAAAACCAGATAATGATGATGCTGTCGCTGTCACATAGTAAATCCAGTATTGAAGAGTATAAACATGCATACAAAGAAACTTTTCGCTCTCAGAGTTGATGAAGTGATGGGTAAGCGAAACTTGTTTGAGAAAGTCATCTTAGGCAAAGTCAAATGGTGGAGAGGATGTTCAATATCAGAGACAACACTTAGGATCTTCCGCCGATATGCGAGGGGAACAAAGTTCGAACACTGACACTCAGCTCCACACGCAATTCGATGTGCTCTCTTCTGAACCCGCGCAATGTTTTCCTCCGACATCTTGTTCAAGTCTACAAATAGAGGTGCAGCATATTCCATAATACTTCTTACACAACAATTATATACAATAATGAGCTGGTCTTTTGGCAGGTAACAACGAAGTTGACGTAATACAAAAAGGCGTGAAGAAGCACGCTTACAAATGCGGTTACAATGACTGGTCCATCTCAGCCTCTTGTCAAAAGTTACACCAAGAATAGTCGCTTCTACTTTCAGTGGAATGTTCGGAATTTGGTAATCGATCTCCTTGAAGCTTTTGTTGAATGTATAAAAGGTCTGTTGACATTTTGAACCTGAATTGCCATATTATTTTCTCGAATCCAACGGATGATTTCATTATAAACAGAGAAGAGGTCAGACGATTGATGACATTTTTTAATGCTGCCAATTAAGAATAGGTCATCGGCATATTTAACCAGTAGCAAGTCTGTTTTTGGAGACATCACGAGATCAGACATGATGTAGTTAAAAATAAGTGGTCCGAATGAAGATCCCTGTGGGATCCCACTGTGAACCTGGCCAAAAGAAGTGCATCTGTCTTTCCATTTTACCCTCATTCGGCGTGATGTGATATAGTTCTGTACGAAGGATATCAGGAAACTACTGAAATTGTCGCGGGACATCTTTTGAATAAGAATTTCGTGGGAAATTTTATCAAATCCCTTCATGAGATTAAGGCAGACCATTTGACAAGCTTCTATCTCACGATTCTGTAGGTGCCTTGATATGTAGTCCTCGATTTCATTTAAGGCTGCTGTCGTTGAGCTCTTAGGTCTATAACCAAACTGACTGTTGTCATAGCGCGATAAGAAGTCTGTTCTGAATCTCTTTGGTAGACATTTCTCAAAAATTCTTTCCGGTATTGGCAGAAGAGAAATTGGACGAATATCGCTGATGCGTGGTGGTGATGTTTTAGGAAGCGGGATGACATCAGCGTCCTTCCACTCTTGAGGCTTCCACTCTTGATCGTCCTTCCACACTCATCTGCGATTTCCACGCACAAATTAAAAAGCATCGTGAGGGGCTTAGTCAGGTTTTCAGCAAGTTTGGGCCATATCAGGGAAGGCACATGATCCGATCCGCAAGCTTTTTGTGGACTAACTCGTTTTAAAAGCGAGCACACCTCAACTTCATCGAATTGAAAAGGTACAATGAACGGATATTTCTGGGGAAAAATGTGATTTGAATTGCCAACTTTTTGAAAGTGCGAAAGGACATTGGTTTTAATTTCTTCAAGAATGAATTCCAAATCTTCATCTGGTCTGCAGTTACAAAGCCAATTTCCAGCCATATCAACTTTAGTCACCTTCTTGTAAATGTCCCAAACAGAGCAACCCTTACTTAAAAGTGGATTACCCCAAGCTCGCTTTGCATCAAGTATTGCTTTTTTCACTTTGTGTTTGCAGTGATTGTATAAAGACCAATCCTTTTCTCTGTATGCTTTATATCTCTTGTTGATCAGTACTGTAATAACATTGGTCATCCAAGGTGGATCTTTTGCAGTGCGCTTAA
>CAJQUW010004097.1:5000-136937 GCA_907163375.1 Prostheceraeus crozeri | reverse complement strand
GGTAAGTAGAGGGAAAGCGTATTCAACTGAAGTTTTTGTTGTGAGAAGTTGAAATGGATTGTTGTCGTGGACAACCGTTTTCAGTGCTATTTGCGTTAACATAATGAATGAAGTGCACAGGGAATTTTTTTGAAGACACCGGGAAAAAAAACACATCCAGGCCTGTGATTAACCTATGAAAAAAATTGAGGATTTTTTGTGAAAAATTTGAGGAATGGAAATGAAGCCCAATATGATAATTGCGAGAAAAACTCCACATTTTAGCACGGATTTTGGGCCAAACTTCAAATCATGCAAGTCACAACGAAGAAGGTAACCCCAGGGTTGACCACACCACACTCGGCTACAATTTTTGAATTTGTGTATATTGCAAAGGAATACTCCACTTGGTCATAATCACTTCCCGCGTTGTTACGAAATTAATTTGTTGCCTCAAGCATTATCTGCTTAGAATGTGTCGAACAGAGGATGTCAGATCAAGCTGCTGATATCGCTCTGCTCCACGCTATCGTCTCCAATTCAATGATGCTTGTCAGATTTGTATACTGTAATTTTTTGAATGTAGGATATATCCTCAACTACATGCATCTGGGCTATCTAACAATCAATATTTACCGACAAATTTGGGAGGAGACTAACCCATAAGTATAGAAAGCTTAAAATCGTTGACGGAATGCTTGTGACTTAAAAAAGTCAGCAATTTATTATGAAGATACGCCACATTACACTAATTTATTAATATTACTTTATACTGCATACGTTTTGGTGGGTCTTGTTTACTTGTTAGTGCTTTGTTTGATCACATTGCTCCGATTTACATTCAAATGAACATGAATTCTCTCATACAACACAAAACAAGTGTCGGGAACAGGCTTCCCAATTAAGTTGTTGGTCTCATACAGGCAAAGAGTGAAAGATGATCACCTCTATTCGCATGAAGTTGCGCAGAGATATTGACATCCACATCTTGCAGTAGACCCAGGTTGAAAATCTACCAACCCAGTACTATGTGGTTCAATGTCTTAATTAATCTGAATTTCGCATGCAACGATAAGCAATGTGTGCACTAGTTTCACACCAACCTGTGTTCAGCAAATTATGAAAACGATCTATAAGTGAGTAATTCATCCAGGATAAATGTCGGTCGGCAGACCCTGGAAAATGTAGCTGCAAAAAGACTCATGGGATAGCAGAGCTTCATACTAGGAGGCAGATAGACACTAAATTTAGGGACCATCCGCTTTACCCCGTCGGATGTGTTCATGTTCAGCGGAAAAAAATGGAAGAGAATGAGTGAAACAAACGCTTCAGTTGATAAGAGCACTGAAATCCAAGTGGGCTGGGTTACCTATATGCTATCACATAATGGATATAGAAGATCGATATCCATAAGTTCTTCAAGAAGTACAGGCATGCATTTGGCAATCCTATAGTCGCAGAAACATATAAAGGAGGTTGTGAAACAGGTCAAGATAATTAATGAAAATAATTGAATAAGCATTTTATTGTTGGAATTCTAAGCAATATTATGAAGTTAGAAGTAAAAAAATTGCTTGCAGTGTTCAAATATACAATTTCTGTAGGTTGATCGCTGTGTTTTACTCATTAAATACGTGAAAGTATTTAATGAGTGAGTTCGACAGACAATAACTTCGGACAACTTCTCTGCTTAGCAAAATAGGTCCAGACGAACCGGAACTTCTGCAGCCCTGTAGCTTGCAGAAATGAAAACGACATTCAACGTATTCAACGTAACAAAGTGCGTCAAGGTAACAAAATTAAAAAAACAAGCTGACGACTGGTTAATTTTTGATGTGCTAAATATGACATGGCTAAAAGAAAATCATTATATCCTAAAATGTCTAGAAATTTAAAAATACTTACTAGAAGGACAAGCAACGGTTTTCCTCTCATGTGGAATGAATTGGTGAGTAAGTCGCTCTTTTCAATATTATGGTTATCACTTATATATTGAAAAGATTCTATTTAACAGTCTGCCAATTCAGATGATAAAAGGACAGGTCTGTTTCCAATCAAAATATCAGATCTAGCTAGCACAGCGGGATTACGCTATCTAAAATCTACCAGGTGTGTGAGAGAAGTTATTAAGTTTGAATCATGAGAGAAGAAAAAGAAAAGAAATAAATCATGAGTGATTCATAATTAGCAGCATGGATGCAGGGTGCATGTTATAGGATTCTATCTTAGCTTCTTGTTTGGAAGTTTACATATCATCGCCATTCGCCGAAAAACAATACATTATCCTACATTGAGTCTGTAGTGTGTCATATTTGAGGAATGTCTCATAGTTTAGCCATATTTGAGGAATTTTTGAGGATTTGAGGAGTAATAAACAAATTTGAGGAATCTGGGGAATTTGAGGAGTAATCACAGGCCTGCACATCAGAAAAGTTGAAAATTCAAAAGCGTTATACACCCTGGTAGAACTATTAGTTTGGGACATTCACATATTGCCTGGTATAGATCGACTATGAGCAAGAAATGAAGTGACATAAAATGAAAACAAAAGCTGCGCCCAAAGTAATGTATGCAGCCCATATAGTCTTCGTGCAGCAATTTTTTGCAGAATCTGCCTTGTTTGAAAAATGACCGAAATCAACCCCAAAAAAATCAGGATTTTCTGATATATCCGGAAAAATCACATCACTGGTATGCGCAGTATTGTGCCATTTTAGACATTTTGTATGTATTCAGGTACATAAACAGGTGACTTCCTGTCAATGACTTTAGATCTCGCATATCCTACAGTTCATTTTCTTCCTGTGCGTTGATCCTCTTATGCTTTAGCTGATTCGTCACCTAGCATGCTAACAGTGGGGTATCACATCACTGGCACGTGGGACGTCATCTCGTCTCCTAAAGTTGATGAATGCGGCTAATTGAGGAATCAGATGTCCGTCAAAGTTCGATAGATTGACATTGAGACAAGGTTGCAAATTTGCCCGAGTTACACCTTTAATAATCAGTTAATACCAATTTCGATGATGAGTCACATAACACATCAGTCAAGTCGCTAGATTCTGCGGGAGAATCAAAATGCCTTCATGGTTCTACATTCTGCACATGCAACATAATGCAAGAAAAAAAGCGGTCTTACGGTAAACAAATTCGTCATCCAAAATAACACAATCTTCCGTTTTGTTGATCTTCTTTTCCTGGAGAAGTTGTTGCAGAATCCAAGAATCAATCGTCGATCGACGGTGCGATCGTGAAGGCGACTAAAACATAAATGTTTAACAATTGGTATCTTACACAAAACCGATTTCATACAAATTTCTTTCAAATCTATGCGTAAATTTCTGTACTTTATGCATGACGAAACATTTATTCATAAAAGGGTGCCTTGATTATTGATGCTTTGCATGAGTCCATTGCCGATCATGTGACCGATTATTCATCTAAATAAGTTATCCCAGGTGTGAGACAACATAATAGAAATGCATAGGACGAAAGACCCTTCAAATGATTATCTACCCATATAGCTTAGTGGAATTTTATTGACGGCTCTCTTGAATGCCTCAACACTGAGAGATAGGGGAGGGGTACAAAGGAAGGCCATTCCACAACTCTGCTGTCCTATGAAAAATGATCTCTTAAAATATTCTGTCCGACAACGAGAAATAGTGACAAGGTATGGATCTGCGCAGTCACTTCACTATTAAGCACCTAGTAAAATAACGAGGACGTGGAATAAGAGAAGCAAGTTGAAAGCAGACAAATGCCGCAATAATAGCGAAAGAAGAGAGGAAGACAGGAGACTGCTCTGCGATGTCCGAGTGATGTCAAATTTGAAGTAACACCAGAGTCATCTATCAGACTGAAACTTCATGTTTCTCGCCTTATCCCGTTGATTTACCTGGTCAAGCTTCATTTTATTTCGTTTGCCCTGTACGGAAATAAATGGGGTATGATCATAGTGTGGATTCATATACATGATCACAGCATGAATTCATGCTTATGTTTATAGTATGAAATCATACGTAGGATCATAGGTGTGACATCATACCTTGATCATACGCATCATGGTGACCACTCTAAAAAAACAACAAAAAAGACCTGGCATATAAGTAGTATAGTAAGCATTGTCAGTCCACATTTTTGATATTTCATTGTAGATTCACGAATTCACGCACCTTGAATTGGAAATTATGACACCAATTTTGTTGTGAAGGAAATCACACGAAGTTCAATTTTCTTAATATTCAAACTGAGCGCTCCTGAATGACCGGCACATATGCGTGTGTATATATAATAGCTACACTTCTCCAAATGATACACTCAATTGAATATCATCCTATAGAACTAAGGAAGTGTAAGGTATCGGGAGAAAGTCCACAACTAATATCCTTGGCCATAAATTCTAACAACTAGCAGTTGCATGATAATAGCCTGTATTAAAAAGCCTAAAGATCACAAAATATATCAAACTCCGACAATATCTAAAAAGTACGGGATCTGTAAAATCAGATGAGAATCTCATAAAAAATCCGCAATCGATAGAGCTCCCTAGCAATCCTATACAAGTACGCGATCTGTAAAACCATAAAAGAACCTCAAACAATTCGCAATCGATAGAACTGTATAACAATCCTATAAAAGCACGTGATCTATAGAACTCTTGAGATAATCTCTGAAGAACACGAAATGTCTCAAGCGTTTCAATCCTTCAAAAAAACCGAATGTTATCTTTTGAACATTTTGTCGATCACGGAGTTCGAAATCACATTGTCACGTTCCTTCTGAATGTCCAGCAGTTGTCTTCGTTTTGCCTTCAGCTCCTCCCAACGCTGCTTTGCTTTCTCCAATTCATAATCAATTTTAGGAAAGCTCGTTTAGCTTGTGTCGGAGTCTGCCTCACAAAAACTCCGACTTGTCGTTAGCAGAGGCTGACTTCGTCCTCGCTTCGTTTACGGATTTCTTTGCTGTCTTTGGATTTCTCGTAGGTCAAACTCGCGCGACGAATCAATTCTATCAATTCTGGACATAATGTGTAGGTCTCAAAAGTATCTCGATTGAAATAATCGAGAATTCTGTGCACGGAGTTGTACGTTTCCAGGAACATGATCGTTTTGTAATCATCTTCTGCGTGCTTCATTCGAGAGAAACCTCCTTCAACGACCATGTTTTGAGGACAAAATAACATGACCCGTTCAACCAACGCCGATATACACGGGAAGTCTTTCAACAGACCAGAGGAATGCAGTTCAACGAGGGTGTTTGATTTGTCTTCCGGCAACCTCAAACGAAGTGAAGCCAACTCATCAGTCACCTTGACTAGAATGCAGTCAACACTATCGCACAGTTTGATTAATCGATGGAGCTTCTTCGTGTCAAAAGAGGCACACTGCGTGTGCAACAGATATATGAGTACCTCGTGATTGGAGATGACAAAAATTTGACGTAACGCTTTAGAAATCCATATATTTGTTCGACCAATATATCAGAACAAATACGTCGAATATCACTGATTTTTGTGTCACTCAATGTTTCGATATTTAAACGAAGAGACGGAATATCTTTGGAAAGAAAAGATCATTGCTTGCTTTTGATTTGAAGTAAATAGGAATACATATTCCTGATACAACTTCTTCACATAATTTGAAGGAGACATCGATCGAAAGTTGAAGTCGAGTAAGGATTTCGCCAAGCATTTCAAGCGTGTAAAGCAGCAGTGAATATGAATTCAAATCCCACCTTGTTTAAATTGAGTAAAGTACTGAAGGGATGCAAGGTGAATAACAAACTGGTCAAGATGAATCATAAATGCCTTATCACTGGTCATCACAACCTTCAACTTTTCATTATTAGAGATGGACACAATCTTTTGGATCAGCGGATATTGCAAACATACTTCATCAACCATTCTGTATAAAGACAGAAATCTGGTGGGGCAATGATCAGGAATTTTATTCAACCCCAGTATGACATGGCACTGTTTCAATGTGGACATAACTTTCGACTTGTTCTCGAGAAAGTTAGACAGTTGTTCAAAGAATGAAACTATCCGCAGAACATGGTCATGTTGCAAAGTATCTTTTTGAAGCAGAATCCCCAGAAGGAGAACAACAACCTGTTGTATCAATGATATTCGGGAATAACTCTTTCAGTCTCGAAACTAATCCGGATTTCGCACCCCGTATGCTACTGCAATTGTCGGTCACTGAATTCTTCTGAAACAAACTGAATTCTTCGACTGAACCAACGCCGATATACACGGGAAGTCTTTCAACAGACCAGAGGAATGCAGTTCAACGAGGGTGTTTGATTTGTCTTCCGGCAACCTCAAACGAAGTGAAGCCAACTCATCAGTCACCTTGACTAGAATGCAGTCAACACTATCGCACAGTTTGATTAATCGATGGAGCTTCTTCGTGTCAAAACCAATCTTTGGTTTCTGCTACCACGTATTCGCACGTTCATTTATGATAATCAAAATATTTTTTAAGGCTTTAATACTTTAACATGTACACATATCATTCGAATACAGGCGTTGTTCATGGGAATGATATTTCAGAAAAAGTGATGCACTAGACGGCCTGACTACCAAACTGATTGACACATTTTCACTCACTTATTGATAAAAACTAGACTCCTATAAAAAATGAATAAAAACAGATTTGTCCTAAAAAAAAGACCAAAAACATTGCGCAGTCACTTCACTATTACGCATCTGGTAAAATAACGAGGACGTGGAATAAGAGAAGCAAGTTGAAAGCAGACAAATGCCGCAATAATAGCGAAAGAAGAGAGGAAGACAGGAGACTGCTCTGCGATGTCCGAGTGATGTCAAATTTGAAGTAACACCAGAATCATCTATCAGACTGAAACTTCATGTTTCTCGCCTTATCCCGTTGATTTACCTGGTCAAGCTTCATTTTATTTCGTTTGCCCTGTACGGAAATAATTGGGGTATGATCATAGTGTGGATTCATATATATGATCACAGCATGAATTCATGCTTATGTTCATAGTATGAAATCATACTAAATACATAACATGAATTCATGCGTAGGATCATATGTGTGAAAACACACTATGATCATATGTATGAATATGTAATACTTTTTTTACACTTTTCGTGCGTATGATCATAGTATGATTTCTTCACAGAATGATTACAGCGGGATTTTGATGCTTATCCGGATCGTGTGTCAAAATTTCAGCTCAGCGACTAATACAACCTAAATCTTAAGGAAAAGTCACTTAAAAGTTTGGCCCTAGACTTCTAGCAAGCACTATAGCACATGTGCATGCCTTTTAGCAAATGATATCTCACATGTGAATTCTTGGCTAATATCTCACATATGTTGCAGCAACAAATATTGCTTTGTCGAATGATGCATTCTTGGTTAATGCCGCAGATGTGTTTTAGCAAGTAATATCGCACATGTGCATTCATAATATGGATTGCACTCAATTGCAGCCTTTTCTTGGATTCAATTCATATTTAAAATATCCTGTCGATAGTAGAAGGATGCTAAAAGGCAAATACTAAGATGGTTCCCATTTTCGATAAATATCGTCATCTACAGAGATTTTGCTTCTCCTGAAAAGTTTGTATTTTGACAATAACCTTGAATTTCACCAATAACCTTGAAATCACGTAAGAGATGTTGTGGCGACAACGACGATATGTTACTATTGTCAAATTTTTCAGTTAGCAGTATTATATTCTTATTCATAGAATGGTGTTGAGCGATCTAACATAAACTATTAAGCTTCAAAATCAGAAATAATGTTCAAATATCAGTGATGACTTTTCTTTGATACTAATTTCTTAACTATCAAAAATAATGAAAATCACTCAACTTGTCGGCTAACAGCATTTCCTATTGATCACCGTTTCTAGATCACTTTAAGTGTACAACATTCATTTAATCAATGACTGTTTTAAGATTTTTAAGATATAGGCTACATGCCAATATGGACATCAATTGAATTTTCTGAAGTTGCTGGAATGTATCGAACTGAGCAGGGCCACGAAAAGTTGCTCTCCAAAATATCTCTCAGCAGAACGTTTAGAAGAAGTCTAACGACAAATCTAAAGCAACATGACAGATGCAAAAACTTGAATATATTTCAAGAAGTGCGCCAAGCAGCGTTCACTGACACAAGTGCGAAAATTCTTGGAACACAATCAACGTTCAATAAGTCAAAATTCCATCACTTAACTTATTTACGAGAAGCGTTAAAAGATGAAAGTAAGATTGGATATGGAAGAAACGCGTACATTTTCTTCGGATTTATTAATCATCAAAGTAACTGAATTCACAATTTAAAAACAAATCTTTCAATTAGCATGAATCATGCAATTGATTGAAAATAAAAAGTTAAGACAATCTCTTAGATAGTATAAAGTAACAGTATTTTGAAATGAGGCTCACCACCGAAGAAACGGAAATTATACTTACCTCAAAATGTCATGGCACATGAAAAATAAATCATACAAGCTTATTTATTTCAGGAGAAATATCAATCTACTAAACACATTCGGTGCACAGCAGAAATCATAATAAGAAGTTGTAAAAAACTTTTATGAAATGATTTTAGCAGGAGAAATCATACTATGAAATGGTAAGAAGTCTTCATAGATGAAAAATTCATACTAAATCATACTATGATTCATACCCATTTATTTCCGTATGGGGCAATATATACGACATGTAAAATATCCAAGGTAGCGGTTTTGATTTGTTTCAAACACATGAAGTGAGAGCATGCGTGAAACGTTACAAATCAACAACAAAGAAAATTTCGATTCAGCTATTCGAGTAGCACACATTGACTAATCAGCGATTTGTTAGTTGAATTCCGACAACGAACGAGACTCAAACCTACTGCATGGTACCATCATTCATATGTGTACATGCAGCATTTAACCTGAACGAAATTGAGCAATAACACGTCTTTGATCCTCTTAAATGTCTAGGTCCCCACACGCGTACACTGAACACCCGTTGGAAAATTCGCCCGGTTTTGGCCCGAATTTCTACCCATCTCGGCCATGTAAAAAAACCGGTCTACTTCTCTGGAAACGTAAACCTTTTTCTCCCGGTTTGACCCGGTTGTGCCCGAATTTCACCCGGTAATATTCGGGTGTAGGACCTGGTTGTAGGAGCGCTTACTTTCATCCGGCTAAGCCCGGTTTAGTTCTGTTTAGCCCGATTATGATGCTGCCATTTTTTAGTCGGTTTTACCCGATTTGCCCCGATTTCACCCGATTCGGAGCACATAAAAACCGGTCTACTTCTCTGGAAACGTAAACAATTTCCCCCGATGTGACAAGGAGACACGGTTTGGAGTGAAGGAAATACAATGATGAGAAAAAATAAGCATGACTCAAACGATGTTTAATATATAAGTATGAGCAGATATTTCATCTTTTGGCTGTAACACGCATACATCAGATCACATGATAAGAAATTGCACTGATATCAATGCATTAACACAGTATACACCACCGAAAATCATGGAGATATCGATGGGTCAAAATATTACTCTTATACCACACGCTGCTGATCACTCGTCGGAATTATCGATTATTATTGATTCGTCTTCGATGATTATATTAACATAGAACTGAAAATGTTACATTTATACACACGTTACACCCCGTACGAATTTTTTTTGGAAAACATTAATGAAAAATATAATGAAACATTAGATGAAACAGTATAATGAAACCACTAATGAAATATAAATGTTTTGTCTACGGAAATTTAGCAATTTCATTAGTATTTTCATTAATGTTTCATGTAATGTTTCATTAGTATTTACATTACATGGAGCATACGCATGGTTCATTAATGTTCCCAGTACTGTTTCATTAATGATCACAGTACTGTTTCATTAATGTTTCCAGTACTGTTTCATTAATGTTCCCAGTACTGTTTCATTAATGCTCACAGTACTGTTTCATTAATGTTCCCAGTAATGTTTCATTAATGCTCACAGTGCTGTTTCATTAATGTTCCAGTACTGTTTCATTAATGTTCCCAGTACTGTTTCATTAATGTTCCCAGTACTGTTTGTTTCATTAGTGTTCACAGTACTGTTTCATTAATGCTCACAGTACTGATTCATTAATGTTCCCAGTACTGTTTCATTAATGCTCACAGTACTGTTTCATTAGTGTTCCTAGTACTGCTTCAACGTCGTTTCTAATGCTGTTTCATAAATGTTCTTATTAATGTTTCATTAATGCTTACAGTACTTTCATTTGTGGTCTACGATAATGCACCATAATTATTTCTAGAATGATCCTACATTATATAATGTGTCATTATTAGCAAAAGAATACCATCATCAAGTTTGCATGACACTTTTTATTCCAAAGTACATGTATCTACTTATCTACCTAACACTATCTATCTACTTGTCTCTAAAAGAGTTGCCCATTACAAATACAGACAGCATGCGTCCAATGTTCTCACAATTCCTCGGTTGCCGGTTCTTCCAAGTCTCTTAATGTCGACTTTGATGCTGCTGAAAAAAGACGGAACCCTTTTTAATACACATTTTTGGTAAATCACTGGTATGACGATAATGCGTTTAAATGCTTTGACGAAGTGCTTTTGAATTAAAATTGCAATTTGAATTTTCTCCAAAAAATCCATTTGATATTCGATATCAGATAGGATGAAAACCTACAACTGTTACATGCATGTGTATGTTCCTACATTAGCACGCACAATTGTAGTCACATACCCGCTTTAAGAATTTATTTCAGTTTATTGTAGAGGTAAAAAAATTGAGCCATTATTTCTCGGTAACGGCCAATTTGCATATTTTTATTCAATTACTTTTGATTTTAGGCCGACCGGAAACTACAATTTTTTTCTAGTCATTATATTAAATGTTAGTATTATTTGCAATAGTGTTTTCTATTTACGACATTTTGTCACATTATTGTGTGCCAATGACACATTACTTCAGCTATAACTAAGTGCACTATGCGGTGTGTAGGTCTGCATGTGAACTGCAGTAGGCCTACATGCATGCATGTTTTCAATGCACGTTGATTTTTGTCAACAGGTTTACAATTTAAAAGTAATTTTCAATTGATGCAAAAGTCTATTCCCATTAAGCCAGATACAGAAAAACAGAAGAAAACACGTTTAACTGCTTTGGTATTTAGCTAGTAGAATCATAATTTGATATCTATAAGCATTACTTGAACATACCATACTGTTACTTACATTTGATATGTTATGAGAATCATCACTAACTGATTGCTTAAAGGCTTCTAGAGCAATGGTATCTGACAGAGAATTCACTATCATCACCTTACAAAATACAGGCAGCATTCAATGCATGAATTCATGGTATGTTAGTAATTGTGATTTGATTTTTTTAAAATAAATTATTTATCTATCCGGACAAATTTACATAGCGCTGTACCCAAAAAGGCTCACAGCATTAAAACGAACAATGAAGTCACAAATTACATAAAGTATCATAAAATAGAATAAAAAGTGTTAATGAGCAAACAGCTCTTCAGGGGACGCTTGAAAGTTAACAAACTGCTCGAATTGTACTAGAATCATAGGGATGTAGTACCACACTGAAGGTCCATAGAAAGAAAAAGCATGACCTCCCCCGGATATTGTTTTGACGAGAGATACCTTCAATAAGCAACGGTCTTCAGATGATCGAAGAGAACAGGAAGGATTATTGATTAATGTACACTGGCGAATTCAAGTAATGTCATTTATAGCACAAGCATCCAATCTTGAGTGTTGAGCGTTCATTTATCGGAAGCCAATTCATCTGCATAAGGTCAGGAGTAATGTGCTCTCGACGGCGGAATCGAAAATCAAACGAGCGTTTGAATTTTGTAAATCCAATTGTAAATTCAGACACGTGCTTTCAAGGTACTCAGTGTTCGATTAGATCTAAGGTGTGAGTGGCTTCATATGTCATGTTGTAAAGTAAAAAAAGTACTTCGCATTACGTATTAAGTAAATATATATATATATATATCTTAAGCACTAAATTGATACAATAATCAAATATTTAATGTATAAATGTGAATTAACGAAGTGCATAATTTCTGCATCTACTTGAAAGCTTTTATCAGCTGCTATAGAATTAATTGACTATTAATTAATTAATTAATTAATCGCTATTAATTAATTGCATGTTGCCACAATTAATATCAATTGATAGATGTGCCCAATTTAAATGCAATAAACTTTTGATAACATTTGATAGTACTCGGCCACTGTCTAATCCGCAAGTGCCTGCATCAAATTCATTTATCAATTGTAATCTAATTACATATTCGCAATGTTCCTGTGCACTAAATATTCAAGGTCAAGGTTCGTGTTCGTGTGAACGATCTGAAATCGCTAATTTGAATTATATGCGATAATTAATGTAAATTAATGTTGTTAATTAATCTAATTATGAATACAAAACTGCAGCTACGCTACTGTACTATAATAGTAAAAGCATTATAACTGCTTACCGTTTTCCTTTCGTAATTCCTTGATCTTTCGCTTCAGTTCGTTTTCTTTTAACTCTATGCGGTTTGTCAGATTTCTTGTTACATTCTGGATCTTGAGTCACATTGTTTGAAAAAATTGTAAGAAGTCTTTTTTGTAGCAACTTCAAATTTTCTAGACTTTCCTCTGCTGTTTTTCGACAATGACGGGATTAGACGCGACTGTGCATGATATGCCGATGAGACGACAACGACGAGGCGAAAAGGTCACTATGAAATTCTGAATTACGTCCAGCGCATTGATGAAATGGTCCGTGTTTCCGCGTTGCATGTCGATTACCAAATAGAAACGATAGCATTAAACAACTTCGAGGAAAGTCGATATATGCGCATAGGAAGAAACTGACGGCTCACGCGTTGTCGTGACATGACGTCACTGCGGTAACACGCAATAGGGAAGCATGAATAATCCAAGGCAATGATTCTAAATATAGAATGGTACATTAATGTTTCATTAATGAAACATTACATGATATTATGGCAGTTTTCATTAATGAACTTCACATTAATGTTTCATTAATGAAACATTACATGATATTATGGCAGTTTTCATTGATGAACTTCACACTAAAGTTTCATTAATGAAACATTACATGATATTATGGCAGTTTTCATTAATGAACCTTACATTAATGTTTCATTAATGAAACATTACATGAAATCATGGCAATTTTCATTAATGAACTTTACATTAGTGTTTCATTAATGAAACATTACATGAAATCATGGCAATTTTCATTAATGAAATTTACATTTGTGTTTCATTAATGAAACATTACATGAAACCATTGCAGTTTTCATAAATGAACCTTACATTAATGTTTCATTAGATGAACTATTACCATGGCAATTTTCATCAATGAGCTTTACATTAATGTTTCATTAGATGAACCATTAATATTTTCATTTATGCTTTATCATGAAATGCTGAAATTTCTTTAGTCATTAATGAAACATTACATGTTCATTGGATGAAACATTAATGAATTGCAAAATTATTTTCGTGCGGGACTTGTTAATCAGACAAGAAGTCTCTGTTAGCCCCTCGTGCTTTTTACATTAATTGCTTGCTGATGATTTTCTTGCATTGCGAGTTCAATTAATAAACCGCTGCATTAACTATCACACCAAACAGAAAAATGAAATTGAGTTCATCACAAAACTACTTATTGGTTGAAAATCATCATGTTAAAGCTAGGACAAATTCATAACAGCATGGTAGAAACTTTTTTATCACTTTAGGAGAAAGACAGCTGAGCGTGTGGTAGTAGAGCGATTTGGGTATTGCTAATGGCACAGCACCCAACGATTCTGTTTATCGGAATACGTAGAAATTCTAAAACTTCGCCAAAAGGATCACACTCAAGTCGACGGACATGTGTAAATCGACATCCACGTTCATTTGATTCAACTGAAACGCCAGATAAGGAAAAAAGTGGGTCTCGAAAAATGTCACTGACCCTGCGTACAGCCAGAGTGACAAACGGCACATCACCTTCCAGCTCTATATCTTCAATTCTTGCAAATTTAATATCACACTCATCGGCAGTTGATCGATTTCTTGATTAAAAGGAGAAGCCGGGCAATAGAGGGTCACAGACCTGATTCTGTGTATCCGTTTTTCTATTAAATACTGGTCACTCAACCAGTTTTCAACCAATTTTATCGGCGATAGACCGGGTACAAACGAACCATGCAACCGATTTCGCCATCCAGATTCCTGTTGAAAGCCGATCGAATCACCCACTTCTCATCCAATTTTGATTCCGGGATAAACCGGGCGTTAAAGGGCTATACACCCGATTTGTTTTACCGGATTTCTCCTTAAAACCGATCGAATCACCCACTTCTCATCCGGTTTTGATTCCGGGATAAACCGGGCGTTAGCGGGCTATACACCCAATTTGGTTTGACCGGACTTCTGCTTAAAACCGATCGAATCACCCACTTTTCATCCGGATTAGATTCAGGGAAAAACCTGGTTTAACCGGGTCAAAAATTAATCCGGTTTACCTCATAATACCGGTGAAATTTCGGTCGAGTTAACCCGGTTTCATTTTCCGGTGAAGACCGGGTTACAATCCGGCTATATCACCCTGTTAGCATCTTTGGTCCGGTTTTGACTATCAAAAAGGCCCGATTTCAATATTTCCGGGTCAAAATCCGGGCGAATTCTCCAGCGGGCAGCATAACGAATTTCTTTCTCTTTGTCCGATCAGGTCGGGCAATCTAATGAAACCTATTCGTTGCAGGGATGAGGGCTTCTAATTCTTCATCGGGAGCGAGGAATTCCTAGCAAGCAAAATTCATAAACTTGTGCTGATTGTGACCCTTCCTTCTTTACAAACCGCCTGCCGTTATCAGAGTGGGAACCGGGATCAGGGTAGAAAGGCCGCGTCTGGAGTTCTGCTAACATGACCGGGCCGACGATTTTAAGGATAAGTTTCCTTGACGTCCTTTTAAACTTCAGTTATTGAGTATCTTCTTGATTTCATCTTCGTATTCAACTTTAACATTTTTCCTGTAGCCTCTCGAACTTTATTGTCTTTTTTCGGGTTTCTTGAGGTTTGGATTAAAAAAATCCATTGACAGCAACCGTCTGATGAGAATAATATTCTTTCTCGAATGGGACTCGAAACAACTAAGATCTCACTATAAAATAACACTATGTATTTAATATTGAAATCAATTAGTCTGAAATCTTCCTAAGATTTGAAATTAGCAAGTTAGTGAAATTTTCGACGGACATTCATTATTTCTCAAACAAAATTTTACACTCGACGAAGAAATAAAAACAGTCCATTCTGTGTAGACATCACACAATGTGAATAGAAACACAAGCCTCCATACTCGTATTGTGTGTCACAAATATTTGTCAGGTGTAATGCTTCTAAGTTTTTTGACAAACTATGACATCCACTTCGTCCCTGAATTCGTGTCCCAACGGTTCTTCCTATGAGTGAGATTTTGTGTTCAGGAAGCCCACTCAGCACGTCCTTGCATTGCGCCTGTCTTCCCAAAGTGAGACATGTAGCCAATCCTGATGTGTTTCCGTGCTATTCAGGAAAGGCGTCTAGAAACTGCACAATAAAATTAAAAATCGCTGATCGCTCACAAAGTCAGTTTAAGGCTAAACAATGAATGTGCACAGCATCATGCTATATCATAATGTAGGGCCATCATTTGGCTTATTTCTTACAGAAGCGTAGCATGGAGTGGTCTTGAGCCCATACACCCCACCCTTAGAGGGTACGCAAAAACTAGACCGAAAAAAACAAACAAGGAAAGATGCAATTTTCTCAATACTGTAGCTATAATAAAGCGTCCAACTTAGCAGCAGTGCTAAAGAGAAATTATTTGATTGAACGAATTTTCGTTACAAAAAATAGAAAACTGGCGCTTTTTTCAAAATATCATAGCTATGTGTGAAACGTTTTCACTTGTATATCTAATAAGCCAATGCAATTGCGAAGCGGATAATTACGTGTGTTAATGAGTACATCATGGGTAGCATATCACTGACGTACAAATATTTCACCCATCTTGCTTCGATTTCCGTAGAGAACGGTGGCCTATACCTCCCACCTACTCATACTTCCTCACTTTCCACTACATAATAAATCTAAATTAATGAAGCTTCCATTTTTATATGAATTCTCGTGTTTCCTTGAATTACCATAAATTTGGTTATTTTCAGGTCAGCGTGGGAGGTTTGTTTCAACCAAGTCATCATTGGAGATGAATTAAAGAGGAATCATGAATTGAACACATACAATTCAATGAAAGCAAATTAATCAAAAAGTCAAAATACCTGCAGATAATGAATCACAAGTGAATCCTCGCATTTCCACGGTAAGGAAATCATTGCTTTCAGGATTCCAAATCCTTTATATACTCGATGATCCGAAAAATATAAAATATCTCCTTCTTCATATTCTCTTCTTTCTCTGATAATCCAATGTTCAATATTCGGTAGGAAAACTTTGTCGATGGTTGTGACATGTTCTTGTCCATGTTCCTGAAAAAATTGACCGAAATTGTATCATTCATGACAAAACAGGGTGTCCATAAAGTTTGTACCTGGTTTTAACTCACTTTCATTCTAATAGAAAATGTTCAAAATCAAATTTGATTCATCACACCTAGTGATGATACCCTTAAGTTTTGTTTACAACAATACTTGATGTCACAATACATTTCAAACACAAACTGCCAGATGTGACATTTGAATACCTTATATGGCACTATTCGAGTCACATGAATTCCTCGTAAACAGCACACGCTTATCTTTTATCATAAAGCATGTCCTAGATTGTAAATTTCAGCTTTGCATTACCAAAACTCGCTGATGTAAAAATGTTGCACATAAAATTAGCATATTTGAATAAAAGGTGAGACAAATTTTACTTATGTTATTCGCATGCGATTTTTCAAATTACAGGAAAAGTTTCAATACCTGCCGGCTCCACTGATGGCCGCATACAACATTATGATGCTTGGGGAGAAGCTGAAATCCGATACTTTGGTTGAACGCAAATTGATAAATAGGGAGGCAAGAAACATTCCCACATACAAACATAGTCCTATGATATTACATGTAAGTTACGCCAGGCTCAAAGAAACGGGTTCATTCCAAGACTGACCTTGCTCTGGGAGACCTAGCGTAGAAGAGGATAAAATTCACGAGTATAAAAAAGAATTCAAATTCACGAAATCTTACAGGAGTACAGCTCAACATCACTTTGCAAGGCAACGTCGTTGACTGAGATTCTATGGAGCACTACTCTATAAAGCAATAGAGAAAAACTTGCGATGCATGAGATTTTCTTCTCTCAGCAGGTACAGGCCTACGAAGATTAGAAAATGGCGCGGATTGCTATGTGTAATGTTTATCATGAACTTATTCAGTCTGACGACGAATTTGTGACAACACAGTCTGATTGAGAAACTTCTACTCTGTGTGAGAACAACTGGCACAACTGTGTAATTTGAAGAACAGAGTTCCTTACTGTGACGCTGAGGTATAGTCCTAGTGTTCCAGGTCCAGATTACAGAGTGGTGAGCAGCGTTTCATTATGAGATCATTAATCCCAATTTTTCAATGTATGTGATAGTGTCAATAGCTACAAAGCCACGCTTGAATTTGTCTTCATTCCGGAACTGAAGAGATGAAGGAAGCTCTCAAACCTACGCCGCTCCATCAGGATGGTACTCATCTACACTGAGTTTCGGAAGTTCGAGGATTTCTAACTAACAACCTTCAAGGAAGATGGATTGGAAGGGATGACGATTCTCCAGAACGCCAGAAACCCCCATTTAATCCTCTGATTTTTTATTTGTTTAGTCGTGTATTGGGAGAGATCACACTGACTAAACCAACTTCTTCAATTCATAGGAAAAAGTTTCGGTTATATCACTCTTGAAACCACATGTCTAAACTTTCAAACAGTCCTTGAACTTAGCCGTTTTAAGAACAAATATTGTTAACCGTTGTTAATGTTTTGAGCATTACTTTTTTCATAAGAAAGTGCTATATCAGTTCTATATATTGGATGTGTAAATAACTGGCACCAACGAATGGCTTCACAAAGGTGTATAGTCAATACTTGAAGATAATTGTTAATTGCAGAAACTTTTAACTTCAGGTGTTCTTCAAAATGTTTTTCCGAGATAATCTAAGATAGTCAGAAATGTTTGACATTGAATATTGCTGCAAGCAAAACTTAGGTGTCTCATCATTATATGTGATGGATCAAATTTGAATTTGAACATTTAGTTTCAAAATGACAGCGAGTTAAAACCAGGTACAAGCTTTATGAACACCCTGTATATTAAATGCTGACAGCAGTTGTGATAAAAATATTATCTACGGTTGGTCTACGCGGCACTACTGACGATGTTTCAGTCCTTATTTATTCCTTCTATTGAATACTCCGCATTATCTTCATGCTCGCTTTCGATTTTCTTGAATCGTGAGGAGCTTCATGTGATTTGCACTTCCTGCGTAAAGCTGTTTGAATGAAATTTTCTCGTCATGTTTTCGAGGGAATCAGCAATCGTATTTCTAAGCCATTTGAGTTAGTGGACGGAATTTATGCATAAATGCGTGAAATTAATAATATAAAAGAAGACTACCAGTCTTGTGACTGTTTACGCACCGTGCTTTCTGAACGATGTGAGATGCTCAGCTTAAGTTTTTTTGAATATTTAGTCTCACCTCAAAGACTTCCGAGACCGTTGCAGTATTAAATTGACTTTTAATGCACCACCGTTCGGTACTTTTCTTTTTGCCCTATATGATGCGCTTTGACATCAGTTGGCAATAAGAATGAAATGAAATCAATGATAGATTACATTGCCATGCAAAAAGTGTGCGGCTGGTAGGACTCGAACCTACGACTCCTGGTTATCTAGACCTGCGCTCTGCCGACTGAGCTATGATCAACCAGCGACATATGTCAATTGGCAAGTTTTCAAGCAACAAGTTACATGCAACATTTGACTTTCATTTTTTGACACAACAGACGCGACTACTGTTATTATCAAGTATCTTTTTTCCAGGCACATTTAATATCGAGACATAGTGCGGGTATCCCACAATTAATAATCCATTTTCTTCTGCCCCCATTCTGTCTCCACAATTATTCACACACATTATCCACACACGTCCATCTGCCATGTTAGTTTTTGGTGCAAAAATGGAGATGGTTCTGTAAAACGTGGTTTTAACTCGCAAATTACCGTCACGCTATCAACTACCCTTCGCATTTACCACGCTCTCCCGTGCAAAAAAGTGACATTTTCATATTTATGTTACAAACCCAATTATTTGCGTACGGGCTAAGATAGTATAAGCTTCCATCCATTCTGAGCGTCCGTTCTACGACGCTATGCTGCCAGACTTCATATGCTAACCAGTGGCCTGTAGTGATCGAGAGACAATTGGTGCTTCATTTGATCTTACAACACAAATTTAAAACAATTGGTGTTTCAAGCCACGGACTGGGAGTGCACCTAGACCATAATATCTGCAATTACTTCAGGACTGAGCGCCAACATCGTCTGGCAGCCCCTACGGTGAGGGAGGATGCAATCCGCAAGGGCAATGGCGTGGTCGCTGGTCAACACGAAGCCACAGCGCTGTCCCGGATAGCTATGGCGTCCTGAATGTCCCATTCGAATAGTAGAGCGCGGGCAAATTGAGCACAAGGAGTGCTATTCATACAGTGGTGCATTCGGAGTTACTCGGAGTGTTGGTCTCTAGCATGCGAAGTACTCAATATTTCAACTTTGATGGAAACGCAGGAAGTCGTAGAAAGCAATCAGACGGCGCTTACTTATTTAAAATTACTTACAAAATTTATGCATAACTTACATACGATGCGACAGCCGGCAGATTCACACCGGCCAAATATTGAAAGGTGCCTGACCATGGGGTAAACATTCTTCATGAAAGGGAGAGGTGAAAAATCAGCACCAGGGAATAGAGTGCGACGAATTTTCGGATGACACCGCGCCTGGCCATCTCCGATGACAGGGGGTGGTTAGAAGAAAAGGATGTCGCATCATGAATCCATTTAATAATTTATTAAATTATTAATTAATTATTTTATTTTTATTATTATTATTATTATTATTATGAATCCATTTAGCACTATCATCATCTACTGCTTTTGAAATAAAGGTACAGACGTACTTGTATTGCTTTTTGCAAGTGACAACGCCATTCTGCATATTTTCATAATGCACGATCCACTTACATTGGTTTTGAGTATAACACACGTGCATATTTCTAACTTCGCAATGACCACAAAGTTAATAAGAAAACACAATCTCGCGACATCACAATATCTTGGGCTAAAGATTCATTAAAATAGCCTGGCACCGATATGGATGCATAAAATGAAACGTGTAGCATGAATGCTAAGTAGACGCGCATGATTACTCAGTCACTTAAATGATTGCTTCAGATAAATAGTTAGCCGCGGAAATTCAATGATTTCTAATATACTCGTACTAATATGTGATGATTGCTTATGATGGCAAAACTCAAATCATGATGATAAAGTATCCGCTAATTTTGGTTTTGCAGTAAATTTTATTGCATCCGTCGTTAATTGCACCATCAACAAAATATCTACCCGACTACTAATACTAGTTGAAGTTCGGGACTTTTTCGAATTTCACATTTTTCTAGTTTATGCCACATTACTTTTTCTGACTTTACTTTGCCGAGTGAGACTCCTTGTAGTACAACAGCAATGTCATGCTTTATTAAAGATACCTCTTCTTAGTTAGTGGTCTACGTGGCACAACGGTTGAGTGATTGGCCTAAAGATCTTCTGGTTAAGAGATCGAGCCCCGAAAGTACCAAATGAGTCGTCAGGAAGGGCATCCGGACTAACAGATCACTACGCTCCAGATTAAAGTCTGACCATATCAGAACCGTCCCAACCCAAGTATGGGGAGCTATGACGCTATACCATTAATCATCTTCTTAATTTTGATGAAACTTGGCCATTCCTAAATCAATAAAAATTGAAAACTGATAATGCCTTTGTAGGAATTAATTCGATTTTCTTTCACAAATAAATGCACTGAATGACGGCAAATGCAATCAGATATTCCTCACCAATGCTTTGTGATTTAATTGAATGAAAAATCAATAATTATCTTACATTTTCAAACATCGACATCAATTTTTCTTATCATCTTTATTTTTTCTGAATTTTTATTTCTGAATATTATTTTTTCTGAATTTCCACACATAATCCGATCAATACATTTAAAACATACTGCAATCCTTACGACGCATTTTCGAAGTGGTTTTAGTAGAATCGCTAATTATAAAGTCAGTCTGTTTGGTGTAACAATGACATGCATCATCAGCAGCTAATTAAAATCATGCTCAAAATTCATTATGACCGACGAAAGAATAAAACAATGTTGTTCAACTTACATCTTTCAGGACAACCAGACCATCTTCCAATGAAACAAGAGCTCCACACAAGGGTAAATTTTCCTTGATGAATATGACCATTTCTGCAGAGGACTGTTTGATCATTTGATGAAGACAATTAATTCTATTCTCTTGGCAGATTTTGAGTCTTTCATGTGGAGCTGAATTCATCAAAAGCATCACATGTGACTGATGAATTGTCAAAAATGATCCTTCATACATTTCGGCTGTCATTCTTGTACGTTCAGGTTTCTGTTGCAATGTGACAATTTTGAGGAAATGTCTTCCGTGTTTATCATAAAAAAGCAGATCACCTCCTTTAAATGGTGATGTTAATTCTTCCTTACAAAGACAGAAATTACATTCTGAAAATCAAAACAAAACAATCTCAGTGAAAATATTGAGCAAAAGATTTTTGATTCTATTGAATTCGGAGTCGCATAACGATATAAATACTGAATATTCAAATATTCATAACTGAATGTTATAAAATTTTCACGGCCTCATGGATATGTCGAACTCATCAAACCTATAACCGTGCCAGTATTAATGAAATTTTACTGTGAATGCAGAAGGTGCAATGCTCTTTCTACAACTCAAAATTTGTTAATTGTCGAATGTCTTAAGCTAGAAATTTGATGTCTTTTCATAGCAGACAAGGAGATAATTAAATGTAGCAATGCCAATACATAGCAATGGAATTAAACATGTGCAATCCAAACCCGAAACCGAAAGTTTTGAAGTCGGGTCGGTTTGGATTATCGCCTTTATCATAAACCCGCGCAGATTTTTGAAATCTGTAAGGATCAATGCATATTTTTTCAATGAAAGGTTGTTGCAATATCATTCTTACATGCAGTGCAATGGTCTGTGCACTTGATTTGATCAATGCTTTTGCTTTTTTGCATTGTTCTGATAAAATAGCAAGGAAAATTATTGCTTCTTGCTTGTATGCACCTTCAGATTTGAAAACATGTCGTTATTTCCGAAACTGTCTCGCGAGTTTGAGAAAACGACTTTCATACGACTTCGAATGGTGTACTTATTTTTAAATAGTATCAAAATATCATCATATCAATTTGAGTTATCGATGACTGAGAACTTTCTGGTGTAGGTAATGACAGCACTGTCAAGAGATGTTTGGAACGAATGTGAAAGCTGAATGGGCTGAAGTACGCTCGGAATAACCGGCTTGAATCTGGTAATGAAGAGAATGAATCAGATGGGTCTTGCTTTCAGCGATCAAGACTCGGTTGGAGAAACCCCAAGGCAGAATTATCTGTAAGTCATTAGTCAGACAATCAAAGTGCGGAAACAGCGCAGGCGAACCACTCGAAGAGCTAAAAATAATGATTTATCTTAACTATTCCTGTTGCACATTCCATGTTAAACCATTTTAGAGATAACGGTCTCAGCTGTTGTGAAAGCACTTGTGTAAGTACAAATACCACAAATAAGTGCTCCAGATACAGAAGAACAGATGACGTTTGTTCTTCTGTATCTGGAGCACTTATTTGTGGTATTTGTGTTTGGTAAACGTCATCCACATCACACCTGTCGAACGAATTGAAAACATCGTTCCAAGGAAAGTGAACAAAGACCATCCAAGAGTCATCCCAGGATGCTTAATTGATGCGCCAAAGACTGCTTGGAGGTTTTCGAGAAGCAGTCTCAAGGGTCGTGGGCGTTATGGTCAAACGGTGGTCAGAAATGCCCAAAGGCGATTCAATCGTAACATCAACATAGTAGTGAGGGTTCGTAGTGAGAAAAATGTCATGTGTACTTGCTAAGTCTCCTGGACGATCTGGAACCCGAGTCGGAGGGAGAACTAAGCACTCCATGTCATTTAAAATAGAGAAAACTTATAGTTCAATGCCAGTAGAATAGCCAGCAGTCATCAGAAGTCAACCAGTTATGACTGTGGACGTTGATATCACCGAGTAAAACTACTTCCACAGAGGAATAGCTGGTAATGGTGATTTTAACCGAAGAATTGCGTTGAGAAAAGAAGCCTTCATCATCATCACTATTTGGAGACCTGAGCAACGTTGCGATGAAAATATGTCCACCATCAGTATTAATTTAATTTGAAGCCACAAAATCTGGTAGTCGGCACACTCGACATCAAATGAAAGAGTTATAGAAGCTTTCATAACTGAACCAACGATGACACAAACCCCTACTTTACCACGGAACATAGTTTGAAGAATGTGGCCTGGACACATTGTAGTGGTTTACTTGAGGATTACAAGCCTCTGCAATATTCAATTTTTGACATCTTTCACTTGGTCCTGACAATTTCTCGCAGCAGCTACGCCAATTCTGATAGGTCGAGTGTTTTACGCTTCACATGATCTATCTGAAACTGTAGTCAGAGGCAACTTTTTCCACCCAGAAGTATAATTTTTTTGAATTTGAAAATTGGCAAAATTAGATTGTTTTTTATGCTGCCACTACCAAATTTATAAGTAGTATGTGCTTTGTAATTAGCAGATTGTTAACCTCGATGACTAAAGGAAATAAGCTCATTTATTATTGTGACTCATATTTTTGAAGCAAATCATTTGAACTTAGTTTACTCTAGTATCTATTTCAAATCAAGGAAAATCTTTTTCAGAATTAGCATGGCCTGTAAATTATCCGCTGGAGTTCACTAGTAATGGCTCTTCAATTTTCCTCAATTATACTCCCTTGGATATCTATGAATATCGGGAGACTTGGAGTACCGGAAATATTGTCCTGCTCTGTCTACCGCACTGACTTCCACCCAATTTTCACGAATCGAAATTATTTGTCCAGGATATTGATCGATCAAGTAACCGACAGAGACCCAATCATTTGACGAGTAATTTTCTTATTTACTGAAATGAAAAGTAAGTAAATAAATATCGGTTTTATGTCTAATTTGGTTTACAATAAGCTTGCTATTCTTTTATCTTAGAAAGGTCGAGATTAAAATGATCCCCTTCTTCATTTTACACATTAAATCTGGCACAATCTGCCGTCGACAAATTTTTCTAGCATTCATGATGGACAGGTGTAACACTGCGAGGGGAGGACAAGGTGAATTCTAGACACTTGCGAGGAAAGTTTCCTTAGTGCTTGTTTCTTCGAAGTGGGCGCTTAATGTCTTGAGCACTTCAGCCGAACTGTTGAGTCCTTTTTTGGACGAAGCGCATCGTCAACGATAGCCAAATAGTTTCGTGCTCATTTCAAATCTTAGGACATTTCCTACTAATCAGTTATAACGATTAAAAAAAATGATGTCCTCTTTCATGCATTTATGCAGCCATGCAGTGTGCGCGGAACATAGGCCCTACATGCACATAAATAATTATAGATTTTCAAGTATGCTGCTTGGTTTAGATTGAGTCACGGGAGCTTCGATGTCGTGTGTGCCAAGCATTCCCTGAAATTTTCGGATGGTCCGTTATAAGCGGAAATTGTGAGAGGCTGGCACATTACAGCAAAAAAAAATTCTCATTTATTCATCAAGCTCAAAAGTATTAGTCGAGAAGACTAATTCAGGGAGATCCAAGGGGTCACTGATGCTAATGCACACCTACTCTCAGCAAAGGCATGAAATAACTGGGATACAATTTTATCAAGCTGTAATTGTGGGAAAACTTAATAAACACTTGTGCCAGAGACCATGCGTACTGCCTGATTACTTACCGGAGTAGAAATTGTGTAAAAGTTTTACCTATTATCATATGAGCTTCTAATTGTGATCGTTTTTACCAAATGAATAATTGACGTGACTCTAGTAGTATCCCCGAACTTCTTGCCCAAGTATTTTCTGGCGAGAGACACTTATGATCTGTTTACCGGCTTCACGTGTTGATGAAAGCAGGAAGTCTTTCCCTATTCAATTCCCTATGTCTATCTGTAGATAATTAAACAATTCGGTCACAGGTTACCTTATGCCTCTCAATAAATCCACTCTCAATAAATTTAGAGAATTTGACTGCCTTTCAAATAACAAAGGGAAAATGTGAAAGGTGTTTCAACATTTAACTGTTTAGAGATACAATAAATACTCTTTAATTAAGACCGTGAATGAGTTAAGACCTTAGAGGCCCTAATTAGCGAGTCTTAATACACGATGCTGGGATCGACAACATAGGTCGAACATACAATCTATCTGAGTTCGAATTAACTAGTTTCGACAATAAAAGAATAGCATCAAATTTTAACTAGATCTAATTTTACCAAAAAAAGAAATAGATATCTGAAAAAGATTTTCCTTGATTTGAAATGGATACTAGAGTAAACTAAGTTCAAATGATTTGCCTCAAAAATATGAGTCACAATAATAAATGAGCTTATTTCCTTCAGTCATCGAGTCATCGAGGTCAACAATCTGCTAATTACAAAGCACATACTACTTATAAATTTGGTAGTGGCAGCATAAAAAACAATCTAATTTTGCCAATTTTCAAATTCAAAAAAATTATACTTCTGGGTGGAAAAAGTTACCTCTGACTATAGTTTCAAATAGATCATGTGAAGCGCAAAACACTCGACCTATCAGAATTGGCGTAGCTGCTGCGAGAAATTGTCAGGACCAAGTGAAAGATGTCAAAAATTGAATATTGTTCATATAATTTGAGATCCAAAAACCACTTTCCCGATCTCTGGTGATTTTCTAAATATTTTTTTGCAATCATTTGGATGTATTTGTAGTCGCCTGCGGAAGAAGAGACCGTAAAATAACTTTTGCATTTTTTAAGAAATGTTTGAAAATTCGAATTTTTCAAAAATTTTCTAAAATTTTACTTTTTTGAGGGTCCACAGAAATTTTTAAAAGTTATCGCAGCGAAAAAGTTATGAATTCCACTTGGAACATCTATGGTTGGGTATCAATTAAGCAGTCCAAGAGGAATTTTCCTCAACTTCGCTGCGAAATCAGTGATGTAGGCCGTCAAAGATGCATATGATTTTTCATAAATTCTCTAAAAATACAAAAGTTCGAATAAGTCAAGGCCACGCAAGTGACCTTCCCGATGGAATTTTTCCAAAAAATTTTGGATTTCATCTAGATAGCCAAATGTTGAAAATATGTGAATTTCATGAAAATCTGAGAACCTTCTCCACTCACTTTTCCGAAATTTGACGTTTTGATGTGGAATGACCCACAGGCAATAGGAACTAGTCAAATGAAAATGTTACGAAATGCCTAGAAATGTATTCTGTATTGAGGTATACGTAGGGCCGTTCGTACCAGTTCCTTCATACTAATCGACCCAGTATTTTAGCACACACGGAAGCAGAGGCTCGTAATCCTCAAGTAAACCACTAAAATGTGTCCAGGCCACATTCTTCAAACTATGTTCCGTGGTAAAGTAGGGGTTTGTGTCATCGTTGGTTCAGTTATGAAAGCTTCTATAGCTCTTTCATTTGATGTCGAGTGTGCCGACTACCAGATTTTGTGGCTTCAAATTAAATTAATACTGATGGTGGACATATTTTCATCGCAACGTTGCTCAGGTCTCCAAATAGTGATGATGATGATGAAGGCTTCTTTTCTCAACGCAATTCTTCGGTTAAAATCACCATTACCAGCTATTCCTCTGTGGAAGTAGTTTTACTCCACATGATGTGGAATGACCCACAGGCAATAGGAACTAGTCAAATGAAAATGTTTCGAAATGCCTAGAAATGTATTCTGTATTCAGGTATACGTAGGGACGTTCGTACATTGCATGGAGAAGTTTATAAAAATCACTTCTTTTCTTAGGAACAACATCATCATCGTCACTTTCAAGGTTAACACTCATATTTCTTATCTTAAACCTTCGAAATAGCCTGTCTAATTAAATTACTGATCCATTAGTTTCGACATTTTATTCAGAAGAACCTTCAGATCCGAATCCGCATCATTGAGACTTTTCAGATCTTTCTAAGTCTTTTCGCTTCATTAGTTCTTTGAGCTTCTGTTCATTTTGTAATACATCAACATGAAGTGTCTTCATGGCTGGATGTTTTGCCCTTTTTTGTCATTGCCTGAATTGACTTGTTTTCCTTACGCTTCCTTATGCGTTTTTTTCTTCAAGTTTTGACTCTTCTTTTATTTTTTCGTGTAATGCATGAGCATCTGCAGACAGCTTTACAAGTCATCATTTATCGGGAAGCTAAAGGCAGGATATTTGCGTCCTGCGATGTGTGATTTTCTTACACAACGCACGGAGTGTTAGGAAGCAAGGATTTTTCGTGATCACATCATATAGCATGCTAAAACTCTTTTAGCTTCAGCATTCCCGTGTGGTAGAATCATAATAAGACGAGCAAGACGCGACAAAGTTAGATACTTCTGAGCATTTTTCTCCCACCCAGAAGAATCGGTTTCGTTCTATTGAAGCATCTACATGTCTATTGTCAATGTTATCGTTGTGTGCGCAGGTTACGGATGTGCATTGTGCATATGAACATATTTGAATAATATTCAATTTCCAGAATCAGCAACAAATGAAGTTGTTTTGATATATACAATGGATTAATGCATTAAGTATACAGCTATTAATATAGACCGTGTTCGAAAATTCAGGTAATTCTAATTAAGACATGAATTCCGCATGAATTTCAGGAGGTTCAATTTTCGTGCCCAGTTTCGATGAATTCGTGCTAAATCCGACTACCGAAATAGGATATCTTCGTGCGTGTGAGGTCAAACTGCGGACAATTGAGAGCGTTTATTGCTACAGGACTGCTGAGAGGCTCTGATGATCGTGGTCGGGCTATTTAGTTCATCAGCCATGCCGGAAGATGCTCGTCCACTCGCTCTGCCAGCCAGATGAGAGACGTACCGTGTTTGACGAGAGTCGTCGAACCGCCTCGGCAAAGATATTTAAAGATGAAGCGGTTGTTTTGTCCAACATTCATCTCCAATACTACATTGGCCTCACGTTGTTTTAAGCCAAAAATCTTTAGAAATCCGGAATATGGAAAGATTCAGATTTCATGAAAATATCGCCATGTATTACTAAACAGGAAGGTAAGTGATGAGACTGACAAACACATCTGCGCTATACGAAGTGATATATAAACTTGGAACTCCTGTGCAGGAGAAAAACATTGATGTCCACATGCGACTTTAAACGAAAGTTCACAATGTAAGCTGCTTATTCAAACACTGAAGACATTGAAAGTAATCAGCAATCGAGTCTTACGTAATACGTCAGAATTTTCCACGATCAAGTGAGCATTAACATCACCGATTGATTCTACTTGAAACAGTCCTTCCAGTATCCAATGTTCAACTTCCGAAAGCCAACTGGGAGTCTGCAATAAAAAGTATGATTCATTTATCAAACATACGTAGATTGAAATAATTTCTATTTAATCATAGGTATCTATCTTTAAACGGCATACATGTATATCAATGAAAACTAAAGATTAATAATGAGAATAATGTGAATATCCTCTGAACAAAAAACCGCATTTCCTCTTATATAAAAAACGTCTTTAACAATTCTGGTGTCTCTAATATAAGCAATGCCTCTATTATAAGCACAATTTTTATTTGAGAAAAAAACCCATTTAAGGAGCTGTCCATCGGTATGAAACCATTAGCATTCACACGTTTGATTTCATTGATTCTAAAACACGAATTGTCTGAATTGTTTGCGCTTAGGTAGGATGTCAAAATTAAGAAAATCAAGAAAATGATTATATACTGGGTGTCCATAACGTTTCGCAAGAAGTTAATTTACTATATTCGCTACGATTTTGATGGTGACAAAGCAAGTCATGTGTCAAAACATTGCAATAAACGCAAACAGATTGTTTTAATCAGAATGCATGTTCGATGACCATCAAGCTTGAAGAAGCAAATTCAAACGGTCGATCAGATTTAGTACCGCTGATTGCATTATCCTCGGAATAAATAATGTTTCTCAAAGCATGAAGAGTCCTCGGTCGCTGGCTGTATATGCTGTTTTTCAAGTGACTCCATAACCAGTAGTTGTCTGCTGCATTCAAATCCGGAGATCTTGGAGGCTACCGATGGTGAAGAAGACGACTGATTACTCGATCACCGAAAGATTCACTCAGAAAACGTGTCACTGAATTTACAACATGCGGTGGCGCTCCATCCTGCTGAAAGGTGATGCTACCCACACATTGACCATTACTTTCCATATGCGACTGCAGCATCTAAAGGTATGCCGTTGCGTCCACGGCTGACGAGAAGAAAAATGGTGGTATCGTTTTGTTTTGCCACAACAGACTGTCACCTTCGGAAACAGAGAGGCGAAGTTGTGAATGCCTCAGCATTCTCTTTCGACCAAATTCCCGAGTTTCTACTGCTTCTGTGCCCGCACAGATAGAAATGGGTCTCATCGGTCATGGCCATCGGTCCATAAAACATTTCGTATAAAATCGGTCGCTTTCGCATTTTTCAAGAAACCACGGAGCAAATTCCAAACGCGCAGCACGATCGCTATCATTAAGAGACTGCAGGTGCTTTAGTTGGAGGTACAATCACATGATCTTATGCACCGAAAAACGGGTTTTCTAGTCGTTTGGCGACTTTCCAGCTTGTGGAATGCGATGGTGAAACTGATTCATGATCTCGAAGTTCCGACTCCTCTTCTTGAACAACCTCTTCAGAAAACGATAGGGCGGCCGCTTCGTGGTCGCTCACAAATGCAGCCATAAGTCTCAAATTCGTCGACCAAGGGTATAACACTTGATAAATTACAAGGGTCATTACGCAAGGCATTTTCTGTCTTGAATTTTCTCAGGTCAGCATCAGCGGTGTATCTAGACTGATTATAACCTACAATCCTAGCGCGTGATTTTGCATTAAAGCGCTGCATCTTTTTCTTTATGAAGTGAAGGCTAAACTGACAGCTGTGACATTACACGTATATCACTTCTATACATGCAAATCGCTTGTGTGTCAACCAGACAAAAAAATTATGTCAATGTTCAATGTTTAAGTCATAAATTCAGTGAGACGCTTGTTGAGTGAAACTTTCGGTGATCGAATAATCAGTCGTCTTCTTCATCATCGGTAGCCTCCAAGATCTCCGGATTTGAATGCAGCAGACAAGTACTGGTTGTGGGGTCATTTGAAAAACAGCGTATAGAGCCAGTGACCGAGGACTCTTAATACTTTGAGGAACATTATTGATTCCGAGAATTATGATGCAATCAGCGTTACTGAATCTGATCGACCGTCTGAAATTGGATCTTCAAGCTTGATGGTCATTGAACATGTATTCATGTATTATGTGTTTGCGCGTATTAAAAACCCCATGAAGTGTGCAATGCTTTGACATGACTTGCTTTGTCACTATCAAAATCGGAACGAATGTAGTAAATTACCTTCTTGCGAAACATTACGAACATCATTGATGCACTATTTTCGTAACTGCTGCATAACCGAGAGTGAATAGTATTGGGATAATTGAATGCAAGCTTGCAATAATTGACATCGTCTGACCGACTATTGTAAGAATTATCATGAAAAGGAGCATGCGGGACAGAACATAAAGTTACTTTCTCAGCACCTCGAACCTTCGGATGAAAGAAATGACTACTTAGCTTGAGGCAAATCCTCTTTTAAAATATGCTCTGGATAGCAAGTTAGAAGGAAATTTACAAATATTCTCAATTTCTTCATCTACATAAATACTCAGGACTACACAGCCGTAATGCTTGAAAGAAAAGACCTAAAGCAACAGGATGAAAAGAGAAGAAGCAGATAACCGCTAGAGTGGGATTTTATCTAAAAACTTTTAACTTTAACACACCATCAATTTTCAAAAGGAGCACATCCAAAAAAGCGATGCAATTATTCGTCTCTAACCCATAAGTGAATTTAAAGTTTGGATAACAAACATTGAGGTTGTTCATAAAAAAAGATACGCTAAAATCATGCGGAACTACAGCCAAAGCGTCATCAACGTGAGCTGGTAATCATTGGGGTCAAATTGAATCATTGTTCAACGCTGATTCATTCATCAATGTTCGAATGAACTGAAGTGAATTGTTCGAAAGAATTGAAGTGAATTGCTCGAATGAATTGAAGTGAAGATGTTCGAATGAATTGAATTTACGTTACATTGTTGCCACAAGAAATCTTAAGAAAAATATTGGCTTTTATCATGGCAACACTGTACGCAAACATGCAACTAAGATACGTTAATACATTCCCTATCTTGTAAGAGTTTCTCATTAACACAATTAAGCTTGCAATTTTTACAGATGTGTCAAGTGTGGAGTCTTTGCCGGAGCATACTATCTATAGTAATCAAAATTTGAGTTCAGTTTTTTCAGTTCAGTGAGGTGATGGTCGCCAAAAGGAGGATTTTGTAATTCACAGCTTCCATCTTTAGATGAAATAAAAGGCAAGTGAGCACTCTTTCTTTTTATTGGCCAAAAGTCGAAGTATAGAAAAAAGATATATAGAAATGCCGAACGTTTCGGGAATTCTCCCCTCCTCAGTGGCATTAGCTCAATCGGCAGAATCTTCTGCAAAGTACCCAGACTGATATTTATATCATCAGAGGCAGATAGCAACAATCAGATTCAGAACTATGCAAGTTCGCGTTTCAGTTCACTTAGAAATTGTGTGAAGATAAATATAGAATGAAGTCTAAATATAGGGATTACGGATAATATCATTCTACCATCGACTTTCGCCTAACAAGTTTCCGGCAAATAATGTTCTCAAATACATCCACTCCATTGAATTGATTATATAATCAATCTGTTCATGAAACACATGCTCGTGTGCGTAAGATTTTGACCATACCCCCGATACTCCTGAACAAGAACAGCAATCCAAATGACAAGTTGGTGCATTGGTTTTGAAACTCAAAAATGATTATACTAAGTGACTTTGCTTAGCGCCAGAGTCAGCTGGCGTATCTCTGGAACTTGATTAACTGAAAAAGTGAGTAATTGTTGACTTTTGCTTACCCGCAGACAACGAATCACGAGTGAAGAAGTATTCTTCCATGGAAATTTTAAAACAGCTTCTAAAAGTCCAAATCCATCATAGTGGTTGCATGACACATAAACCAACTCGTTGTATTGATATGCTTCATCCACCCATTGATGTTTAGTACTCATCAGCCATTGTGCTACATTTGGCAAGTAAACTTTATCCAGTGTAGTAGTATGCGACAAGCTGTGCATCTGAAAATAAATCCATAAACACTTGTAATCATTGAAATATCACGCATCAGTGTCAATCACCCAAAATTGCATGATATCTTATCATCAGGTAAAAGTCAAAGAAACTCGTATATCATTGTATTTTTGCTCATTATGTGGGCCTATTCAGGGTTAAACCATTTCAAAAGGTCAAAAAATATACTTGATTGGTGCAGCTAACATTTGAAATATGTCTTCACCTTCTAGCGGAAAATTTGTAATATACTTACCACATGAATAGGCCAACACTGCAATGAATAATACGATTTTGATTTCGTAGTGAAAAAAGTAAGCTCATGAAATGAGGACTTAAATTACCTTCATTGACTTCAAAAACATACAAGGAACTTGAAATCATCAAAATTGCACTATATAATAGAAGATAAAAGTGAGGGTAAATAATGAAGAATTTGAAGGGGGCACGAAGGATGACCTGAACATTGCAAGTCAAGTCAAGTCAAATAGAATTTTATTTAAGTGTTTTATCAAATGCCTCTTACAATCGCAATACCAAAGCATTTCAGCGGAGATAAATGATTGTCTTTTCCGGGGATCATGGTGGTGGCGGTGGTGGTGTCCACCATCTGGGTCCAGGGATCGTCCTTCGCATTGTAGTCATCCCCTAAACCCAAGACTGTCCAGAGGCATCAGTTTCATGGCGCATGTTGTCTCAAACAATAGTGACTATCTCTGAAAGCGCAGCGTATTTCAGCATTTTGCATTCGCTGCTGCAGATCCAGAATAAATGTCGGAATCTATCAGAGAAGAACCACTGTGCGGTCTGGTGCAAGCTGCATCCGAAACTAGTGAACAATCCATGGAATACGGGAAAGATGTTACTCTGTCCAATCATTTCCGCCATCTATGCGAAAACCGACCGTTTGAAAGACAGGCGGAATACCCCACGATCCAGCGTTCGCTTGAAAATGTTATTCAAAGGAGCATGACAATGAAATCCTACTGAAGATTGTTTGCATGAAAGGCCGAATGTGTCGAAGACAATTAACCTAGCAGAGAAAGTCTCCGCTAACGTGAATAATTGGTGAAGATGAGCAAAAGACTTTTCTGCTACTTTCCTATGATTTATTAAAAGTGTACAGACCGCCTACGCTTTTATTATAAAGATTTTTCATCAATCGTGACACCAAAACAAAATAGAGCAGATAATTGAGTACCAATTATGGATATGGATGCAGAACCACTCGTTCTAAATGCATGGGTAATATAGGGTTTGAATGCATCATAGATGTCAAATGAAACTGGTACAATAGCAAGCTCCAAAATCGCTTGGTACAAATCACGTCATATTCACACCACAGCAAAAAACAACCTAATAATAATTATTATTATAACATTAAGTGATTCCCATTACATTTCATCTTCTGGCGTTCATTTCGTTTGATATAACGATTATGATACTGGCTGTATATACAGGTACGTAATTCAACAATGTCAACATCTTAATATTAACGAATGGAAGCGTTTGATTGGGTTTATCTGTAATATGCTTCGAAGAAGGTGATGTCGATTTTTGTAATTACAATAGGACGAAATGGGCGCCAATAAATTGCTGGCTACGAGAATACGTTAGGCAAATTTTAACTCACTTAATCATAATGATTTTTAATGACATTTTATGTGAAAATTGGTGTAACCTTAAACAACATGTGTGCAAAATATTGGGGAAATTTATGTCGATTGAAATTCATTCGATCAGTTTATGACCATGAAATACATAGTCGGAAAATAGGTGATATAAAGCATGGAATAGCTAAGTATAGTTGAAATGAAATGATAAGTATAATTGCAATATGATGAAATTTTTCGACCGAGTTCGGCGTATCTAAGGTCACGAAACATCTCTAAATGAAAAATAGCTATGTTACTAGCAATTTTTGTGGTATGAAGGTTGACTTTTAGACTTGAAATTTCACGAAATTTGTCGAAACTGGTGAAAATAATCCATTTCACGCATTTCAACAGCGTTTCATCGGATCCATGAATTATGTTTTGAATATCGCCTCAAAAACTTAATTGCTGGATATATAAACTGCTGTTGTGTTTCGGGGTTAAAGAGATCATTATCCGCAGATACTTTAAGCATGAAATTTTGTAGCAATTATATTGCTATATAACTACAAGGTTTAAGATAATGCATTGAACTGTCTAGAAAGGATGCCTGAGCGAGAATGAAGGGCTCATTAGGAAGATGACTAGCAAGGTCGTGCTTTGAGTCCTTTACATCCTTTACGCTCAAACCAGGGATTGGGTACATATTATCGAATTTGAGGTGTTTAGTGATGACATGGGCAAACTTCCAAATAAAACTCTCTTGCATCCAGATTGAAATGAGTACTTTACATACTGTCTAAATTCCTACACATACCTGATTAGTGCGGTAACCGACATCAACGCTTGAAGAGTTGCTCCCTGGAGAAATCGCAAACTATTCAAATTTTTATAAAATAATATTCACAAACAGAGAACAAAAGAAGCCACCCGCCTAAAGTAGCCATCACACTGGAAGCCAGGGCTCCCACTCCATAATTTGCGAAAATTTGCGCAGCTTTTGATTTCAGGGATAAAATTCGAAATTCTTGTGCCTAGATCCCTGTGTCGCAATCTTTGTGTTTGTGATTTATTTAATTGCTTCAAGTTATTATCTTATTGCATTTCTGAAATATCAATGTAGACCAAAGTTTGAGCTAATGCACTGCTAAATGATTGTCAATCATTATTTTATTATATCATGTGATAGTTATCTAAGAGTTAAGTAAGTAGTAAGCAAACCTCCACAATAAACACAGCGCCCCCCCCCCTCGGTTGAGAGTCTTGGTTGGCTGTCCAGGTTGACTTGGGCGGCCGACCAGGTTGATAAACGACAGAGTTAACGGCGAATTTGGGATGTTTTGGGCTCTAGCGTCTAAACGGCTGCTCCAATGGCAGATCTGAGACCAGATTTGGAATCAGCGTCAAATTCTACATCCGTAGGGTGATTTCCAGCTCAATCGGCGAGAAAAAATTTTCAACATTTTTCGGAAAAACGACAGTTAACGGCGAATTTGGGATGGTTTTGGGCTGTAGAGCCAAAACGAAGCATCGGATGGGAAAACGGAGGTCAGATTCGGAATCTACGTGAAATTTTGGGTTAGGCAGGATGTTTCCAGCGCAATCGGTGAGAAAAAATTTTTGGGACGTCCACCTCCCTCGGCAGCGTTGCTTCCAACTTTGGTTCTAGAGATCGTAGAAAGTTGTGCAATAGCTCGTTTGAAAGCTAAGAGTGAGACAAATTCAGTGAAAGAAACGGCTTGTTCACATCTGCCTTCGTTTAGATGTGAGACGCCATCTAAGATTTGGGAAATTGGCGAAAAACGACAGAGTTAACGGCGAATTTGGGATGTTTTGGGCTCTAGCGTCTAAACGGCTGCTCCAATGGCAGATCTGAGATCAGATTTGGAATCAGCGTCAAATTCTACATCAGCATGGTAGATTTGAAAGCCATCGGAGAAAAAAAAATTTTTCAACATTTTTCGGAAAAACGAGTTAACGGCGAATTTGGGATGGCTGTGGGCTGTAGAGCCAAAACGAAGCATCGGATGGGAATACGGAGGGCAGATTCGGATTCAGCGTCAAATTCTACATAGAAATGGTGAATTTCCAGCTCAATCGGACCTCTAGAATCGGTGATAGAAGAGTTAAAAGTTTTTGGATGATGGATATTACGTCATCAGCTGATCGCCACAAACTATATAAGCTGGGAACCGACAGAGACTTGTCATTAAGACGAGAGATTGTCAACGGTAGGTCGTCTCTCTGAGCTCTGATGCTAGCATCGGACATTCCAAATTTCGGGTTTCTGTAAGCAACCGACTTAGAAAATTTCATTGCTGATATCAGCTAAGGCGTGAGACTTACAGGTTAGCCAGGAGATGGCCTTAGTCTCCAGGCCATAAAAGACTCCAAAACTTTAAAGGCTTGTAACTTTGCTTCTACAAGTAGACAAGGCAAATTTCATGAAAATGCGTTCTGAAAAACTTTTGACGGCATCTCGTGTTAATTTGTTTTTAAAAGCATACGCGAGTATAATAAATGATTCTATTTTAAAATCGTCTGTATGCCTAGTGCATAATTGTCTTGTTCTACGACTACTGTTCAGAGAACAGGATCTACGTTTCTAGGAATGGCTAATATCTAGGACTTGTCGAGAAAAATTGATTTTACGGTTTTCAAGGATTTCATCGGAATCTTTGCAATGCGGGCGAGTTTTTCAAATCTGATTACAGATTTGTGATTAGGAGCTTCAAATTAGTAGGAGAGGATGGATTTTGCTGAGAAATTATTTGTATTAAAAAATGGTTCCGCTAACTTCACAATCAGCTTGCAGAAAAAGTGAAATTCAGATTTCCGGGTGAAATCTGCATTGTTTTGAAAGATGAGGCACATATTCATGATCAGCACAACAAAATTGATCGAGTAGTGACCAAAAGAAATTGATTTACTTCGTCAATCAGCGGGACTCAGCAATTGGTTTCGCTGGATGGTTCCGCTATCTTCGCAGCGGAACCACTTTTATCTTTAAACTTGAATTTCTCAAAAACGACTGAATTTGTGAAATCTGAGCTCAGATTCGTAATCAGGAGACTGAAATTGACAAACTAGCAGCTGTTTTGAATAGAATTAAGCTATAATAAGAAATGGTTCCGCTGGCATGCACAACCATTAATTGAATGAATGCATGAAAATTAAGATTTTCATCAAATTATTGGCATAATCAGTTTTTCATTGTTTCATTTCGTAATACTATTTGAACATCGTGAACTAGATGGTGCGTTCTATCCATGTCTGTATCAACTTTTAGTTTGCTGAAATAGAGTATTTCGTGAGCAAATTATTGAAAACGTTTAACTACTGAAATTTTTATGTCTCATTCAAGGTCATATTACACATCCATTTTAACTTAATGTCAGCTGCGTGAATTTAGTGGAATTATTATTAAACTTATTTTCTTAACCTAAGTTCCATTGAAATTATATCATGTCCAAGCCTAATATTCTGCTCAAAACAATTTATTGTATTCCCAACCATCATTCAATTGATGTTTGCAAGGACTGATTATTCGTATTAAGCTATACCGGTGTCTTGTAGGGTAAACATGCTGATATTATCGACTGCCACTGAGCCACTAGATATATGGAACTGGTGATGTTTATTTTATGATAACCAAGGTTTTATACAAGAATACAATATAAAGATACAATCGTGATGATGTGTTGTCGCATATCCAACTTAAACTAAACAAATGTGATAGAACTTTCATTATGAGCTATCAATATTTTACCCAATCGTAAGTTACTGCCTGCCGAAGCTAGCACATTTCGCTAGCTCCTCATACAGGCTGTGTGTGAATGTTCATTAAGCTACATATTTACATCATTTCCATTATAAATTCCATGTTTAACAAATTGATTGTGTAATGATAAGCAGTGGAACACATATCGAGCAGATCGTTTTTGCCTTTGCGATTCAGCCGGCATGTAATAAACTGAAATTCGTCAATAGGACGCCGGAGGCTCTGCCCAAATTTTAGTTTGTCCAAATGTGTTAACTCAAGAATTACGAGGTCGGAGGCTCAACTTATGTGATCTTTATGTGATGATATATTTATATGCATGTTATTTGTATAATGATTTTTATAATGTTACGCTTCCACTCTCAAATACATCAGCAAAAAACAACGTCTTGTATTATATGAAATATTTTTATTTTGCAGTCGATCAATGAAAAGGTAGTGGCTACTCATCATGGCGGAGGGTATAAGTAATGAGCAATGCAGAACAATTTCACTCGATCCTGACTTGTGCATAATTTGTCAAAATAATTCTCATACGAAGCTGATGGCAGCTAGTTCTTCCAACTATTCATCTATTCGTTGTATTATAGAACTTAGGAGCCAGTTGAGGTTTGATAACTTTCATTATGCAACTTTTCGACTCCGAGAGGTTTTACAAGAAGAGTCCACTCAAAAGTTTTCGTGGCATAAAGATTGTCGTTCTAATTATATGAGCAAGTCCAAAATTCAGAAATTGAAATTAGCAGAAAGCAAGAATATTTTGATCCATCCTACTTCATCAAGTACGAATTCCACATCCAGTAAAATCAATCTTCGTAGCAAAACACCAATGATTGATTGGAGTAAATGTATTTTTTGCCAACAGAACGGAAATGAGTCTCTTCATGAAATACAGGATTTGAGTGTAAGTAGCAAAATATTGGAATCCGCAAAGTATGATAGGACACTTAGTACACAGTTATCTTGCGTGAATGATTTAACTGCTGCTGATGGAAAATATCATCGAAGCTGCAAGATAAAATTTGACCGAAAAATCAAAGCATTCGCTGAATCTACTTCACAGAAATCAGATATCGCTTTCATATGGCTGTGTCAAGAACTCGAATATTCAGCTAAACAAGCAGACATCCTTGATTTTGTTGACGTGTGGGAAAGGTACTGCAATATCGCTCTAGACACTGAGATAAAGATTCCAATATCTTATATTAGTCGACGATGTACCTTCAAAGATAAGTTGGTAGAAAGTCTACGAAATGTGTATGCCTTTATCACACTGCATGATCAGGCTCGTAATAGAAATAGAATTGTCATGGTTCCGACCAAGTTTCAACACATTCCAATTTCTTCTTATAAAGAAAGCATTCAAGAGGAGCGACTCATTCCACAGTTCAAACATGAAACCGAAGACATGTTTCTCAGTATGATACATGTAGCATTGCACATTCGGCATGACATGCTATCACATCCCAAGCAGGAAGGTATTCTAGATCCTCTCATACATCAATGCCATCTTGGACTTTTTATAACCAGGAAGCAAGTGTCGTTGATGCACAAAAGACAACTATAGGATACCTGCCTATCATACCAGCGCCGGCAACTGAAATAGATACACTCAACACCGTAGTTAAAAGAGTTATTCACATAGCAAAGGCAATGAATCAATAGCACGTTGTTCTCATTGTTGATGAAGCTCTCTGCCCAAAACTTCTGCAATTGAAGTGGTCAGTAAAAGAATACAAAGACATACTGATTCCTTGTCTCGGGGGTCTGCATACAGCCATGAATTTTTTAGGTGTGATAGGACGACACATGAGTGATTCAGGCCTCTCTGAACTGTGGGTAGAATGTGATATTATTGGGGAAAATACAACACAGAATGTAATGAAAGGAAAGGGATATGCCCGCGCTGTCCGAGTGCACAAAATTTCACTACAAGCTTTGTGGCAACTTCTCCTTCCACAGCTTTATTCCTATCTTCATGACAAGGACATCTCATTATGGAAAGCAATATTTGATGCATCAACAACAATAGATCGTGAACACATATCAAAGATGGTTGAATTATTTTCAACTGATAGATTTCTGGAAGCGTTGAAAGAATTTTTTGACAGCATTTGTGCAACTGATCCAAATGCTTCTTTCTGGTGTAAATACTTGATGATGATTCATATCCTTCTCTGTTTCATAAGAGCGCAGCGTGATGGTTCGTGGAGTCTCTACTTATATGCTTTCAGGCGAATGTTGCCGTTTTTCTTTCGTTATGATCATGTCAACTATGCAAGATGGGGTGCTGTCTATTTGGCTGAGATGTCAAATCTTCCACAAGAGGTCCAACGAGAATTTGATAGTGGTAACTTCGTTGTAAAGCACACTGATAGACGCTTTAACCAAGTATCTCCAGATCAGAGTACAGAGTGGCTGAATGCTATCGGGAAGAGGAGCGGTGGCATTACTGGAATTACCAGAAGACTAGCTTCATTAAATAGATGGGTTCTATCATAACAGTTTTAACGTCCCAAACATCAGAAATGCTTAATCCTGTGCATGACGACGATAATGAACATGATGATGATGATGAATACCCTAATGATGAAGTCCCTCTGTCATTGGCCACAGTTAAATATAGAATTTATTATTTTATTATTATTATAGTCAATGGAACTTTGCATCAAGGAAGCAAATCTGTATTACTCAATATAATTGCACAAGGTGTAGAGATTCCTCAGCAACTGACTCCTACAACATCAAGTTGCTTCATAATTGATGGCCAGGCTCTAGTCATGTCTATAGGGAAACCCCTAACATTAAAACTTTCGGTGACTATAGCAACTTCTTTGTTGATGCAGTTCATAGAATGGGAATGCACTTCCATAGGATTGATGTAGTATTCTATAGGTATCAAGCTGATTCAATCTAGACCGGTGCTAGGCTAAGTCGTAGAAAAAATGTTAAACCTATTAGACGTCAGATCGAAAATTCAAGTGTTCCTCTTCCATCTGACTGGAATAGTTTCATCATCATGGAAGAAAACAAAGAAGATCTAATCTTTCTTTTGTCAAATCAGCTGATAGAACGCATTAGCACAACTCATCCTATTGTTGTGGTTTCCGGAGGTTTTCATGAGGCTTCCACAGTGAAGTCGTCAGATCCTGACCTCGACATTTCTTTTCTGCATGCTAGTCACAAAGAAGCTGATACTCGAATCATTTTACATTGCATCCATGCGGAAGAATATGCGATCGTGATATCAGCGCGTGACACAGATATTCTTATACTGCTGTTGGCACAAATCAGTTGCCCACAACTGTACATGAAAGCTGGTACATCAAAGTCCTATAAGTATTATCCAGTCCACGACATCTATCAAGGCCGTCTTCCAACTCAGGCAATAACTCTTCTAGGTTACCATGCACTAACAGGTTGTGACACCGTATCGCAATTCTATGGTCACTCAAAATCATCCACCTGGAAAGTCTTTCTCGAACATCATTTAGACCTTAGTGAACTTGGTAAAGCACCATATGATGATGACGTATGAAGAAATGCTGAAAAATTTATTTGTAAGATTTATGGAGTGAGTGAACTTGAAACTTGTGACGAGGCTCGAGTGAAATTGTTCTGTATAGGACGCTCACAAGAAAATTTACCTCCGACCTCAAATGCCGCGAAGTATCACATCATGCGATCCCACTATCAAGCGATGATATGGAATCAGGCCTGCATTCAGTACCCCGAATTACCTGCAAAAACGGACATGGGATGGATGAAAGAGGATGGAAAGTTGCAGCCTCAGTTACTGGACCTTCCTCCTATCCCAAAAGCCTGCAAGGAGTGCCTGAGCTGCGGTTGTGTAACAGGCTGTGTAAATCAACGATGTTCTTGCAGAAAGTTTTAAATGTCGTGCATTGACGCATGCAAATGTAAAATCAATGGAAGCAACTGTCAAAATGTACAATAAGACAAGTGATGATCTAATTTTAGCCATGAAGTTTCTTTTGAATTACTGTATGGAAAGATACAACAATTATTGATGCTATATTTCCTTCAATTGTTTCAGGTTGATACTTCTTTAAGTTACTAGCTTATTTTCTAGTTTTTCGTCCTTGTCCACGTTAAACGGGGTCAGACAAATGGAGCCTTGACGTCACTACTCCCTCATACTGGAGGCTTCAACAATGCTGGCATAATCAGACATTTCTGAAGCGGTGTGGTAACTTTTAGTCCCGATGCCCGTCCTGGTGACTTCCAATGGCATTTTCGGGGCTTGACCTATTGACCAAAAAGTCGCTAGGCCATGCACTTAACCATTGTGCCACGGAGAACACTTCAACATAAATGTGTATTTTGCTTCAGGCCGCATTGCATTCGAGTATCGCGGCTTGACTTAGCAAGATGATGTCTAAGTTCTTGGAGATGATTATAGCATCAATGATAAATCATGTTTTCTAAATGCCACGGATAAGCAGAAACATATTTCTGTTTACATTTGATTGTAAATAGAGATTCTGTACATATGTTATTTGTTGTTTTGATATCCTCGTAAATTTTCGATTTACTGATCAGTCAATTAAGCAAATTGCAAAAATTTTTTAATATCCGAAAAATCAAAATTCATCATATAACATATGATACTACTGATGTAATGACCTTCAATTGTAATAAAAAAGATGTTATTTATCAGTAATTAACTAGTGCTTCGCTTGGTTGAAAACTTCACCGCATTGTTAAAAAAAGTAGCTAACATATTATAATATCCTCTTTAAAATAACTTCGAATATTTCTGGAAGCATTTTAAATTTCAAATTTTCGGGTGTAGGAAATTGTTTTCACGCCGGGCATACAGCAGATTCGGAATCAGCATATTCGAAAACCCCCCAAATCCACTGTATGCCAAGAATAAACATAAAATGCCTTCAGGGTTTCGAGTTTTTGAAAGATTGCCACTATAAAGTCCGTTTGACTTGATTCAAAAAGGTTCGGTCGCTATTGACCTGCCCTAAGTGATAGACTACTTATAAAATTTCATAAGTAGTGCTAAATGCCGAAAAATTTAAATTCGCTATTTTTGGTGATTTTCGGGGTTTTCAAACCTTCTGATTTCAATAAAGACCTTTATAAAGTTGTCAGAGGCGAGCTTCGGCTCGAGACTTGCTTCCTGATGTAAATAAATCCACCGGTTTTCATGCCAAAATCGGGGTCCGAATACCAACACAGTGATATGACGCACGCTCTGTCCGTGGGAGGTTGGATTTGAGGGCCGATGCCTTGGAGTCGGGATAGGATCCCCTCTGAGTAATGCCTGTAACGGATTCATCAGCCTAGCTTGTCTATCCTCAAGTATTGAATGACATATTAGTTGTATTTTTAAAATGATTGTCAATGTATTCATTCGTTGAAGTTATAAATGGTATAAGTAGTAATTCTATTTCATCCTTCCTTTACAGAAAATGGGAGGAAATTCAAGATTTTTGCTTAAGAAGTGCTCTTGTGGAGAGATTAAGAGAGGCGGCGAATTTAAACGCCACATTAACAAATATAAGAATACTCCTCACTTTCACGAGGAAAGAGCCGTTATTTCCGGCTGCATACATTGCCTAAAATTTTTAAAAGGCAAGGATCAGACAGCATTTTATGCCGCTCACGCCGAATGTCCGATCAAGAAGGCTAGTAATTATACAACATCAGACATCGGCAAAGTGATCACAGCCTTCTTCAACGAAGTAACAGTCGATCTAGACGCAGAATTGCAAGATGCAATTGATACCATCTTGAGTCCGACTGCACCGACCACAGAACAACTAAGTGGATCGGACATCTCAGATTCTCTCGATTCTGAGGAGGTCGTCATCAATAGAAACGCGGAAGACATGGGAAAACCGTCAAATCAGTCTTCCCCGATAAAGAAAGCGATCGCGCAGCAGTCTTCCCCAGTAAAGAAGGGGATTAAGCAGCAGACGGATAGCTGGAACAAGGATGCCCAGATCGCGAAAGTGAGCCAGGAATATGCACTCACCAAATTAAAAGACAAACTGACTCGTTGCAAAAACGAATGTGCGGCCCCTATGGACGAGAATTTTCACCTTTAGGGTCAGGTAGCCGAGATTCAGGCCCTCAAGACACAAGTGATCAATTTAGAACCTTTCCGCGAAAGGGCGCTTACCAGCGAAAAACGCGTTACTGAGCAGGCGACGCATATAAAATCTTTAAAAGCTCAGGAAGAGACGTCAAAGCTAAAAATTGAAAAACTGAAGATTAGCCTGACTGAGAGCCAGAAAAAAGAGGAGAAAAGAGCACCGCTCCACCTTCCCGTTGTCAACAGCAGAATTGTTGATAACATAATCATAGAAAGCGAGGACTTAGACACCACATTCGAGTGCTACGATGGGGCGATGGCGGAGATGCGCTGCTTACACATTTCGATTAAGCACGATGGTGACATCAAGGAATTGCACCACCGCAAGCGGAAACTGCCGGCCAAATACCTACCTCACCCACCACCATCGAAGGTTCAACGAACCGATTAAGTTAATTTATGGCAAGTTAATATCATCTCTATCACTTGAATATAATTTCATCGATTTTCTTTCTATTTTTCAGATGCGACGTGAACGAACCAACGGTCTGTAAGAGGCCACCATGGGGCAAAAAGTGATAGTACCTCCACGTGGTTTGCCCTGGACAGACTTCGGTCTGACTGAATCTATCACATAATTAGAAAGACTGAGTATTGTCTTTGTATCAGAGGGGTATATAAACCATTACCTCTCTTTCATTTTCATTCTATACTGCATCATGAAAACACCTAAGACGACAGTCAGCTCTCCTGACAAGACTCGGCTTAGACTGAGAAATTTATTTATTGAGTTTCTAGAGATGGAGGAGCGAGAGCGAGTCTATAACAATCTTGCTCGAATCGGCTCATCGGTTACCGATGATGCCGATTCAACAGAGTGGAGATATATTCCGCCCTCTGACAGTCGGATGGAAGTAGAGGAGGTCGATGCCGCTGACATAGAGAGATTAAAAGTCTCTCTCAGTGGAATCGGCCAAATCGAGACATGTATCCGAGAACGAACCATCGGTCTTTAAGAGACCACATGGGCCGAAATGTGATAGTACCTCCTCGTGGTTTCCCCTGGACAGACTTTGGTCTGACTGAATCTATCACACGAATATAAAAAAAATATAACCACAAAGTTATATCTGCTATCAGTCAACTTTAACGTTGCATGGCACGGAGAACTTCGGTATAATTCTTCCTGTTGGTGGGCGATCTCTCTTGAGACAGCGGATGATATCGTAGTGATGAGTGTGGCAAGGGCTTGAGACTTACCTTAATCCGACTTTCCAACGGTCGTCGTGGTCTCTTCGCTCAACGTAGCACTTTGAACGCCAATCGGTTGAGTCTTAGCTATCTGCCGCAGGTTACTTTTTTTAAATTCCCCATTGCATACGTTATCTGAGAATGAATCATGAGTTCTCTTAAAAACTGCCTCTATTATTGAGGCTAAATGATGAAGGGATGAAATGGGAGGGCACTCTTGCGCCACACGCAAACATATACATCTCTCTTTACAAATGATACGATCTCTTTTGATAGAAAAGTAGACCGATAATAAATGTGATGACATTCTCAACCATGCATACAATAAACCCCATATATAAATTCTTCCCTCTATTTCCATTTCTAGATCAATACATTGCAAAACAAAGACATGTAGTTCTTTAGATTTATTTATCAAAGTTCAGTGGGACTGGTTTCAAGTCATTATAAATCCTGTAATATACCACTCGCTTTGGTGCATCCGCCTCTCTTCTGAGTCGCGTCGTCTTCGGTGTGAACTCGCCCTCACTCCATACAACTTGGGTGATTTCACTTTTGCTACCACTCTTCTCCTCGTCATTGGCGATTTTGGGTTTATTGCCACTGTTCACATCCTCGTCCCAGTCATCGACAACTTCGAAAATTTTGTGGAAAATATTTAAGGCTTCAGAAGAATTTGCCATACTAGCCTGTTCGATCGTATGATGTGAATGAGAAGTGCTACAATCTTCTGATTTATATAGGATATTCAACAATACTTTCCTCGACAGCCAATCAGAATCACTCTAATTTAGATAAAGACTGTTAAAGTCAGAAGATTGCAAGATGACAATTTTGTGATCGTCAATGAGTGCGATGAAGGCATGAGTAGTCAGGAGAGTGGTAACATAACTGTAAGAATTATCTGGACAGACGAAGAGTGGGCACCGAAAACAACTCGTGAGAGAAGAGTGTCAGATGCTCCCAAACAATCAAGTATGCTTTGATTTTAAATAAATATAAAGAACCACATGTCACTAGTTTTTGATATTTTCCCTCAGTGATTGAGGTAGCATTCAGGAAAAATGATAGTGTCTAGCATCAGCTGCTACGATTAATACTGAGCTGTCAAATGATTAGATTTTCACTATGATGTTGATGACTACATTACCCAGAAATAAGTGAAAACAGACAGATATAACAAATGAAACATATATTCAGAAATTACAAATAATTTAGAAGTTCTTCAGTACTAATATTGTCCCACAGCGATTCGCAGTTACTGCAGTCATATTTCAGTTGTCGCAGTCTTTCCTCCGCTGCAGCCAACACACCAAAGACGTACTCCCATTCAATCTTGTTCCTGGGTTGAGACGATGGGCTGTACCATCTCCGTATGTCATGGAGAAGACTGATATCATCCTCCTTCGACACATACTCCTTGTTGTATAGTAGGTACTTCCACCTCACATACACCATTTCCATCTCCTCTTCCTCAGTCAGAGACGGATACTCCAAACTTGGAATATCCTCGACTGTTTTCTTCTTCTCCAACTTGACCTTCTTTGGAGCGGGAGGGCAAGTTGATGTGTCCACGGAGAGAGTTGCTGTTGGCGAACCCATGACTTCAAATTGTATGCTATAAATTTGATTTCTTAGTGTTTAAATACAAGTAAGTAGCCAATCAAATGAAGAGCCAATGAATGCCGAGTATGAGAGTATATAAAAGGGGGGAAACGGACTTATTTTTCATTCTATATTTGATACGTATTGAGAATAAGTGAAGTCTCTATTTTGATAATCTATACAATTTTCTAACATTGAAGTATCATACTTAAGCTTGTTTTCGTTGAAATGGTAAGTTGAAGATTTCCTCACTCATCTCCCTCAAACGTTTGGTTAATAGCATCTTTCTCAATTTCAGCCATCTACTTCATCACCAAAACGCTCCCTTCTCGAGGAAACTTTAGAGCTGTTAAGTGAAGGTAGGTTGTAACAATAAACTATGACTTTAATAGAGATGATAGAATGATTTCTCTTTCAGGTGATGTTAGTACCAGCTCAAGCGGACAGTCGCGGGAATCTAACGAGCGGGAATGTGCTGATTGTGGTCACATCTTTACAAGGAAGCGTGATCTCGCTCGACATATCAGACAAAGTGTATGTCAACCCAAGACATCAATCTCCCGAGGTAAGGATGATTCTATTCTACATGTCTCCTTTATTTGCGACTTTTGCACTCTATCTTTTGAAACACGTTTTGAATTATCTTCACATAGACTTCACCACACGCATACAAATGATAGTCATAGTAACAGCACCTCCTCAATCCGTTTCACTGAAGTGTCGCTCAATAATGTAGTGAGAAATTACCATATGGAATCCTCAGAAACCATTGCTGATTTTCCGGAGTGGTTTCATCAAAATTCAATATTAATAGATGCACTCTTTAGAAATTTAGACAACTTTAGAATAAAAGCGCTCATCTATCTTAAAATAAAATATGTTAAAGTTGATCATCATACTGGCGAAATAGTGCAGAGGTTGGAGTTTCACATACCCTCCTCTCCTGCTACAGAGGTAGTAGATGAAGAAGTATGGTTAAATTTTCACATTCAAGGGCTAAAATCAAATATTGATAAATTTAATGAGCGCGATAGTGGTCTGATTTTTGATGGTGTAGAATCTGCCATGTCTTCTTTGGAGCGGGAGGGCAAGTTGATGTGTCCACGGAGAGAGTTGCTGTTGGCGAACCCATGACTTCAAATTGTATGCTATAAATTTGATTTCTTAGTGTTTAAATACAAGTAAGTAGCCAATCAAATGAAGAGCCAATGAATGCCGAGTATGAGAGTATATAAAAGGGGGGAAACGGACTTATTTTTCATTCTATATTTGATACGTATTGAGAATAAGTGAAGTCTCTATTTTGATAATCTATACAATTTTCTAACATTGAAGTATCATACTTAAGCTTGTTTTCGTTGAAATGGTAAGTTGAAGATTTCCTCACTCATCTCCCTCAAACGTTTGGTTAATAGCATCTTTCTCAATTTCAGCCATCTACTTCATCACCAAAACGCTCCCTTCTCGAGGAAACTTTAGAGCTGTTAAGTGAAGGTAGGTTGTAACAATAAACTATGACTTTAATAGAGATGATAGAATGATTTCTCTTTCAGGTGATGTTAGTACCAGCTCAAGCGGACAGTCGCGGGAATCTAACGAGCGGGAATGTGCTGATTGTGGTCACATCTTTACAAGGAAGCGTGATCTCGCTCGACATATCAGACAAAGTGTATGTCAACCCAAGACATCAATCTCCCGAGGTAAGGATGATTCTATTCTACATGTCTCCTTTATTTGCGACTTTTGCACTCTATCTTTTGAAACACGTTTTGAATTATCTTCACATAGACTTCACCACACGCATACAAATGATAGTCATAGTAACAGCACCTCCTCAATCCGTTTCACTGAAGTGTCGCTCAATAATGTAGTGAGAAATTACCATATGGAATCCTCAGAAACCATTGCTGATTTTCCGGAGTGGTTTCATCAAAATTCAATATTAATAGATGCACTCTTTAGAAATTTAGACAACTTTAGAATAAAAGCGCTCATCTATCTTAAAATAAAATATGTTAAAGTTGATCATCATACTGGCGAAATAGTGCAGAGGTTGGAGTTTCACATACCCTCCTCTCCTGCTACAGAGGTAGTAGATGAAGAAGTATGGTTAAATTTTCACATTCAAGGGCTAAAATCAAATATTGATAAATTTAATGAGCGCGATAGTGGTCTGATTTTTGATGGTGTAGAATCTGCCATGTTTAAAATTACTCTATTAGAAAATTACAGTGGACGAGGCTGCTTCAATCTTCCAAAAACGTTAAAAGATAAGAAAGCAGTCATTTCTATAGATTGTGAATCGCACTGTTTTAAGTATGCGGTTTTATCCATTCTCCACTATCATGATGTACAGAACAACCGTTTCCGTAAAACAAAATATCATCAATGGGAGAATGAATTGAAATTTGATGACTGCAATAGTGAAGATATGAAATTGAAAGATATAGAGAAATTTGAAAAATTAAATGAAATTAAAATAGTTGTTCACGTCTGGCAAAAAGGACTTAAAGGTGTACGCTACAACAAACGTTCATCAACTTATGATCGTGTTGTCAACCTCTTGTTGGTATATGAGGATATCAGTCAACAATGGCATTACTGCGGTATTCCAAATATTCATCGACTATATTCCCACTTAACATCCAAAAGGGGGGAGCATTTCATATGTGACCGTTGTATGAGATCCTTCTGGTGAAAAGATAAATTTCAAACACATTATGAATGGTGTAAGCGAGGTAAATTGCAAATGGAACGCATGCCCAAAGTTAAAATCTTTTCATATGGAGAGAATGGTAGTGAATTAAGTCCTCTTCGTGTCATCTATGCTGACATCGAATGCTATATTGATGATAACATCCACAAGCCAGCAGCCATATCCTGTTATGAGGTATGGCATCATTTCCAAAATAAAAATAATAAAATGCACGTCGTCTTGCAAGGTGAGGATTGTATACACAAATTCTTGCAATTCCTGGAAAGTGCCAGTAAATTTCAACAAAAATATGATAGTGAACTCTATCACAGATCATTAAATATGACAGCAGATGATCAGGTAAAATTTGAAAGTTGTAAAGTCTGCTCAAAATGTAATAAAACGTTTGATGAGGGTAAAATTAAGAAAGTAAGCGACTATGATCCCATCACTGGTAAATTTAGAAACGCACTGTGTTCAAGATGCAATTTTTCTCCAAGAATGAAACGGCGCACTCTACCCGTAATTTTTCATAACTTCAAAGGCTATGACAGCCACAAGATAATAAAAGGGGGTTAGGAAAAATGAAGGGATGGTTGATGAATGTTATAGCTCAAACGAGAGAAAAGTTTATGTCCATGACAGCAAAAGTACCAGTTGATAAGATTTAAGAAAATAAGACAGTCTACTTTCATATAAAATCTTTCGATTCCTATCAATTCATGACTTCATCACTAGCATCTCTCGTTCAAAATCTTAAGTCTCTTCCACTAACTCAAAATTTGAAGAAACAATATCCTAACTTGACAGATGAAGTCATCACATGCAAAGGTGTTTGCATATGCATACTTTGACAACATTTCTAAACTTCGTGAGACTTCTCTTCCATCAATAGATAAATTTAAAAATGATTTGACTGGTATAGAATGTAAGGTAGAAGATTACAATCATGTTCAAGTTGCATGGACAAAATTTGACTGTCAAACGTTTAGCGATTATATGATCGCCTATCTAAAATTAGATGTATTTTTGCTGGCTGATGTATTTCAGGAGTTTCGACGAGTTACATTAGAAGAAAATAAATTAGACCCTATCCACTTTGTCAGTCTTCCAGCCATGTCATTCCAGTCTGCTTTTAAAATGACTGGAGAGAGCATCCATCTTTTACAAGATTCAGAGATGTATAATTTATTTGAGCGAGGAATTCGCGGTGGTCTCACATTTGTAAATAGACATCAAATAAAATCAAAAATAGATGATGATCAGATTCATCTAAAGTACTATGACCAGAATAATTTATATGGTAGTTCACTATCAAACCTCTACCTCACTCTGATTTTAGCTGGCTAGGTGATAGTGAAATTCAACATTTCTCCAATCCTTCAAACATACTAGCTATTCCAGGTGATGGTGATTGGGGACATTATTTTGAGGTAGATATTATCTATCCAAATAGTACTAAAAATAAAACTGGATTTTCCACTTGCGCCCGAATCAGGTGAAGTGACTGAAGATATGTTTTCGGACTTTATGAAACAATTTCATACAGATTTAGAAGGGAGTGGACAGCCCGAGTATAAGCCTTGTCGCAAACTTTTGCTTACTCAATTTGATAAAGAAAATTATCTAGTCCACTTTTCCATCTTAAAATTTTATTTAGAAATGGGCATGATTTTAAAAACAGTTCACCACATTATCAAATTTAGACGGAAAGCCTTCCTCAAAGCATATATTGATAGTAACAGCCAGAAACGTGCACCAGCCCAAAATAATTTTGAAAAGGATTTTTATAAATATAAGAATAATAGTCTTTTTGGTAAGACGATGGAGGATGTTAGAAAACGTATAAACTATAAACTTGTGAATCATGATGACAAATTTCAAAAGTTAGCGGCATCACCTCTCTTTATTGATAGAGATATTACAGATGATGAGTTGGTTGGTGTTAAAATGAAAAAATCAGAAGTAGAGTTGTGCAAGCCCATCTACATTGGACAAGCTGTATTAGATTATTCCAAGCTTGAAATGTATCAACTCTTCTATAGAATATTAAAACCATATCCTCTAATTAAAGACGTGCGTTTGCTGGGTGGTGATACAGACAGTTTCTTTTTAAGTATCGCTGCTCAGAAAGAGTTAAACTTCAATGAAATAGGAAAATCTTTAGAAAATTATTTTGATACGTCAAATTATCCTACAGATGACCCACTATACTCTACTAAAAATAAAGCAAAATTAGGTTGTTTCAAAGATGAAATGGCAGGAAAAGAAATTAAGGAAATGATTCTTCTTCGTCCTAAAATGTATTCCATGAAACCAAAAGACTCCAGTGACAGTATTAAACGCGCAAAAGGCATATCTAAATCGATTGTTGTAAATATGAAACATAGGGTCTGTAAGAAGGCCTTTAAAAGTAAGTGTGTAACGTTTGTCAACATGACCATCTTAAAATCAAAGACGCATGAGGTAAAAACTCATACATTTAGAAAGCCAGCACTTTCAGCGTGGGAAGATAAGAGGTGTTGGATAGGGCATGACATATCTCTTCCACATGGTCATCCTGATACAAACATATCACTAACCAAAAGAATTAAACTCACACTACCACATTCAGGAGATGTGCAAATAGATACAGTCTCAAATCAGCATTTTGATGATGATTTTGTTGACATTCATTGTTGTTTTATGTATCGCTTTAGATTGCACTTCCTCGTGAATATATGCTTACAGTCAGCCAATTCCCCCCATATCTGTGAATAGACTTTTTCATACACGTTTTTATTTCAACAAAATTTTACAATGACTTCACTTTGTTTTCCGAAACACTTAAGTTACAAGGGATTTAGTATCTTTGACGTGAATGCACTCAAGTAGACCATTTGTAATTTTGATAGAAATAGATGGTATAGTTTGTTTGATAACAGGATGGTAGAAAATAGGTTGAAACATCTTCTCGACTATTCCATATAAAGCATCCTTATCATGAATGAAATCACGTAAAATGTATTCTTCTTCCTCGCCAACAGAAATAGGTAGAATCAAATCACTTTGAATGTAAAGGTGCTGATCATGTTTATCAAGTGTCATTGGTGTTTCTATACCAATCGTGTGCGCAGCAGTAAACATATCTTGTAGCATTGAAAAACAAAAGAGTTTTTTCAAATTTTTGCTCAATTGACATTGAATGTCATCACCCAGTTTCAGAACAACGCGTTGATTTTCAATTGAAAACGAAATGTGATGTGTCTTTACATCATATTTACTTTTCATCACATGCTTCAACTTCTGTTGGATATAAGGATTTTTTACATGAATGAAGCTTTCAACTGTATGATATAGACGCGGCATTATATTGATAGCAACTTTAGATTCTTGATAAGACTGGTAAATTTTCTTGATGCAATCACCATAGATGTCCACCCACCATTCATCATCATTAACTGAATCAGCTTTAGTGTGATATTCATGAGAAGCATAAACCAAACCGCTTCCAATAATAGATATTGAATGTCTTGCAAAATGACGCAAGGTTGGAGAGAAATAAACTGTAAGTTTGTCATTATATTTCTGAATAACCATCTTATCTTTGTCCGCCATAATTTTCTCTCCATACTTCTTACCCACAACAGTCTCATTCCATCGTTTTACTAACTCAATAAGTGATAAAGGTTGAACACCACGCTTTTTCAAAATGATGCGTTCTTCACATTCTACAACATCTTCATCAAATATTTTAAACTTATAATGAAATTTGTTGATTCGATTTGAATAAACTTTTTTAGCATTTGCAGTAGCAATTGACGTTAGATGTAGTCCATGACCAAAACCGAGATGTGGATAGAATTCATTATCCGACCTCAGTGTAAGACCTTTAGTAAAAGAATGAAAGCGAAGAACTGTCTCCCACTCCAATGATAGATAGTAAACTCATAAACTTTCTCATCCTTATTCTTCATGATGGAAGTATTACCACTATTGAATGCCTTAATAATTTTCTCATCCCCAAATGCACATAATCCCCAAATCCCCAATAATTAGTTCAATACTTTTTCCACTTACAGTGAGAGACAAAGCATTTTCTTTTTCAGAAAATGAAATATGTTGCTCATTAATCAGTTCATTTAAATAATCTACAACCAATTTAACTGAAGTAATAATGCGAGGCATCAACACTCTTGTTTCATGTAAGATACCACCTAAAGGCTCTATACGCTTTCTGTATAAAGATACGGTCCATTCTGTATTAAATTGATTTGACCTTTCACATGGCAAATGTTGTATATCAAATTTTCCATGAACGGCTGCAGAACGATGTCGGAAGAACTGATGAAAATCTTTTGAACAAACTAATACTAGATCATCATCCTTTAATTTACTTATTGCAATATGATTAAATGATTTGATATAAGTCAATGTTGCCACTTGTTTACCATCAACTCGAAGGAGATAATTCAATTTCTTCAATAATGTTTCAGGAGTCATGTTTGTCTTTCTTGGCTTAATCACAATCTTCTTCACCAACGTCTTCTCATTTCTTGGAATAAGATCTACATAATAAGCTTCCTCTCGATTTATTAACTGTTTATGACCACTTGGGTGGTAATAAACGTTATAATTATCATAGCTTGTTAAGACCCTAGCGAGGTAACCTAAATCATTTCATAAACTTGGACTTAAACCAACAATCTAATCTTTCTCGACTACATGATGTACATAAATATGATCATCATTGTGCGGAGTAAATTGGACAATATGTTTACACGATTTATTCAGGAAATCATAAACGAATTTCTGACGTGATAGAAGATCTTTCTTCGGCCATTGTGGTATGTATACTCGGCAGCCCTTTTCACAATGGTAAGCAGCTGTGCGTCTCATATTAATAGTCATCACCTCATGATCGAAAGTATAGACAGTTACTGTGAACAAGTTGTGTGACCCCTACTTCCCACTCTCCATTCAGCTGTTGTATATTATCAATGGGAGTAGAAAAGATAGCGGCTCGATTACTAGCAAATCTATTTGTTGCTACATTGCTAAGCAAAATATGGTAAAATGACATTTTCATATTCTGGTAATCTATATATTACCAATTTGCATAACATCATGAAGACTTGGATTTTGGATTCTCAACAATACATCAAAGTTGATCGCAATGGAAACGTTCATTTCAAAAATTCCAATGGAAATGCATCGAGAGGAATTACATTAAAATGGTCACAATTTTTAAATCTTAATGACATCATGAGGGATTTGGAAGATTTTGAAACGATAAAAAAATTCATCTCTTTGGGTAATCAAGTTTGGCTTCAACATTACAGAAATGCAATTCAAATCTGTCATTCTGAATCCTCAATCCATTTTTCATTTCGCAAATACAATTGGGAAAAATATAAAAGATGGATACATCGCTCCATTATGTCATTTATTCGTCGAGAGTTCATCGCTTTGCTATGCAAATCTTAATCAGACACCACCTTCAACACAATCTTACGCTCCATCATGAAGAGTTGGAAATTAGATTCCCTACAACATGTTGAGATTGATTATGATCAAAACCTTTATTTCAACGACTATACTGGAAATATGAGAAGAGAATTTGCTTTATCATATCGACATTTTCAATGCCTAAATCATATCATGAAGGACTTGAAATACTTCTATATGAAAAGACATTCACGCATAGGAAATCGCATATGGTTGCGACTAAAAAAGCAACGAATACAATTCTATCATTCCCAGCTTCATACTAACTTCACATTTTATCAAGGTAGCTGGGAAAAGTATAAAAGGAAGATACATCGCTATATTTACTCATTTCTTCATCATGAGACGTCATCGTTACACCATCGTCAACATTTTCCGCCGCATCAGACTCTATACCAAAATCGATCTCGCAACATTACATCAACAAATTCCAAACAGCAAGTATTATGCGGGTCGACCGCAAATGTTCGTGGTGAAGATGAGCAATTTACGGAACCCTAAACTCTTTCCAAACGGGACGGTACAAATTCTCGGCGCCCTTTCTCATTCATCGGCGCGGTTAATGAGCTTAGAACTGCAGAAGCCACTACGACGGATATGGCAGAGGGAGAAGTGTGTGATGTCGAATCTGACTGTGAACAATATGGTGATCTCTACTCAATGGAGTGAAAATGTATCGTTTTCGAAGATTCATAGCAACAGCTACAATTTGTGTTATGAACCCGAACTTTTTCCTGCAGCTCTCATTAATTGTTGGAATCCTGTACATATTGCAATCTTTCACAACAATATAGTTATCATTACTGGACTGAAATCAGAAGTGCAAGGAGATACAATCCTAGACCGTTTAATCGAATATGTACATACCCAGCGGATTGTGAAATAAAAACAATTTTTATTCCAATATGATGATGCTTTATTTCAAATCATTATAGAACTTACAAATCATGATGGGTTACATGAAAACTTTTGAATAACAGATTTAAATCGACGTACATGCAAACGTTTTAAAATGAAGTACAATATGAAAAAGCACCACAAGTTCATGAAAGTGGATGTTGTAGTATGCGCTCATTTCGTTGATATTGCCGAGTATGTTTTCTCAACCACTGCTGTGTTGGTATATTTGGAGGTTGAGCAAGAGAGTCAAATAGTTCACCACGTCTGTCTTTTCCAATAAAGATAGCTTTGCAATGTTCCCCTTCTAAATTCTTTGACTGAGTGTTCAATACAATAAAGATGGGATACTGTTTTACTGCAGTTGGTAGGGTATCTAGCGAATAGACATTCTCAAAAGCCTTCAATGTAGCTTTATCTGCATTACGCTGCACTTTAGCTTTAATATCGTCAGCATTCAACCAACTCATTAACGATTATAGTGAAGAATCACGTCACGATACCTAGTTATTTCAATATTTGAATCAAAAACTGTATAAATCAATACATTGATCGTCGCAGCTAGTGTTGTTTTAAACTCCAGATCCAAGCGAATATTATGAGGAACGTTAGCTTGACGATCAGGTGCACTAATCGGCAGTCAAATCAAATGCATAAATAGTATAGCCATTCTTAAACTCTTTCATTGTAAGCCCGTTGGTGTCGTCTGTGTTGTAAAAGCCAAAGACATTCATGTAGTCAACATAGCTGCGCAAAAATTGATAAGAAGAGAAGTCTGGTCTATAGGGCCGTCCAGGATGACTCACACCATTTACACGTAAAGCAATTTCGCTCAAACTGTTGTGTTTGAAGTTGAAAGGATTCTTCTTGATATTGCCATTGAATGCATCATTTTCAACCATTGTACCAATATGAGTTTTGGTGCTTCTGATGGGAATAAACCAATTTTTCATAAAACTCTTTTGATCTTTAGGAATAATAAATGTGAGAAGCTTTGTATGTTGAATGGGATAAATAGCATTGCTACGGTTAAGACCCTCAGCATGTCCTCTAATTACACTTGGATTGGCTACCACTCGACGAATGTATAGCGTAAGATCTTCCATATGCATTTTAAAATTGACAACTTTAGCATATGCATTCAACAAAAATTCAGGTTTGTTCAATGTAAGTTTGACTCGCATGCTGGTTGACCACATAGTTGACATACTTTACTATCTTTAATCAAAGCAGATCGCTTTACAAAACCAGTGTTTGTCTCACTATCAAATTCTGTTGCTTCATCTCTATACCATCCCATTGCTTCCATGACTCTTTTGTGCTGACGGATGAAACTGTGATAGGGCATTGAAATATGGCGGTGTTGAGGTAAGGAGGAAAAGAACATTGATTATGAATGTAACTACTACAACGAACATTTGAAATGGGAACACTCAGTTCCTTGAAACGTTTCGTAACTTCATGATAGTGTTGATTAACTCTACTATCCTAAGGTGGAAGTAGAATATCATTAATGACTAGATTAGGAAAAAGCTTTCTCTCCTTGGAGGGATCATTACAAAAGATACGTACAGCATTGAAGGCTGTTAGCCATCTTTTAAAGTCAATAAGAAGAGCACTTTCACTAGGAAGACCAAAGTCTTGTAAATATTGCTGATTAAGTCCATGAATATGTTTTCTCGCCCATCCATCAGCTTTGGGATCACACTTGACATGATGTTGATAAACACTAACAATCTGATATGAGCAATTGTCTATGGCAATAGCACTGAGCTCCTGTACAGGTTCACCCTCACAATCCATAAAAATGATGGTGGATGACTAAAAAGAAAATTACATAGTTTTACTCATCGGATGACACTCTACGACACTCAAAGCACATAAGCGAATTGTCATAAGGTAGAGATAGGAAAGGATTAGCGATTCTCCTTCTTTGATTTGCGTTTTCCGGCAACATTCTTCTCTGACTTGTGCTTCCCACCGCTCTCGTTGAGGTTTGATCAATAATGTTATTAACATCTGGCTGCTTCGGTATACGGTCGTATATAGGATGGATTGAGTATGCATTGCTATAGAGGCCAATGTATTATCCTTATGATAACCATAATATAGACCGCTTATTGTGAAACGAATATTCCAAGTGCCTTTTGCGAGCTCTTCACAACTAATGGGTGTTATTTGTTCTCCATCCTTTCGATAGTAAGAACACCAATGCGATAGTGGTAGAGAAAGTCGTTCACCTTCCCATATCTTTTTATATGGTGTATCCTTGTCATCTCTCGCTCTCCACACTTCGTCAAGGGGAGTAGGGATATCCATATTTAGTGTCACAAATTCTTCAATAATGTCAAGCTGGCGACGTATGTATGGAGCTACAGGAATGATGAAATAGTCTCCATACTGATTCCTCTTCACACTCACGTCTGTGGAAGGGATCATTCCCGTTTCCAGTGCTATAGCATGATCGAAATAGCGTATGCCTTGTCTAAATTTACGCTGTAGGGGTGTAGGATTATGTACCTGTGTTGTTTCCTCCACCGGTCTCAACTGTAGATGGCCTGATTGTAGCGAACCCTGCACCGTCTGGACATCAGCATCTAGTCTGGTAAGTGATGTAGAAGCCTGAAAGCGGAAAGATGCGATTAGGTAAACACTCAAGAAAGGAGGTGGAGGGAAGTTTTCCGACTTACCATTCTAGTTGAAAAGTAGGATAGATGAGCTGAGAGAACGTGCGTCCGTCACTTATGCGATTCAAAAATAGAATGATTGTCACTCGAAAGTCTCATTATTTATGGAGAAATCCATGATTCTGATTGGATGATGATGATCCTCATTGGACAATAACACCAAATTTGGCCTCCGTTTACCAATCCGAGCCTTCGTTCGCCCGCTGGAGCTGTTTTTTGGAAAATTCTAACTCTGTCGTTTTTCGCCAATTTCCCAAATCTTAAATGGCGTCTCACATCTAAACGAAGACAGATATGAACAAGCCGTTTCTTTCACTGAATTTGTCTCACTCTTAGCTTTCAAACGAGCTATTGCACAACTTTCTACGATCTCTAGAACCAAAGTTGGAAGCAACGCTGCCGAGGGGGGGGGACGTCCCAAAAATTTTTTCTCACCGATTGCGCTGGAAACAACCTGCCTAACCCAAAATTTCACGTAGATTCCGAATCTGACCTCCGTTTTCCCATCCGATGCTTCGTTTTGTCTCTATAGCCCAAAACCATCCCAAATTCGCCGTTAACTCTGTCGTTTATCAATCTGGTCGTCCGCCAAAGGCAACCTGGACGGCCAACCAAGACTCTCAATCGAGGGGGGGCGCTGTGTTTATTGTGGAGGTTTGCTTACTACTTAAGTAGGACATATGTAATTTAGGCATAAGGCCCTATTTGTAATAATGTATGTAATTAATTTTAGGGCCTAGTTAAGCATGTAATTTATCGACACTTACTAGCTACAAGTGATGTATCCAGTAATAGTTTTTTTAAAAAACAAAGGAAAAGTCATGTTTATGATATCTTTATATTATGGTATTCAAACAATTATCTATTTGAAATCTCGATACAATATGGGCAGATCTAAACGTAAAAATCTTACGAAACATCGAAATATATGAAACTGAATTTTTGGCATTGTAAACATAAAACAACTCTAAAATGAATGTGCATATACAAAGAGTGGCAGTATACTAAAAGAAGGTATACTAGTCGGAAGTGTAGTCGCAATTATGCAGTTTTTTAACGGCGTTTCACGGGCCAAGTTTCCTATCGTGGAATTATATTTAGGTACCGTCTAGCATAATAGATGTCGATATAATATTTGTCATACAATTTATAAGTTTTTGTCGATAAAGACAGAAATGTTCTCTATTAATGATGATATCGAGGATGAAATTAAAATGAGTTTGTTTTGGAAATAATATGACTTTGGAAATAAAAACGTTCGAGACAGTTGATGGTTAGAAGCTTATATTGTAAGCTTATACATGTATTTCAAACTTAAGTAAACATAGCATAATTATGACGTTTGTTTTACATGATTACTAGGGCAGTTTTTTTTGACTTGTCAAAAAAGTCAAAATTTTGTCAAAAATATGGGTTCGGTAAAAAAAAGTCAAAATTTATGACTGCAGGATTATAGCTAAAAGAATGACACAAATTTAATGTAGTATGTAGAACATTAGAGTAGGCTAGACGTCTATGGTCTATTTCATTCACTTTTAGCAAACTTGGCGTTAATTTGATGTCGACAAGCTAAGTGTATGAACGGATGTGCATTATTTTCACGTTCAAGTACCGGCAGCCTTTGTTAGAGGATGCAGCAAGGAGAAAGTCGTCCATGACAGGCGCGCGTTGGCTGTCAGTGAACCAATGACGGGGCTCCTTGGTTGTCTCGTGCATGCGCTGTACAAAGCAGTGAACACTTGCTTGTATGAGCCTGTGAGCATCAGTTGCACGAGTGACTTCCGCCATCGAGTTTCTATCTGATTTCTTGCAACACCACTATTGTTTCATCTCCGTTCTCAAGATGCCTAAAGTGCGTGTTAGTCTCAGCAACAAAGCTCACCTGTACGCAAAGGAATCGCCGAATGAGTTTCGCGTTAATCCTAGCGGCGACCTCTTTTGTGTATTTTGCTGCCAAACAGTGAACTGCGACAAGCGCTTCAGGGTAGAGAGTCATCAATCGTCGGCGAAGCACAAGAAACTGGTCTTGGCGAATGCGAAGGACAAGAGACCCCAACAAACCTTCCTTCCAAGTTTGAAGAATGATTTCAAGAGCAAGTTTGTTGAGGCCTTCCTGTCGGCGGACATTCCCCTCAATAAGCTGCAAAACCCAAAGATCCGAGCTCTTCACTGAACTCGGGCAGCCTGTTCCGTCCGAGAGCGCTTGTCGAGCGCATGTGGACTCGCTAGCTGAAGAACAGATGAATCGGCTCAAGGAACGCCTCCTCGGTAAAAACGTCTTCCTCGTTGTTGATGAAAGTGATGTTTGCTGTAGCAAATACCTCAACATTCTCATCGGCGACATAAAGGTGCCAGATACTACTTACGTCGTGGACTGCAGCGTGGTGGAGACTGTGAATCAGCAAGTGGTCATAGCAAAGATCGACGATGCACTCAAGAAGATGGACATCCCAAGACACAATTTCCTTCTGCTGCTCTCCGATGCGGCCAGATACATGACTTCAAGCACCGCGACGCTGAAACTGCTATATCCGCAGCTGTTTCATATTACCTGCGCGGCGCATCTTCTACACAACTGCGCTGAGAAAGTGCGCATTTACTTTCAAGACGTCGACAGCCTCATTTCGACGGTCAAGGCAGTGACAATAAAGAACAGGAACCGCTGCAACATGTTCTCTAGGATTGGGACTCAGCCACAGCCAGTGCTCACTCGCTGGGGTACATGGTTAGGTGCGGCCGAGTATTACGCCAAGAACTTACCGGAGGTACGTGAAATCGTCAATTCTTTCGAAGGAACGGGCATCCTTGTTAGTCGTGCTAAAGCTGCTGTCAATGATGCCACAGTCGCACAGTCCATCGTGAAGATTCAGCGCGACTACCAGGAGCTTCCGAAACTGATCGAGAAAATGGAGAGCTCGAAATACACTCTCAAAGAAGCCCACGACGATATAGCGACACTAAACTTGAAGCAGGACTGTGTGGGCATCGGTGCTTACATAAAAAAACTCATGATCAAGAACTGTGACGTTGACAACATTATCAAATCAAAACAAGTGAACGTGTCTCCAGCCGTGTACGCTGAACTTCAGTGCTGTCAGCCAACTTCTGCTGCAGTTGAACGATCCTTTTCTATGCTGGGTAAGCTTTTGCGCAAGGACAGACCTTTCTTGCCTGAAAATGTATGCAACTATTTGTGTATATACTACAATAAACTGTAATGGAATATGATTCTAGATAGGAAAATTCTCGTTTTCTTTAAGGTCAAAATTTGTCAAATTTTCTCGTTTTCAAGGTCAAAATTTGCTTTTTATAGGTCCAAAAAAAACTGCCCTAATGATTACTAAAACTTATTGCAAGATTACTTAAGTTGATGTACATTAAGTTAGATTTTCTCGTCTTCCTATCTGAATGATCATTATACGGGATGTTTACTTCTGTTTAAGTCTCGGGAAAGACGCAATAATAATAATCCAGAAAAAGTAAAAGAAAAGCATGCTTAGAAAAAATATAGAAGATATAGAAAAATGCCCTGGACAGACAAAATACTTGGTGTATCACGTTACAACGGTAGCAACTTCATGGATACCATGTCGATATTAATTATTAATTTAACATTTTTACAACAAAATTGTCAAATTTGCGCAGAAAATTGGAATTTCCTAAAAATTTGCGCATTTGCGCAGGAGTGGGAGCCTTGCTGGAAGCCTCATGAAAGTAAAATGGTCCTGTTGAATCATCCTTTACCAAAAAAACTGCATCCTCTGAAATAGCACAAACTGCTTCTATTTTTTTTAGTGCTTCCACGGTGGCGCCAGATTTCAAGATTAAAATTCCCGGGCGATACCCGGGCTGTTTCATCGAATTCTCACGCTACCTTTTTTATATTGACCAGATATTTTGATCCAATTACACCGATCAAAAATTATCCGGACATTTCTTTAAACCATTTCTATCATTAAATTTGAGACATTTCCTCTTTGAATTTTGCCACCAAATTTATGTGCTAGATAATGAACGATATTTGACTCTACGTCACTCATTTTTCAAAATTTGTGAATTCTCTGAACGGTGGTTCTTAAGCTTATAAACATATGCCTTTCCTCAAAGATCTGCAGCCGGTGAACTACTGATGGGATCTAAATGATTTCATAGCGATAGAAAATTTAATTCTTGAACTTCCCATCGATCAAAAATTACTTCATTATCATCATCTGATCCATGAAATTCTTGAAAGTTGTATTTAGCCGATTCAACAGACTGAAATCTTCAAGCATGATGAAGCAATAACCATGACAGAAACCATGATATCAAAATGCACATGCTAATGCAATACATAGCACGATGATACCAAGTTGTCAAGAAACATCAACAAGAGAAGCCAGAAAAACTGCCACACTAGACGAGGACCGTGAAGGTCAGAAGAATTCCTTCTTATCACCTTTTGCATCAGCTTACGTAGAAACAAAGGACGCATGGTAACCGTCAGTTACAATGTTTTTGTCTGATGTTTCCAGCAATGTCAGGTACAATACTGCCGAATCAAGGTCTCGATATTTCCTGATTCAAAGGATAGCAACGACAGTGCAACGCAGTAATGCAACCTGGATGTTGAAGACTATCATCGCATTAAACCACGGCAGATGTTTTTTTATCTGGTTTAATTTGACTCAATGTGACTTTGCATTCCTCGTCATCAAATTATTCAACGTGCTTCTCCTTCACATTCTATAATTAATTCCGTCAGATTCTTGTAATTGGTGTCATTTTTGAAATAAAATTCAAAAAGTGCCGCAACAATTTTTGAAAATGTTTGCTATTTAATTGAGAATGCACAGTTTTTGAAAATATCGCGTCTCAAAAGGCAAATCGCAACTACTAAAATTGACTGCAAGCAAAAATTAGATGAAATAAGTTACACAATTGCACGAATCAGTAGTTGAAAATTAAATATTATGCATATTTTGTGATCAATAGAAAGTAAGAAAAATGAATCCTTGCATTGTTGGAAAATCATTCACATCTCACAGATAGTTCACGGACTGCAAGCCATTGAGTATCGGCCTGATAATCTGTCCTCGCTTAAAAAAGTTAACCGGCTAAATGCATGATTAAACGTGTAAGCAGTAGTCGGGCATGAGATTTTTCCATTTTTTTCGAAGCTCTACAAAATATTCGCAGGCCTACTAACACCAGCAAATTATAGCATCATATTTCATGATTATAAAGAGTAAAACACCGAGATTAAAACTTGAACAACGTCCAATATCTTTCGGAAGAAACTGATTTTTCAAAATGTCTTGTGCAATTTCGGCAACTAGGTGCTTTCTTGTAAAAAGCCAGATTTTTCGATACAAAAGATTTTTCACAAATATCTGATTACATGAACTCGCTACTACCGCCATCTATTGTTTCTTAGTATTTCTTCATTTTGTTAATTCCAAACTACCTAAATTACAAAACTGGCATTTTGTTACCGAATCCATCTTATCAACTAGTACATGCATGTGCATGTAGCAAATATAGCCAAAAGTCACTAACCTTATAACTAAGCTACCAACAAAAATTCTTGTTATTACATGTCATTTAAGACATGATCCATTCCAGTTGATAACAGGCGGTGACAGGAAGGTCACAGCAAAAGGAAATAAACCAATCAGCAATTGACAGAATGTAGAAGCTCTCATCAAAAGAAAACAAGTGATAATTATGGATCGAAAGAGGAATAACGGATGATGCAGAAATTCAGCAGTGTGGAAATCTTGACTTGTAAAGATGCAACAATCCCGTACATATAAACCTTGAACATGATGTCTCTGACTATGATATTCTCTTTCCATTGACTCCTCCTGCTCCTCACGCAGCTGTCTTGTTTGGTTTTCCACTAATATAGCACTGATATTTCCCATCAATTCTCTCCGTCTCGGAATGCATCGAGCTTGAGGGTATAGGTCCACCCCAAATTTGCCGGCACGTGGAGGAACTGAAGTCGATCAGTGACGACTGAACAAGCATCAAATTTTGACATCTGTTTGCAGGAAATTGCAGGAATAATTGGTAGCCGTATCAATCTTGTGATCGCATTATTTCTGCAACAGACAAGTCTTAGGCCGAAAACTTGTGTGCCAATGAATCTAATTCGAGCATAACAAAATGTGCTTTCCTGCAATATCATCAACTCTGGCTCGATAGTTCTACATCATATTAATGTTTTCCATTCCCTCGTGTGCTTCTTTTTGTCCGATGCCTCTATCTTTTATCTCTTAGTTTTCTGAAGCATCGAATTTATTGTCACGAAGTCATTTTTCTTTTTTTTGCTCTAACTGTTTTCAACTTTTTCTGATGGTTATCTGTCGGCTTCCTTCCTTTTTCTCATCTTGTTCTTTAAAACATGCCTTGGAATACCGCTTGGCCAACGACACTTTTTTACGAAGACTTTTCTGATTGGCAACGTGTGGCAGAACTGATTATCGGCTGTTAGGTCAACGTTCACACACTATGTTCATCCAAAACAGATGTTTCGAGATTCGGACGTTTTATTTTTATGGACTTTGCATCATTTAAGCGAAAATTCCATAGCATTCGCAGTCTCTTTTCCAGGGCCAGGTATGAAATTTTCTGCCTATCTGGTATAAAATTGCGTGAATTTTCGCAGCATCCACGTCTTTAGAATACTTTTTCAAATTTTCTGAATGGACAGTAAGAGCCGCTTGTAAGATGAGAGTTAATTCATTTAACATCACTCATCGCTTGATGTGATCTTTTCGAGTGATTTTCAAAACCGCCAGCTGTTCAAGGATACTTTGAACAACTTAATGGCAATGTAACTAATAACTAGGGCGGTCAATAAAGTCAAAAAGTCAATAAAGTAAAAATACGGTCAAAATAAACAAATGAAGTCAATATAGTCAATAGAGTAAAAATAAGGTCAAATGTAGTCAAACAAGGTCAAAAAGTTTGAATAGGACAGTAAATTTTTCAGGAATCTGGTCTTCCCAGGCGCTATTTTTAGACACCTGGCCTTCCTAAGCGTTATTTTTAGATCTGGGTTTCCCGAACTCTTTTCAATCAAAAAAAAGCTAAGCTATTGGGACACCAAATATTCTCGCAAGGATTTCAACGCACATAACACATAACTACATCTTTTTGTTAACTGACACTGACTATCTTCGATTGTTCGAAATGCCCAAGACAGCTGAAAGTGATGCATCAAAGTGCAACAGAATTGCTTGCCAATATCATCAAGAATTTAAAGTAACACCAAGGAATGAACTTTTCTGTGTGCTTTGTGAATGCCCGGTGAAATACGCGAAACAGTTTATGATTGACAGTCATCGTAAAAGTGCCAAACATGCGACGAAGTTGCAAAGAATTACCTCTTCATCATCAGTACCCACCTCATCAAAGCATGAAAGTCAGACCTTCTTGAACTTCAAACCTGATCTGGCTAAGCATGTATCAACAGCGTTTTTAGCCGCTCACATTCCTTTACATAAATTGGAGCATCAAGCAATACGAGATTTATTTGATTTTATGGGTCATCATTGCCCATCTGAGTCATCATGTCGGCAACATGTGACAAAACTCTTTCAGTTAGAACAACAGAAATTGTTTCGATATGTGAATGGAGAAAAAATATTAATAATGGTGGACGAAACGGAAATTTATGGTCGGAAGTTTATGAACATTCTTGTCGGAATTCTAGAAAATCCTGAAGTTACTTATCTATACGACTGTAGACAGCTAGAAGGAAACATCAATCATCAAACAGTGTGCCATGCTATTGATGATGTTGTTAAAGATTTAAATGTCTCCTTTTTCCCGCAATAATTTCCTTTTACTGCTATCTGATGCAGCTCGTTATATGACTCTTGCAGGCAAAACTTTGAAGTCTATGTATCCATCACTATTTCATGTAACGTGTATGACGCATCTGTTGCACAACTGTGCATTGCTTGTGAAGTCGAAGTATGAGGCTGTCGACAGTTTGATTTCCTCAATCAAGGCTGCCACTGTTAAAATGGTGATCGCCGTCTTCTTTTTGCATCGATTGGAAGTCCACCAAAGCCGGTCGTAACCAGGTGGGGAACATGGTTAAACGCGGCCTTTTGATATCCAGACCACTTTTCCGACGTCAAACAAATTGTGTTGGGCTTCGAGGATGATGGATTACTTGTAAGTCGTGCAAAATCTGCAGTTTCCAGAACAGTAATTGTTGACCAACTCGTGGATGTGGCAACGTATGCATCATCTGCATCCTCTAATGGAGCGATGCGAAGGAACCAACCACAACATTCGTCAGGTAATACAGGACGTAAACAGTCTGGATTTCGGAATTGATCCCTGTGAAATTAAATCATATGTAACTTGCGTTTATCTAAGAATGATATCATGGAATTTGTTAACTTGGCATGTGACGATATTTCACCAACTGAATACAATCTTCTGTTGTGAGCACAATCAACCACAGCTGCGATCGAACGAAGCTTTTCCCAGTTGAAAAATTTCCTGCGTTTTAACAGAAACTTTTCTCCCCAAAACATTAAATACTATGCAATAATGAATTACAACGCCAGTAACAATTAACTCGTTGTTTAAGAGGCATTCCTTCTTTTCGTGAAGAACTTTGTATTTGTGGGCTCAATAATAAAATGTGTTTCTTTAATTAAAACAAGTAACGTTTTCTTGTGAGTCTGAAATGATGTTTTCTTTGGTTAAACAAAACTGAATTAGGTAAAAAGATTGGGTAAAAATTTTACATTTAAGTCAAAATTTTAGGTAAAAATTTACTTGAAAATAAAGTCAAATTTCGTAATTTTTTAGGTCAATAAAAAAACCGCCTTACTAATATCACAAGTGTAAACATTGTGTTTTCTGCATCCATCAGGGTCGTTGCATCGTTAGCTGAATATTAAAAATATGAGTAAATCTTATAGGAAGTGTGGATGTCGAGAGCTTCAAATGACTCCAGCTGCGTTCAGAATTTCAGGTATCGAGCGACTGTACAAAATGAATTTCAATGCATATATCCGACGACAATACTCATATTAATTTGAATTTTATTTGTTTCGTCTATACATTGATTGAAATATTATTTGAAATCAAGTCCGTTATCATTCTTTTATGGAACTATCGGCAACTTCTTAAACATGGCTTTGAAGGTTTCGTATGCGGTTACAGCATCCACAGTAACTCAGTACATGCTAAGAACTACTGCTGCAATTCTTCTATTTTGCTGAACCTGTTACAAGATGTAAAACGCTGTGAATAATATGAAGCTTTAACTAAATGATAACATAATGACTTACATGCTAATTAGTTATCATTAGTTTGCATTTTCCATCCTGTAGACCAGTATTTATTCCATTAGACAACATACGTTCATTTAAATGAAAGAACTACAAGGTTTCAATTTTTCGCAGGTCCAAGTCATCAAAAACGTAAAACAGCATTTTCTTCCACTAATTTTAGCAAGGAAAATAAAACTAAACTAATAAATTTTATCTTAAGCGCTTTCGATGACTCTAATCATAAGATACGTCATTTATAAGAGGATTCTAAACAATCTTGCACTAAAATTTATTAGTATGAGCTTAGTTTTATTTCGACCACTGTGTGTAAGCCTAATAAAGTTTATTCTTTTGTGGTTCTGATTACTTCCAAAAACAATAGCTAGGCTAAACAATATAAATGTCATTAAATTCTTAATATAGGCCAGTCAATTCCGCATTCTTGAAATATTTTCTTTGACCGTTGACTAGTAATGCGGTACACTTTGTAAGAAATACATACGTGTATGTCGCGGTTAGTCGGCAGAACAGATGCGAGATAGCTGGGCCTTTTTTCTAGGCATATGGAAGGCTAGAAAAATTTGCTTGATACGTTCTCTAGAATGGTATTTATTGACTTATTTTTCGCGTTTCTGGTATAGGCGGGAACGGAAAAGAGACCAAAATCTTTACCGCTAGCAGAAGCTCCACATGGCTCCATATACTAGCAACATATTTCGAAGCAGTGGTCTGTGCATAATCCCCATTGGTTTAGGTGGCCTTCCTGTCATAATTTACTGTGAGGGTTCCAAACTCATCACTTAGCCACTGACTTTTATTCGAAATATCAACGAAAACTCTGATGCACTTTTCTGTCAGTGGCAGCGTTGGTAGAATTTTGTTGGCATGAATTTTAACAGATATCATCCTCAACTTGGTGTGGATGCAGGCGTATAAGTAGTCTACAGTGTTAAATTGCGCGATTCTTCCTTAGATTTTTTCATTGTTCAAAAAGTTGTGCCTTTGAAAAATCCTTCAACTAATGAAATTGACAACGTAAGATAAACGATCATTTAGATATGACTTTTTTGTATTTAGAGGCTGCATAATTTGCCATATTATGCGTGTCACGAAATTGCATGAAAACACATTATGAAGCACAAATATCAAAACGATTTTTTGCGACCCCTGTCAATTGATTGTGACTTTATACCTGTATGTACGAATTATAGTCAACCCAATTGCGTACATGTACATGACTTCAATTAAGTGCGAATAGCCACAAATTGCTTTTATAGAATGCAACGATTACCTATCTGGAAACCTTTTAGCGTTTTCACCACAAGCAATGTGTCAACGACATAACTATCTCCTCACAGATATCATTGACAATCATCTGGAAACGAACCAAATTCATGAAGTCATAAATATTCCATCCAGATGTTGTGCATATTTACTTACCTGATTCTGACTTGATTATATCAATCAAGATTCGATGACATTTAAGTCTAGTTAAGAAATCGTGAGCTTATTACCAGTAACTGAAATCAAGAAATTATGTTCATTGAACTTTGAGATAAAAATCCCGAAATGGCATTCCAGGGCTATTTAAAGGATAATTGGCTATTTCGCTAAAATATAAGGGCGATTCCCGGGCTCGGCCGCCACCCTCTGCTTCAGATAAAAAATGTAGAAAAAAAATTGAATGTAGTCCATTCCACAGACTTCTGAAACATTGTAGTTGTAGAGACATACGGTCAAGCCCAAAGACAGCTCAAAATATTAGATGGAAATAAAGGACTAACTGCCTAGAATTAGAGAATTCAAAGCAACATTGTGAAGTTTACTATCATATTAACTATTTTCAAACACCGCACGCCGTACATCAAACACCATAACCCCTGTGAACAACTACGGTAGCGTTATTCTAGCGAAAAACTTCAGGGATCCAGGGACCGCATTACCGTGACCAATAATCAGTGAACATCTTGCTAGATTTGATTAACACCTTTACTTTGGATTTCCGAACTCGTCTGTGATTTTTGACACTTCTCAATATTGTTCAATTCTTCTTTGTCCTGATGATTCTTCAGAGGGATGATTCAGATCATGTTCTTCATGAGCACGCTTCCTATATGAAGTCTGAAGCATTTTTCGAAATTCATTCTGTGACATAGAAGAGCAATGAAACGACGAAATGTTGGTTTCAGGCTGATAGAGTCTCCATCCATTCCTCACTTCATCGAAGATATCTGCTCTTGATCCAGTTCCTGATTGCTTTAACCGAACGTGGAGATGTAAGTTCAATACAGATTTCCGTGTCTCCAGATTTGTTTGCGACAAACTTAATATTGAGGATCATGACGGCTATCTGGGTTAAGCATGCCTGCGCCTTTTAGCAGGTCATGAATAATAGGGAAGAGAATTTACGTAGGTTGCTGACAACTACCATGAAGATCTGAACACGCATTTTCTTAAATTTCTCCGTGTCATTTTCACAAACTTCATCATGTCGGTAAATTTCCATGCGGCGTCTGTAGACATGGTATAGGACGCGTTTCCATCTTGTGTTCCTGTTGCAAACACTGGGTACATCACAAGTGCTCGGGGATCCGTGGACAACTTAAAGATGATCCCAAATATAAATGCGAAGTGTGCCGAGGCGAGCTTGCAAACCTCGCAGAAACGGCTCCTACGAATGTGAAAGTCGATGGAGAGTACGAAGTTATTCCTGCTTTTTGTTACCTTGGCGACATGATTGGACAATCAGGTGGTTGTAAGGATGGAGTTGTGATGAGAGTGCGTTCCGCTTGAAAAAGCTTCCGAGAGCTTCTCCCCGTCCTTACAGACAAAGGCATTCCCTTCAGAACACGCGGACACATTTACAGCATGTGTGTCCGTAGCATATTGCTCTGCGCTAGCGAAACTTGGCCGCTCACGAGCGAGGATATAGATTGCTTCATCCGAAATGACAATACTAAGGTAAGGTGGATCTCTTCGAAGCGACTTGCCGACCGCGTTCCCATGGACGATCTGCGCATGAGGCTCGGCATTCGCAAGGTTGAAGAAGTAATACGCACAAGAACACTTCGCTGGCATGGTCACGTAAAGCGAATGAATGAGGACTCGTGACCAAAAAGAAGATCTTGTCCTTTGAAGTTCCTGGACAGAGCCAACGAGGTCGCCCCAAGAAGAGATGGCTTGATAACATCAAGGAGGATGTGCGAAAGCTCAATCTTCATAACATCAGCCCACAAGACCGACCAGCTTGGAGAAATGCCATCAAGGTGGACCAGCATTCGACGACGTCCAATCATCGCAAAGCGGTGAAAAGAAGACATTAAACGTGGAGTGAGTAATTATTCAATAAATGCGACATAGTTTTCGTTCCAACATCGTCTCCGTGACTTTGTTGCATCATTATTTGCCAAAATTACAAATAACTTCTATGTCTTCTGCGCTTTGCCAGATCCTACTAGCAACTTACTTGCTTAACTTACTTTACTTTCTCCTTTTAACGTCTTCTTTTCCTTTCTGTTGAGGGTTGGACGATGTGAGACTTCTCCATCAAGAACGGTCCTGAGCATCACTCGCAGATATTCCCAGCTCCACCATGTCCTCATTGGCGATTTGGAGCCACGTCTTCCACGAGAACGGGAACCTTCGACCATCACGTCGAGCACCTGCCTGATTGGTTCATCTATATGTCGACGCTTGATATGACCGAACCACCTAAGCCTTCTCCCTCTAATTGATTACTTCGTCTAACGGTGTGAGGCCAAACCTGCTTACCACCGCAGCGCTGTCGATCCGATCAGACAGTGAAATGTCACTCATGTAGCGAAGCATTGTTCTTTCACATGACCGGAGTTGTTGAACCAGATGTTGAGTGAGGTTCCAGGATTCAGCACCGTAAAGAAGTACAGGCCTGATGCTAGAGTTGCACACGTTACCTCGGCACCTGAGTCGAATATGGCGGTTTCTGAGTAGACTGGTGACGTCCTTTCATTTGCGCCAGGCTGACGTGATTCTGGCACGAACGGCGCGTTCGGCGCCACCCTCGTAGCAAAGCACACCACCAAGATAGTGAAATTCTTCACTATTTCACGATTTCAATTTCCTCATCATCTACCCAACATGTCTCAACATCTACTGCACTTGTGCTGCCATGGACACAAGTAGGACATTGAAAATTCAGTATGCCGATGAGAGACCTGAGTCCACTGCAACGCTTGTGGCACCATTTCTCACATTGCTGACAACAATGGAGTTGACCCCAACACATTTGCCGCACACACCAAAAGGGAATTTTCTCGCTTGAACGGGGGAATTCTCCTTGCTACCACTGATCATCATATTGGTCTTCTGGGTGTTCACTGTCAGGCCTTTTCTTTCCATATCCTCCTTCCATTCTTTAAACATCATAGCCACCTCTTCCTTACTTTCCTTGCGAAAGGACTAAATCATTCGCGTACAGCAGCTGCTTCAGTCCAAATCTTCTACGATCTTTAGTTGCTTCTTCCATCACTAGGATGAAATGAAGAGGACTGAGAGGGAATCCTTGATGGACGCCGACGCCTATACCGAATTCATCCGATGTCCCACCAGCAACACAAACTCTTGACTTTGTATCAACATACAAAGCCATGATACTTTCGATCAGACTTTCCGGGATGTACTGTCGTTTGAGAGCCCATCGCATGACGGCTCTTGGGATGCGGTCGAATGCCTTCTGAAGGTCGACGAAGATGTGGAACAGATTCTTTTTCTTCTCGATGTACTTCTCCTGCAATCTTCTGATGACGAAAATCGCGTTAGTACATGACATCCCTTGACGATACGCAAACTGGTGTTCACCGGTGATGACCAGGCTCCTCAGTTTCTTATCAAGTATTTTTTCGAAGATTTTCATGCCGCATTAGCAACTTCTTGATAAACTTCTCCAGTCATAGAATTGTCAATGCTAAATGCAAGACATGAATCATAGGTTCTCTTCTTTGGATCCTCAGCACGAATGTCTCAAAATACACATGACGAAAGTCAAGAAGGTTTAAGATGCTTGCGGTGATGTGTTTTAAAGAACACTTGCAATCTATTTGTAGTGATCAGTTCACAGGATAGTACTTTTGATAGTTATATTTCTGTGGTGAAAGATATTGGAGAAAGCACTGCTTCAAGTTTCCCTTTGATCCAAAATTCGAAGTGAGACTGGCTCAAGGCTTAGCCAACGTCAGGAAACAAACCGCAACACAAAACCATGCAGTCACACCAGCTACCTCATCGAGAGAACCGTTGTCTTCAAGCACTCGAGTATTTTAAGGAGGGTACATGCAGATCTGTTAGGAATTGCTCGACGTCAAATTCATCAAGTGTCTTCACACCTTTCTTGAAACAGTTATGCATTTTGTGCAAAGGGCATGATCCCAAATTCAAGAACGTGATTCCGAACTTGGGTTCAGCTGCTTCCATAGATCTGGTTCAAAGGACGTTTTATAGCTTGACCCACCCATCCCCAATTCACCTGACAAATTATCTCAAAAAGTGGAATTCTCGTAAAATTTGGTCACATTTCATGATTTTTGATTTTATGACAAACTCTCGAAATTTATTATCTTTATGACACTGGGTGGCTTGACTTCGTGATGCTTAAAATCGTGAAAACAAATTATCTGCAGAAATCTAGTTGTTCTTCCAGAAATTCACAATTTTTTTCTTAAAATCGTGAAATTCAATTTGAAGGGCCTTAAACTTTTTTCAAAATTACACTAACATAAAATTGCACACTTTTTTTCAAACTTTCACAAACCGCACGAACCCTGATAGAGCCAAGTTGGAAGCCATATATAAAGCTGACAGACAAAAGGCTTAATGAAGAACTTAGACAAGCAGCGGAGCTCAGATTTCAACTTATGTGAATGATCAAATGCATGCAAGATTTCAATCAGAAATATCATTGCCCGCATTCTTTCGCCTAGCAGGCTGGCGTGTGGACGCATGTTGCACGCCTCCGATCGGCACCATGCTTCTTGCTTTGCCGCTTGACTGGCTTTACTGTGTTGCTACTAAATTGCTTCCAATATAATAATAATAATAACCGTTTATTTGAAATAGAACCCCAATACTGAAAATCGTGGGCGTTACAAAGTAGTCAAAAAGTCATTTGGAGTAAGCAAACTTAACAAACCACAATGAAGCGAATAAAGTGATATCGAACATAAATAGTTAATTTAAATGGTGAAGCCATTGTTGAAAAGCTTACACATCGATATCACAAAACTTTTTTCTCGGCGAGCTGATCGTATTACCGGAAACATGAAATTTCGTGAGTGGGTCATCATGGGCGGAATGAGATGATGGAGAGGATGATCACTATCACCATAAATTTTCTCGAAAAGTCGAAAAGCAAGCACCTTACGGCGGTAATAAAGTGGGACGAAATTCGCACATTCAGTGTTTTGATTGACACACGATAGCATGGGATCTTCTTTGAATCTGTTCTATGAGACACTCTGATGCTCTGTCTAGCTCAGTGAAGAGAGGTACACAATGCTCCAGAAGGCTCCGTATGCAGTTCTGGTATACTGCAATCAACTCTTCCCTGGTTGCGAATTTTTTCATTTGTCGCAGTGCCAATAGTCGTGAAGATAACCTCTTGCAGACATTACGAACATGAGGCTTCCATTGCATGTTAGAGCAAAACTTCACTCCCAAAATGCTCATTTCCGTTCTAATTGGAATATCAGGAATTTCAAACGACGATCCATCGAACGAGTTATTGAGTGATAAGAACATTTGATGACATTTTTCTTTTTTAACAGTTAACTTGTCTGTTGTCCATTTGATGATGTCGTTATAACCATTGTGTACATTCGAAGAGATAGCGTCTTTATGTATTGTTCCCATTAGAAATATATCGTCTGCGTATTTCACCATCAATGTACTTGATCTTGATTGACACTGTAAGTCTGAGACGAAGTATGCGAATATCAGGGGACCTAAAGTTGATCCCTGAGGGATTCCGCAATTCAAACTGACAGGAGAAGTGTGATGCCCGTTCCAGCTCAGCCTCGCCTCTCTTTCGAAAAGATAATTAGCAATGAATGCAATCAAGAACTCACTAAATCCATCGTACCATTTTCGTCATTAAAAGGTCTTGAGGAATCCTATCAAAACCCTCCATAATATCCACTGCAGTCAAATGACAAGCTTTAACTGAGGTGCTTTCAAGCTTCGCAATTATGAAATTTTCTATTTCAATCAGGGCACATGCTGAAGACGATTTTTTCTTGTAACCAAATTGTCCATCGTCGAAGCGAGAGAGAAATTCTTTGCCCATGTTCTTTACAAGAATTTTCTCAAATATCCTTTCTGGTATTGGCAGAAGGGAAATTGGTCTGATGTTGTTGACACTTGGTGGTGTGGATTTTGGAAGGGGAACTACATCTGCTATTTTCCAGCTCTTCGGAAGGTCAGCAAATTTAAGACAGGTTAGGAAAATTAGTGAAAGAGGTAAAGAGATGTTGTCAGCAAACTTTGACCACGCTAGGCTTGGAATCTGGTCTGAACCCTTGGATTTTCTTGGATTGACATTCTTCAATTGTGTTTTGATTTCAGTTTCGGATACAACAAAGGGCAATGAATTCTGATAATCGGAGGAATTACGAGGAAAAGAGAGTTTAGACGATACACCAGGAAAGATGTATAAAATATGAAATATAAAAATATATAAAAATGTATAAAATATTCAGTATATCAGGTGTTCATAACTTGCTCAAGACACTTTCTTCTACACCAAAACATTTATTATAATATGTGATCATTCAACAGCTGTTCAGTACTACAGGATTCATTATGGTGTGTTATCTGAAGTGGCTTTCTTTGTTCTTTCTGAATTTGCGACCGCGCTATAAAAATCGCCTGCATCGCGTGACCGGTTAATGAACTCGCTTTCAAAGACAGTACATGAACGACAAACAGATGCCAAGCAAGCCTTAGTGTTGATCCGCATTAACGTCACAAATCTTGTGTCTCCTGTGTTGTGTAATTGCGTTCACCGAATGTATGCAAATACTTGTGAACCAAAGAACAAAGGTTATTACTCTCCTTATTTAAATCACCGTTAATCTATCAATAATCATAATGATGCGTGTCTAAACAATCAAAACGTTCACAATTACATCTTTACGACAACAATTACAATGTGAAGAGGATGAAACTCACCCGATTACGGCATTTTAGGTATACGTAGCCATCATGGACTGCTTTCACTACGAATTTTTCTGTCTTCATTTGTCCGTCCCAATCAAGAAAGAAGATTTCATCATCCTTCATCACTGCACGAAAAATCGATGCAATACGTTTTTGCGGATCTTCAATCCGAAACAGCAAAGCAGCTTTTTGCTTATCAATTGACTGCAATCTAGATGCGAACTGCTGTTCGAACGTCGAATCTTCAGGCCAAATTTGATGGGAATGCAAGTCTGAAATGATGACTTTATCTCTTTCTTTTTTGTGCATGACTATCAAAGTACCAGTTGGAATGACAGTTGATGCGACATGAATGTTCTTCTTTGCTATGAAATACGTCCCTGAAAGTAGAAAGACAAAATTGAATTTTGAGATTTCATTCTTGTAATGTAGGGAAGAATGGGTATATTCGTGCAAAAAAAATTGAAAAATTCTCAATTTTTATCCCTTATTAACGAGACTAGAAATTCGCTGGCTGTTTATTTATTTATTTATTTGTACCAATGACAAACAGCACTAAGTGCCAATAACATGTCACATACATCAGTTACAAAAATACACACACGAAAATTATTCAAGAAATTAAAAGCAAAAGTAAGGAGAGATAAAATACAAATAAAATACAAAAGGTAACCATCATTATCGGCTACTTTAAAGACTAGAAGAGAGGATGGCTTTTGATATGCAACTTTTGCTGAGACCAATGTCAAAATAGTCGATGCGATTTTCATCATTCGCGGCACTCATCACTCGTGGAAAATATGTATTCTTTCTAACAACCAACCGATACGGCTTCATGGAACACAACACTTTAGCACCCGTATGCCTCGTGCGTTTAGTTGGAACATGCAACGAAAACGAAGAAACAAGATGACACGAATTGATTTTTGCCGTGCAAAATTTTGTGGAACATAACAGAGTCAGTTATCTTACGTCTTTGTTGCAATGTTGTCAAATTGAACTTGTCACAGAGTTCCACATAACGATCGGTATCATACACAGTATGATTTTGAAAGGACAAAAATTTTACAAAACGTTTCTGAACTTTTTCTAATTTCTGTATGTGACATTTCGCGTTAGGTGACCAAACTGGCGAACAATAATCCAGATAGGATCGAATATAAGCATTATATAAAACTTTGAGTGCATTTACATTACGACAGTGTATTTCATTGTTCTTCTCACAAAACCTAACATGCGGAAAGCTTTCTTGACAATTATAGAGATGTGAAGTGAAAAAGACAATTTACTGGTAAACATGACCCCTAGATCCTTCACTTGTGAGACATGGTTTAAAGAAGAAGAGTTCAAGGTATAGTCAAACGTAAGTTGTACAACACGTTTAAGGGATAACTTCATCACAAAACATTTATCAACGTTTAGACACAACTTCCATTTTGAACACCAGTCACAAAAATTGGACAAATCACGCTGCAGGTCTATACAGTCTTTCAAACTAGATATTCTTTTAAAAATTTTGATGTCATCTGCAAACATTAGACAATTTGAAGTTTCGAGGCAAGCTGGCATATCATTGACGTACATAAGAAACATCAAGGGTCCAAGAATAGACCCCTGTGGCACCCCTGAATAAACAGGTGCCCAGTCCGACGCAAAACCATACAAATTAACACGCTGGTAGCGATCGGTAAGGTAACTCTGAAACCACATCAAATCATTGTTACAGATACCAAAATGATTTTCCAACTTAAGTAATAAATAAGCATGGGAGATAGTATCAAAAGCCTTAGAAAAGTCAGTGTAGATACTATGCACTTCATCGCTATCATCAAAAGATGATGAAATAAATTCACAGTAACGTAATAAATTCGTTGTAGTAGATTTGGCTTTACAAAAACCATGTTGATCATCAGAGATAAAGCTCTTAACGTGAGTACTAAGAGCGCGGTTAACAATGCGCTCGAAAACTTTAGCTATTACATGTATAGGTTGAATCGATATGGGACGATAAGATTCAACAGAAGACTTTTCCCCTTTTGACTTGTAGATTGGAACAATGTTGTTGAATTTCAAGTTAGACGGATATTCGCCAGAGTCTATCGAGAGGTTGAATATCACAGACAATGGATAACACAATTCAGTGGCACACTCGATCAGAAAAATAGCAGGAACCCCATCATAGCCGCAACCAGTATTACGATTTAGAGCTAGGAGTTCAGATTTCATTTCTTCTGGAGTACATTTAGGTAAGCGAAATAAAGGAACATCATAGAAGCTACAGTTAGGTAAAGAAAAGTTATTTTCAGGCACAAAGATTGATTGAAAATAACGACAGAATGCTTGAGCAATGTCACGAAAGAAAGTGTATTCAACAGAATTGTATGTCACAGACTTCGGGAAAGAGTCTGAAGCCTTGATAGATTTGACATAAGTCCAAAATCTCTTTGGGTTACTCTTGATGGATGCACCAATTTGATGCATATAATCAGAATAGCAACTCTTTTGCATCTGCTTAACATCTGAGCGAAGAGCAGAAAATATCTTGTAGTGTTCAGAATCTTTGTTGTTACCGTTCTGTTTATACTTTTTCCATGCACGCTCCTTTTCTTTGATTAGTGAAATCAAATTTGAGCTGTACCAATATGGGAACTTAGTGCTTTTGAATTTCACCAATGGAACATGATCGGTAATGATCGCAAGAATTACATCAACGAAGTTTGACAATGCATCAGTAGCACTTTTAGTACAGCAGATATGAGACCAGCATAAGCAAGCAAGCAGGCCACGAATCAAATTGAAGTCGGCTTTCTTGTAGTTATAGGTGGAACGTTGAACTGTAGTGACTTCTGAGTGGGTGGTAAGTACACAGTTGATGGATAAGGCTTGGTGAGTAGAGGTCGTCGGATTAGCAGTATGATCGATAGTTAAAGGTAAGTTGTTACTGAAAACCAAATCCAAGGGCTTTCCATTGCACGTGGGCAAAATATTGTGTTGGCGAAGCTCATTACTGTTCATTGCATCCAAAAAATGAGAGCTGACCGAGCGAAGATTGTCAGCATTCGAACAAATCGCAAAAGATCTTTCATTTGAAAATTCCCAAGTAATATCAGGCATGTTAAAGTCTCCAAGAAGGATAACAGCATCATCCCGACCACATGCAAGGTGTACTCGATCAAGCGAGTCTTCAAGAAGATCTATCTTGGAGTAGTTTGAACCAGGTGGTAGATAAACAGTACCAATATACAATTTGCGGGTTTTATCAGCCTTTACTTCAATCCAAACTATCTCAATATCAGTCTCAAGATCGGTTCGGCGTTTGCATTGATAGAGAGAACTAATGGCGATCAAAACACCACCTCCGTCCTTCTTATTACTAGTTGTCAAGTCACGATCGCGACGGAATACATTGTATTTTGAATTCGATAATATTTCTCCATCGTAGATATTCTCATTCAACCACGTTTCTGTTAAAGAGATGACGTCAAACTGGTTGTGACTATTGGCATCAAAAAAGTGATTAAAGTCACTGAGTTTGCCTCGGATACTAGTAGCATTAAAAGAAAAAATACTCAGATTTTTCTTGTGTATTTGTTTCTGAAAAACTTTCATAATTCCGTATGACATAGAAATAAACCAAAATTAAAGAATGAATGACGGCGTTTGAATTCAAGACCGTCTAGGGTAATGGCACGGTGCTAAACCAAACGCCCACTGAGACACGGATGACGGAGCGATAGTAACGATTCACTGGATCATAGAAATTAGAAATGTTTGCACTATCGATCTGAAGGAATGCAATATGCTGTTGAACACGGACACAAAAGTTAACAAGTAACCGACGGACTGAGCAGATATCAGCCAAAAGGGTCACAAGCACTAAATATCCTTATAACGAATGAATCAGGAAGGGATGAGATAAACTGATGCGAGAACAATTATCCCAAGACGATGACGATTCCAGTTGTATAAATTTTACCAAACATCGATCAGTGGAAGATATCAAAAAAACTGTAGATAGGTATGCATGCACACGAGATCACGAGCGTACGACCAGCAGCCCAGAATTAGCATGTTGATTATGTTGTCGCAAAAAAATCAAAGAACTCAAACGCCAACTACTTGACAGAATCAAGCAAGTCAATCTCACAATCAACCGCAAGAAATCGCAGCTCAAGCCCACGACAAGGATCGATTATTTGGGCATCCACATCAACCTGCGAGACAACACTAGGAGACTCAACAACGAGCACTTGCGGAATATCCCCAAGCTTCTACGAGCCCTACGAAAGAATTTCCAGGACAAATCAGCCAGAGGCTATCTCACCTTTCTAGCCATGGCGACCACTGCAACCTACGCCTGCCTCAAATGGCCACTCACAACCTTCCGAAGAAACCTGCTCAATTTGGTGCACTCCTGGACTACTCATTACAACCTTCCAAGGCCACCCGACAACATCTGGTTCACGGACGCCACTCCTACCTGCCAGGCCGTGGTTAAGAACCGTTCAGTATGGATAGCAAGACAGACCTGCAAGAATCAATTCCAGTCGGAGCTCATCGCCTTCCTCGCAGCTGCAAGTATGGCTTCGAACGGCGACGTCATCGCCACCGACGTCAGGGCCTTAACCACCTGGGCCAAGCGTTCAAGCATGTACTGGGCGACCAAAATCGAGCTCATCGCCAAAGGACTCCGAGTGGTGCATGTCCCATCCGCAATCAACCCGGCGGATCCTCCTTCGCGCAATTCAACAGCCTCCTGGTTCCTGCGCAAGCCTCCCTTGCTGCTATCCTTCAACTAAAAGCCTTCAAACGTCAACTCAAGCGTCGACTCACCAGGGTGCATTCTCCTCCGGAAAACTCAGACTTTTTAGTGACGTCATTGTGACATCAACCATTGATTTTCTTGTGTATATATAATGAAATTGTCTGTAAATGCTTTATCAGAATTTTGTTCAGTGGCGGCAAGAGTCCTTGCTGGTTGTTTCACCAAAGTGATTGAATTGACAAGAATTTCACAAGTTTCTGAAATGCTCGATGTTGCAGATGTTTTTCATAATGAAAACTTCAGGTTAAGTGCCTTATCCCATTGCATTAAATTAGCTCTTGTGAGACAGCAACCATGGGTGGGCAGATTCATGCAGTTGGTAGGATACTTTCGTGCAACTTAACATAATCATGGAATTGCTCTAAATGGCCAAATTTTCAATGAATTTCACTTTTCAAGTACTTTTGATTCATTTATCAGGATTAAGAAGTTCTATTAATAGACAAATTGGGTGATTCAAAATTCTAGAGTAATGTAACATCAGAAGCTAGAGAAGCTTCAATTTTTTTGATGTCAACACATTTTCTAAAACGCACGTGAGCTTTGCGTCCTTTGCCGCAAATTTCGCCAACTATTTCGATTGTGACAAATGATGTCAAATATCTGCAAAGATGTCAGTCCCAGCTATTTCCTGCAGAAGGCATAATCGTTTTTATGAACAGATCCCTTCGCTTCAGTCGTTGTTAGTAGATCTTACTCATCTGATTCGAGTTAGACAAAAGCGGCATTTCCAGCTCGTTTGTACCTTCTTGGATTAGCTACATGAGGCTTCCATTTCGCATTCTTATCAATTCAGCGATCAGACTTACATTTTGAAAACAACTGGTCCATCTAGGCAACAAATTCAAATAATATTAAATCACTTAAAAGAAGAGTCCACCCGAATGTGCCCCATGACGCAGGCTGTCAAGCGCCGATTTTCCGAAAAACAGGCAGCTGAATCGAGAAAAAACAGGCAGCTGAATCGGGAAAAAACAGACAGCAGATCCGGGAAAATACAGAAAAAACAGTCAAACAAATAAAATAAAATGCAAAATAGAATGCTGAATCGTATTGAAATTAAAAGCATTTGGAAAAATCTGTACCTGATTTACATATACAAAACATACTGGGGGACAGGGAAATGCATTTTTACAGTAATGTATATACTGCTAAACAAATGTTGCATATGAGCCAATTAGTCAACACTATACATTCAACTTGAAATTTCTCAGATATTCATCGCATCGAGTCCGTCAAACTTTGCCTTCTAGGGCGATAGTTGTCAAAGAATCGTATATTGTATCAATGTTTGTCTATCGCAATTTTCTTTGTTGAATGTAACTTTCCATGTCTGCTTGTCCTTTGTAATTTTTTTAACAATAACCATGAAGTTATGAAAATAGGCTTAAGCCCATGACTTCTGATTTATATTCAGTAAATTCATTTTGGCGCATGATACTTATGCAGGCCTCGGGGAAAACGCTACCCCATCTTGTCGAACAATGACTGTGTCATCGATAAAGAGCTGGCACATCAGTTGTATGTCACCTACAAGAACATAACTAAGTTATAATGGTTTCAGCGAGATTTATGTACATTGAATTTAGTAATTCAAAAGATAAAATAATTGCAGAAACAAATCTATAATAATGTTTCTCTCTCTCAACCAGCAGAAACTAAAGAAAATTTACGCAACGCGTACATGATTAACAATGGAAGATGTTTCATAAGTTCAATACACAAGTTGTTTCAGTAGTGAAAAATCACAAATCCGTATAAACTATCACAACAATGCATTAGATATATCATACACATGTACATGTATATATGCGCATGTAAGTTTAACAAGATGTCAAACCTGATATAGTCCTATATAGTATGGTAATATCAACTTTCCCGAAAGAAAAACTGCTAGAAATATTCTCTCTCCAACGTGTATGAACTTGTGAAATATGTAATAAATTCATCGAGATTTAATGGGGATCGACATAGCACGGAATAGTTTGTTCGGAAGAAGTAGGAGCCAAACGAAACGACTAGAAAAATTAATAAAAGAACTTAGACAAGAAAAATTAAAACAAAACGACTAGAATAATCAATTCAAGCAGAAAAAAACTTTAACAAGCAACTGATCTAATAGTAGATTACATTACTCAGAAATACTTTGGAAGAACGGAAGAGAAGCTATACTTTACTTCTTCTGCTTCTTCGCCGCTTTCAATATGATGCTCATTGCGCGCTTCCTTTTCTCTACTATATTCGACCGCTCGTTTCTTTCTTCTAACCGTTTCTGAGTCAGGAGTTTCATTTTACTCTTTGCTGCTTCAATCATTTCGTTGGCCATTTTTATGCCCACCATGTCACCTCCTTCTATAGCCACTCGCAGATTTTGTGAGGCGCTTTCAATAAGTCTTTCGGCCTATTGGCAGCCTTCGTCTGTCTTTCTTTCTTCTTCATCAAGCTTCTGCTCCTTCTCGTCTAAAGTTTTTCGTTTTCTTTCGGCAGATTCGATGGCTTCTTTTGATTTTGATTCTTGCAGTTCCATTTCCATTTTGTTTTCCAGAAGGAGCTGTATCTCCTTTTCTTCCTGCTTCTTTCTTTCCGTATAATTTCCATGAGCATTACGAGCGGAGAGCATATCTTTCGAAAGTGTATCGACATTATGTGCACCGCCTGAATAGCACGCAAACTGCTTGGCGAGCCTCAATCCTTTGAGAGTTTCCAAATTTAGGTTTGTCCTTTCCAGTGTCCCGGCCAGAGATTTTCGAAATTTTTACGCCCACCCTTCAAATTTACGCCCACGAGGGAAAATCTGAAATTCGCTGAAAAACTGGCGTTTTCAATTGACGTTCTTACTCTACCACAGAAAAGACCCTTATAGTAGAAAAGTAGTCAAAACGACATTCACAGTACAAATGTACGTATATTAAATCAAAATTACAGTATGAATGCCGATTGACAAAAAAATGCAAAGGGGTTTAACAATCAAAATGGATAAATGCACCAAGTCGACTAATTCACCTGACTACCGACGACCAATGATTTCGATGCACCTCGTACTTCTTACGCATGCAGGGTCCCTCAAGAGTACCTTCACATTGCAAATGCTTATGACTCATCAGTTGATACTTGTCCGATTTCAGTAATTTTTTAGATGATACAGCATAATTTTGTATGAATTATTGAATTTCGAATTTTGAGATAAGGAAATTGTTTTCGTATTTACAGCATTTTTAGCACTTTTATCATTATATACATGTAGACTACGTTGCCAAAAGAAAAAATCATCAGAAAAATATAAACATCAGATAATCTTTCGAACTATGATAACTTTGAACTTGTTCCGACTTAGCCCTGTCTTAGTAGACTTCAATTTGAAATGGCTTCATGTCTGAAATTTTGAATTTTCTCCTCCATCGATTTTTAAATTATCTTTTCTCTCTTTGACCGCGTGTGAGGCGTTTCCGTCTCTCGCAATGTCAAGTCCAAAAGAAAATAACGTTTTTTGAGCAAACGACGGCCTCTCTTGAATCTGACACTTCCATGAGCGGTATTAATCGTACCAGTTTCATCTGATTCAAATCTTATTAATCTGGTTGTAATCTCTGTCGCATAAGACGTTGGAATTGAGAGAGATTATGAAAAATCGATACCGGTCTTCCAACAGTCTGCTATATTTTTTCATTGACTTCCCATATGTTCGTGGGTCATTGCTGGGACGGAGTGAGGAACTCTGATAGAATATTTTTATATCCATCAATCTAACTGAATGGACAAAATATACTGTAATTTAAAAAACCATTGATTGAAGAATTTCAAAGTCAAACTTAAGAATTATCTAATGAGATGAAGAAATTCAAATTTCAAAATATTCTGTGTCCTAAAGATGAAGTCAATTTCAAATAAAAAACTAAGATAAGAATAGGTCGGAACAAGTTCAAATTCATCAAAATCTAAAGATTATCCGATTTTTTATATCATAAGGTGAGGTATATCTTTGTAAAAAGTACTAAATATGCCATTAATATGAAAGCAATGTCTGCATCCTAAAATATAAGAACTTCTAAAGGACCCCATATATCTTCAATCTGTTGGGAAACAAAATAATGCTTAAGTTTCGTATTTGAACAATGACGTACATGAAGTAGAAAGGACAACTAATTCAAACAATTGAGTTTAACTCATGACAGAGCTAATATAAAATGATTTTTTACGGAAATATACCAAATTTGACTGCAAAAAAACAAATGATGTGACACTGTCGCATAACTGCATCTAATTACGGTGTCTATTAAGAAATTATATATAATCTAAAAAACCAAAGTTCAAAAATACAACAAGAAAAAATAGAAAAATTACAGAAAATGATGTAACATGATATAGCTTATCGCTGAAAGAATTGTTTGTCGCTTGTAGGGTAATCGTCCATGAGGGAAGAATTCGGGAGTAGCAATAACAACAAGTTCGTTCAAAAAGTCACAGAAACTTTCACCTATACTTTTTTCTTCTTCTTGAGGATCACGAATTTATCCCAGACGCTTTCCTTTAGCACCTTTTCCGCAATCCGCCTCTCAATCCTGAAATTCAGAGAACATTTCATTCAGAACCATCACTTTCAACCGATATCATCATTAGTTATACTCACCGTTGTTGCTCTGCCAGAATAGCTTTCTTTTTTTTAATTCAGAGCATTTTATTTCATTTTCTGAGCTTCTTTCTCGATTTCGTGTGCTCTTTTTAATCTTTCTTCTAAAGTCGCCACAGCATCATCAATCGATTGGATGGAATTGTTAATCTCACTCAATCTGGTTGACTTTTCACGTTCTTCTTTCATAAGAGAGCGTTGGCGGTTTAATTGTTCCTCTTCAGCTTTAAGAGCATTGACATCTTTTTCCTCTTGTAATCGCTGTTTATAAGCTTGTTTTGCATTTTCGACGTACGTGATCAACTTTGGGGTGATGCAGCAGTCATAGCATGTTTTCTCCTGAGCTATCATGTCTGACTTAATAAAAGTCAATGCACGCAAGCTCCGCTGGTCCAGATTTTGCCTCTTCTTTACAAGAATATCGCCGATCATGCTGAATAGACGTTCTACCTCAGCATTGCCGTGCGGCAATATCAGACACGCTCGCACCAGTTTTGACAGTATGGGACACTGAATATTCTGGAGAGATGTTTTCAAGAAATCATTGACGGATGATGTATCATCTATCGGGCTGCTGCTTTTATATATGCGAATTTCAAGCCGAAGGTCGTCCAATTCAGCAGAAGACACGACTGACGGCATTTCCTTCGCTATTTTTATCACCCATTTCTCCAAACGAGAAGAAGATTTCGAGGACGGCAACAAGAACCGTAGACTTCGAAGGGTGGCATTGCTGAATGGCAGGTAGTGCAAGAGCTTCTCCGTTGTGCAAATGAAGAATTCCCGTACTTGATCATAGAAGATGCTTCTCTGATGTTCATTCAGTAAGCTAATCGTGACTCGTGTGCTCTCTCCGAAAATAAACATTGAATCTAGCAAAACATTGCTACGATAACACGTAAGCGCTGGTTTTTTTGAAACAATCTTGTCCTGCTTAACGAAATTGAGCAGCCATCTATGAAGCGTCGAATTCAAGCTCTTCCATAACTGGTGAACATGGCAGCCAGAAGACTGGAAAGTTTTTTCGAATTCTTGAAGCAATTTCAAGGCGTAAGTAGGAAACTGAAGAATGCACAAGGTAAAAGGGTTGTCAAGTTTTTCTTTGATCTTTTGGGCTGATGAATGATTTGGATTTTCCAGTAGGAAGTCGTTGAAAAAAACTACCAATGCTGGAAACTGTTCAACAATCCTTCGAATTACATCTACACACTGAAGACATCTTGTTGGTATATGTCTGAGGAACTTGTGATGCTCCACGTCCATTACCGATGTCACTACTTCGTACTCTTTATCGTGTGTGTGGTATCGAAAGAACGTGTAAATGCTTGATATAGTTTCTTCCAGTGATGTGATACTTATACTGTCCAGCGCTGAGCGCACAGAATTGTGCATATGGTGCAGTGAGCAACCACCGACATCTATCAAAGTTCTATTCACAACCTGCTGCACTCGGGTTATTACTCCACTTTTCCACCCTCGCATCGTGTTGCAGCTATCAGACATCAAGCAAAGAAGATTTGTCTTGGGTATTCCTCTTTCTTCCAAAGTTTTGATGAGTGTTTCAGTGATGCATTCTGCAGTAGTGGACGTCAGCTCGAGTAGATCCAAGGACTGGACGTAAATGTTCCAATCATCTTTCTTCATATAGCGAATAACAATACCTAGATGAGATCTGCACTTGTTCGCTTCATCTATGTGGAGGACGTATAGTGAATTTTCCAAATCATCCGCAAGCGATTGTTGTGAGTATGGGAATATGGCGTCCTTGATTATATATGCCACTTTATCCTCTTACAGTTGCATGTTTTCAGCGATTTTGGAGTCTGAAAACATCTTACGAAATGTTTCGCAGCATTGATGATTCGACTCATAAGAAAAGTTATTCCCGACTACATGAAGACACCATGTAACCTCGGCCGCAATCTTCTTATTGGCAATTATGTTTGAAGCAGTGTCCCCGCCAGAGATTTTCGAATACACAAAATTCGTCAATCTGAAAACGAAATTTACGCCCCAACCTATGATAAATTTACGCTCCATGTTCTCAATTTACGCATTTACGCGCAAAATGTCAAATTTACGCCGGGGCGTAAATTTACGCACTGGCCGGGACACTGGTCCTTTCGGCTGACACGGTGTTTTTATTGTCGGAAAGGCTTCTTTCTACACTTGCATTACCGTTGTGCATGCACAAGAAGCTTTTAACTAGCTTCCGAAGCAATCCATATTGTTCATCTTTCATCGACGTCTTCAGCATTAAAATGCTCCATAAGTGGTCCAATCGAAGGGACGACCCGTCTTCCTTCACAGGCAAATCAACGGATTGCAGCTCGGTTCTCAGCATCAGAAATTGATCCTTTACAAGTGACACTTCTCGCTCACTTATCAAATGTGGAATTGCGACAGCCAGTCTTCCAATTGAGTTGACAGTTGTTTCTTCATCGAGACAATTAACTCCCGGCATGTGAGATCCTTCAAGAGTTGAGACTTCAGGGGTAACTTCTTTTGTAAATGAAGCACCATTTGAATGAACGATTCTTTCATTGCTTTTCTGAGTTCTTGTCTATTGGTCTCACTCCTGATTGATTGAAGATGAACGTTGACATCATGCCCAAAGTCCATATCTATCAAAGAAAGGTGGAAGTTCGGATCAGAAACATCCAATTCGATTATCTCCATCTGATCCAAAGAATTGATTACATCTGGTTTTATAAACCTTCTGATCAATGTCAAAAGAAGATTTGCCATTTTTGGGTATAAAATGTGTATCAGCGGATCATCGCTTTGAAAGGTTTTCAGATAATCGGAAAAGATTGGACAGACGCCCAAAAGAAACTTTATCTGTGCAAGTGTCTCGGTCTCAAATTCCCGAATTGCTCGGACAATCCGCATTTAACGTTTGTTCGTAGGCAAGGTTCTTCGCAATTCCTTCTTCTTGGGTAGTTCTGTTAGAAAGTACTTTTTAGTTTACAACCAAAGTTCAGAAACAATTCTCTTGTAGATACTTTTGTCACTTGTAGGTTTGATGTGATATATCTGCATATCTGATGTTATCAGGGAATCATGCCCATTTTCCATTCATTGTATGACAATTGACCAAATAACTATTCGGTGAATGAAGCGAAATTCAACGGCTTAACATGAGACAAACGTCTATATTACCTGCACTGCCCGGTAAGACAGAAAAGTCATACTAAAAAATTAGAAACATACAATTCTAAGACGGATTAATACTACTTAGTTTTAGTTTGCACAGCATGCAAAATACATACGGTTTTGAAGATGTATACATGGTATTATACTGAAGCAAATCAAGAAATCCAGCTGCTATCCAACTTTGTTATGTTGATTGCATGGCACGATTCACGCTCTTTTGTTAGTAAATGCTGTTTTCACTTTTGTTATCAGAGTATTTCATAAAAAACAAAAAAAAACAGAATTCTCATCGAAAAACAGAATCTTCGCCAAAAGCCTAAAAAAACAGACTTGACAGCCTGCATGACGCTTTCAATAACCGAAATAGAAATTTCCTTTGAAGAAGAGACACTTCTTCTACAGGGCAATCATGAATCATTCTCGTAGATGAAGGTAAATTCATACCGTTTAACTTTTGGAGATAGACCTACACAATGCATCAGCAGCACAAAAAAGTTATGAAAATGAAAAATTTCGAGAATTGGTCAAAATAGTTTTTTAACCTAAGCTGCAGATTTAAGAGGCATGGTAGAATGTGAAATTTAGTATTAACATATCTTCATGAGAAGTTGAATATGTCTATATTAAAATGTAAAAAATACATTTAATTTTGTAAATAAAAGGAGTCACAAAATTCATTGAAATTATCTAATAGCATGAGGCCCTTCTTCCAATCTCAACAAGTACTTTATTTGGACACAAGAATCTTGTAACAAAAAAAATAAAACTTGTATGATTTTAACAAGTACAGGGTGGCGGCCAGATTTCAAGCTTCAAATTCCCGGGCTTTTTCATCGAATTTCTACGCCATTATTTACATCAACCAGATACGTTATTCCAATTTCACTGCTCAAAACATTATTCGAACATTTCTTTGAATTATTTTTATCATCAGATTTCAGATATTTCCGTTTAAGTTTTGCAGCTAATGATGCTAGATAACCCTTTCGCATCTGAACCGGGTTGCGTGCAGAGCACGTCATACATGAACAGTTCGATGTCACCACTATTGGCAAGACATCATTGAAGCACGCATAAATTGTGTATGGAGAGCACGTCGTGGTGACTTCCGACAATGTGACGAATTTAAATTCGATTGAGAAAAGGATAATGACCGATATTTGAATCTGCTGTATTCAGTTTTCAAAATTTTTGAATTCTGTGAGTGATGGCTCCGAAAGATTGTAAACATATACCTTTCCTCAATGGCCTGCAATCAGTGAACCAATAATCGGGTCTAAAAGACATTTTGTATTGACAGAAACGTTCATTTCTTGAACTTTCTAACGATGAAAAAATATTTCACTTTCATCAACTGATTGATATAATTCTAGAACATCGTAATTATTCGATTTTCAGAGATCCAAATTACAATTTGGAACGTGGCATTTTGAACAGCTATGTATTCATGCCATGATTGATAACCATGATATCAAAGAGCACATGTTAATACAATGGCACGGTGACACCAAGTTATCGAAAAATAACGACAAGAGAAGTCAGAAAAGCTGCCGAAAACTGGAAAAAGAACACAAATGCCAAAAGTATTCCAAAAATAAAACTAGTAAAATCAACGGTGATAAAAAAAGCATTTTGAAGTTACCGTTTATAAGCGACAGTCTTAATCGGAAAATTAATTACCAAATAAGAAAACATAGGTTGAATGTCCGTCTCGTCAGTACGGGCAACAAAAAACTGCGTAATGTTTTGAAGAAAAAAGGCAAAAAAAGTAAACACAATGATTGTAGAATATGCAACAAGCTATCCCAAAATCATAACTGTGAGACATCGTGTGTTGTATATCAATTCTCTTGTAGAAAGTGTGGTGATAAATATATAGGTAAAACTGCTGGACCATTCTACATTAGATACAACGAACACAGTCTCAGTATTCGTAATAAAAATGATCTAAGTGCTTTGTCTGAACACAGTAAGACCTGTCTTGTTAACGGTTCGATTGATGATTTGGATGTTGAATTTCTTCGCTGCTTAAATGATCCTGTTGAAACAACCGTGGTGGAATCGCGATTAATCAATAAGTGCCATCCTAAAATGAACAGACGTCATGAGACAACCGGAGCTATGCTGGCTATCTAACGAGCCAGTTTAGACAGTGTCATTTTATTGCTGCCTTGCCTTGAGAAAGGGTCTGGACCCGAAACGTCGGCTGTGTACATATTTTTTATTCGTAATTATTTAGTGGCATTAAATTACTCGGGAGAGAAAACTGATTTTTTTCACATCATTGATTCATTATGGTCCTCCCGCCTTCAGCCATCTCTTATAAAAGTATTCCAGCTTATCACATATTGCTTCACTATTTTTACTTATATGTGTAAGTTTTCGTGGAAACAATGGGCGCCTGGTAACCGTCACTCATAAAATTTGTGTCTGATATTTCCTGAAAAGTCTGATATAATACTGGAGAAACAAGGTCTCGATCTTTATTGATTCAAGGGACAGCGATGGCGTTGCAGCGCAATAGTACTACCTCTGTATTGGGGACATTACCATGAATGAAACCATTGCAGAAATTTCTTTATCTGGTTTAATTAGACTCATTCTGACTTTGCATTCCCCCTAATTAGATTATTCAGCTTACTTCTTCGCATTGCACATTATTGTAATTAATTCCGTCAGTTTCTTGTAATTGGTGTGTATTGAAATGAAACGTCATTGGAACGTTATTGAATATCAAGTTTCAAAAAGTAACTTGATACTTAAACCTTGCATGTTTGGAAATTGAAGTCAGAAATTATTGACTAAAAACAAAAAATATATGAAAAAAAGTTATAAAATGACATGACTCACTTGATGAAAATGACACATTTTGTGATTATCATAAAATACGGAAAATAAACTTTTCTTTCGCCGTAAAATCACTTCGCATAAGTAGCTCACACGCTGCAAGTCACTGAATAAATACCTGATCATCTGTGCTTGCTTCACAAAATAGCTAACCGGTTAAAAGTGTGATTAAATGTGCAGGCCTAATAAAGCCTATTCAAAATATTTTTATAGTTATTATTATTTTCAAAAACAATAGACTTAGTAATAAAAAATGTCATTTTGTCTGTCATAGGTTGTACTTATCAAGCAATCCCGCATTCTTGAAACATTCTTCTCTGACAGTCGATTAGCAATGTGGTGCACTTTGTTGAGAAATACACACGTGCTATCGCGGTCAATTGGTCAAGCACATGCATTCAGGTATTAAATAGCTAGGCCTCATTTCTAGACATATGATATAGGCTAACAGAATTTATTTACCCAGTTACTTAGAAAGGCTGCATTGATTAATTTTTCGCGTCTCTTGTGTAGTCGTGGCCGGAGCAGATAAAAAACTCTTTACCATTAGAAGAAGCTCTAGATGGCTCAAATAAACTGGCGACCCCGATATTTGGAGGCACTCGTCGACACATAGGCCCAATTGCTTTTGGTGGCCTTCTTGTCATGATTTACGGTGAGTTTTTCGAACTCATTACACCTTTATCTGTGTCTTTATTCGAAACACCAGCGAAAACTCTGATGCACTTCTTTGTCAGTGGCAGCGTTGTTGGAAGAATTGTGCTGGTTTGATTTCTGGACTAATATCTTTCCTCAATTTGGTGCGGAAGCAGACGCATGGATGACCTACAATCTTAAATTGCGCGATTCTCGCTCAGAAGTAAAGTTTCATGAAAAAGCAGAACATTTATTGCTCAGAACGTTGTGTACATGTAAAACATCTCGCAACTTACGAAATTGAAAACGTGAAGATAAAAGATCATTTAGATATGACATTTTTGTATGTATGACTCTCAACTTTAATTATATGTCTTTAATGGTTGTATAATTTGGCATATTGCGAGTGGGTTACAAAATTTCATGTACACGTTGAGAAAAACAAAAACCTTTTTTACAGACCCCTGTTGATAGATTGCGAGTTTATACTTGTATGCTCAAACATCCGAATAAAGACGATTATAAAAATAGGGAGTGCTTTTGCTTTCGGAACGATAATAAACAGCTTACCGTGTATCGTCATCAACCAGTCAAATTTTGATGTTTTCGCTATGTTATATATTTTGTTATATATTCTATCTTTGCTGAAATGCTTATCATATAGAATTCTAACTCACTTCCGAACAAAGGCGTTGATTTATTTTGAAATCAAGGGGGACGAAATATCTTAATTAAGTTACATCAAATCTCATATCTCATACATCATACCTCTTCATGGGCGCATTACTCAAGCTCATACTTTTGTAAGATCATGTCCATCAAAATCATATAAGCATTAATATACTCGATATATTGCATATTTTATTATTGCAGTATTAAATTACCCTTCTTATTATATTTTAATTTAGGCCTTACATGTTGAGTAGTTGAAAAGTATTCGGACGACAAAGTATAATATATTAACTTGGGAATGTACCACGTATAGATATTGCAATTTAGTTAATCCAATATATTTCCAGCAATATTCGAAATTCATCAGTGGATGATATCTTAATGAAGGAAAAATAGCTTTCTTCGATTGATTTGCATTATAAAAGCACTCTTATTAGGCACTCCAAAGAGTGTTAAACTTTGATTATATTACAATACAAATTGGTCGAAGAAAGCTATGTTTCTTCTCATTGCAATATACATATATTTCAAACGCTATGACCATCCATCTTCGAGGACAACATGCATTGCTGTATGGGTCACACATATATTGTATCTGAAGATGAACGCTCACGGCGTCTGAAATGTATTGGGCTACATGCAGTTAAATTACGATATTTTACACTCGGTACATTCCCAAGGCATGTATAAACTATGCAATGAATTAATTTCCAATACACTGTAGTTATTTAAATGATAGTCACAAAAGTCAGTGAGAGACTGTAAATACAGAATATCATCTTAAATGCTTATAAGTAGTATTTTCCTGCACGACAACCTTTCATGATTGTTTTCCATATTCATAGAATCCAATTTCATTTTGTTCATTATATTTAAAGCGTTATTTAAAATGGTAGTTTAGCATGCAATGGAAACAGGTTTATATATGCCTATAATTTAGGGTATCAAATCACTTCACAGTTGTGGCAAGTCATACTTTTTGATTCGAGTCTCTGGGGAACTAAAACGATGCCTGATCCTCTGATGATTTCAAATTGATCGATTTGACGAAACAACATAAAAGCACTCACATAGTGCAGTCGAACGTGCGGTGTTGGACATTGAGTTGAACTTTTATATCTGTGTGTGAGTTAGCAGTGTTGGAGCACAGATTTCTGAGCGAATGGTTGATTGCATGTACATGTACATAAGAATCTATGTTGTTGTACATATCTTGTATGACTGCATTAGTATGATGATATCTGTGATGTGATTTATATGAATGCTAGTTGTCGATACGTGGCAGTTTGAATTTGCTGCTATTCGATATTGGTGATGCTCAACCAATTTTGTTGACCGGTAGGTCTACCTGTAGAAGAAGTCCGTTTGTAGTACAAGCTTCGAATCGTATTGTTTTTGCTCGTACACTTCGGGAGGTAAGGTAGCTACCGCGTTACGACAAATTGGATTATTTTTTCGAATCCAAAAGTCAACAAAATTGACTAAAAATAACAAGATGTCAGAAATCGATAATGTATCCGTGGTCTGAGACACTTCAGTGAAATCTATATCATCAGCTGTTATTCTCACTCGCTCCAGAAAAGCTGCGTTAGAAGTTAAGAAAAGAGACGCCATCAAGCGCGCAAAATTGGAGAAGAGGAAGCTTCAAATTTGTCATGAAATTGAGCAACAGACTTTAGAGACAGAAATGGCTGCTGAAGTAGAAGAATCGGTTTTGCTATCGAGTCAAGAACAATCCCATGCTCAGGCTGTGTTGGATATTGACTATTCGAACAATAATGACAATCGACCTACGATCGAAGAATCAGTGAATCGTACATGTAACGTCGCGTCGTCGAAGGCAGTTCCTAATATGTATTATGTTATGTATTATATTATTATCTTATTCAGTATTGTTCTGGGCAAGCCAGGAAATTGATAGAGCATTGTGTAGTCATGGGAGATAGTGGTTATTTGAAAGCGCTAGAATTGTTGCATGACAGGTATGGAGCTCCACATGACATTGCTAGGTCACATGTCGAAGAATTGATAAAAGGTTCAGCTATCAAAGCTTATGATCATAAGGCCTTGCTGTCTTTTAATGACGATTTGATAAGATGTGAAATAATATTGAAATCATTATTTGGAGCGATTTGAACAGTAATCATACATTGAAAAGCATTGTTTTAAGATTACCAGTTTCACTGAGAGCTAGATGGGCAGAAGTGTCGTACAAGTTGCACAAAGCTGGAATTGAATCTACTTTTTCTGACCTCTCGGAATTCGCACAAGAACGAACCAACATTGCATCTTCAATGTTTGGTAAATTGATTAACTCCACGAATGCTACTGATTTTCATATGCGTAAGAGTGAAGCTTTAAAATCTTCGAAGTCGGTTTTTGTTTTAAAGAATGATTCTACAAGTCCTGATACTTGCATTGAAGAAAGAACTTCACCATGTTGTTTTTGCAATGAGAATCATCATCTTTCGAATTGTCAAACGTTTCGGTTAAAACCGTATTCTGATCGTATTTCCTTTGTTAAACAGAAAAGATTGTGCTTTAACTGCCTCAAATCAGGTCATTCCAGTAGAGAATGTAAGAAACGCCCCCAGTGTCCTGCATGCAATACTAAACATCATGAGCTATTACACTTCGTCAAGCCAGTACAAGCAGAGCAAGAAAAAGCTAAAGTAAATAATAAAGTTTTGACAGCAGTTGATAATGAAAACAGCATTAATTGCGTTAATTGCAATCACAACACTGCAACTTCGACTCCCTGGTGTTCGTCGGTGAGATGATGCTCACCATTGACAGTGACAGTCATGATGGACAGACAGCTATGTTGCTGGATGAAGGGTTGTTGTTATTTTTGTTGTTTTACCCAGCTCCATCCAGCGGATAGGAGGCTTCGCATCAAGACAATACGAAGCCACACACCCCGTAAGCAAATAAATGCATACTGCTGGCAAGGAGTGCCCCGCGGAGGAGATAGCCATTCCGATGCCACCAGGGTGAAAACCATTACCAAGACAAAGCTGCTCACACATGGTGAACCATTGTTGAGGGGACTTTCGACAAGGCATAGCCAGACATGCCATAGGGTAGGAAGCTCAAAGAGCTTTGTTACACATCTCAACAGCTAAGATTCGGCTGTCAGGATCCCCCGCAACATCAACTTAGCATAGCCACTGAGGTAAAGCAATGAGAATAGGACATCAAACTACCTACACCAATGCAGCAGTAGCAAATTGCCCCTTTTAGTCGCCTTTTACGATACACAGGAGAACATCGGTCCTATTCGATTCAGTCCCGGGAAACGCACGGGTGGTTCCAGGGGCATGTCACCAATTCGTTCTTACAATTTACTTCTGGCCTCAAACTGCTTATTTGCTTGATTTCTTCAATAGTAACATCAATCGAGTTATTTTTCTTTGAAAGAAATGTAATCTTACAAGGTCTTGAAGGGCTACTTTGCCGATCAGCATAGCTACGATGCTTATTTAAATGTTCTGTAAGGGCGATCGAATTGTTTTATTTTTTAGGGCCCTAATATTATGACGAATTCCAAAGCGGAGACAATTTAATGTACTTGGAGTTAAATAATGTACAAGTACATTGATAAACAACATATTTGTCGCTACAAAACTGATTAATTTTTAAATCAATACATGCATCACACTTCCATTTGCTTTGTGAGCAGGGTGGAAGTTGGAGGCATTCTGCCAGGGTGGTGTTCGGTTTACTAGTAAATCTTCAGGGAGATATTGAATTGCTTCATCAATTTTCTCACTTTTTAAACTGAATTGTCAGTGGCAGATGGTGCAATAAAAGGTGCATTGTCATCTTGATTTTTGTCTTTTCATTTATTCTGGTTTTATTGTTTTGAGTTATCTCTAGCTCACTATATCCGTTTCACTAAAACTGATTGCATAGTCAGTCACATATTTTTTTGATTGTTTTCTGCCGAGCATCTCTCTCCGATGTATCCAAATATTGATTGAACAAAATTATCAGTTGTGATGTAAGTCAATTACCTATTGCAATAATAAAACGGATATTGGTTTGCTTATGATATAAACACCTTGCTGAATGAAGGCCATAACTTTCATCTACCTTGCCATATAAATGAAAACTTTTGGAATCAAGTTAATAGCAACTTTGAATCCTTTCTGTGTAAACTGAGATGGAAAACAAAAATCAATGAAGAGTACTTCGTATTCTAGAATAGTTGCTCTTTTTAACACAAATACTGGTAATCTACTTGTGTTATCAGAAAGAGAAGAATTCAAACTCAAGCAATCCCATTATAAATATAAAAACATCATTTATAAGGAAACAGAAAAATCAAAGAAAAACAAACATAAGTGATTGGATTTAACGTCTAAAAAAACCAAATTTTCAGAAGATAAGCGTACCTCTTGTGTTAAGTCTGACAAAGCCAACCACTTGGCACTCTGCGATGCGTTAACCATTGGCCACTTATGAATTTCTAAAAGATAACAAGTGCAGTCGCATTGAGAAGCAAGCCAGGACTCTGATAAAAATGCACTTGATAATAACGACGCCTTACGTAAAAAGACCGTCACATAAGTAGTGGATCGAGACCGGCTGACTTTTTCTGATTTATGAATGATCACAAAAGTAACAGCGACGGTCATCCCCTAAGGCCGATCGCTTCGGTTCATGGGACACAAGCAGATAAGATTGATTGGATCCTATCTCGCATACTTACACAAGGTGTAGCTTTTACTACGTTACATTTTTCTAACGTCAAAGGTTCTATTTGAAGCACTATCTATGTCCGATCAACTTTTGCAGACAAAGTAACGCCAATGTATTCATCATATTTATTTCTCCTGAGCGCTTTCGCGGCCTCTCTTCACGAGGAGTACGACCGTTGTGACATAAACACAGACATGTAAGTTACAGAAAATCAGTTCACGTAATGTCAATTCAACTCGTACACAATCACTGTCATAGCATCATCGACCAGAACACATGAAAATAATGACAAGCAATATTAACTATACACAGACAATACAATAAAAGTCATGAAATAAATAAATGAATAAAAAAATTGAGCAATAACTGAGTTAATAATAATAATTAATGCCAAGAAAAAAAAGAGGGGGAAAAGGACAAAAGGTGAAGTAAATAACAAACTAGTTATCACCATGGTAAAGAAAGGGAATGTTTCAGTACTCTTCCACAACGTATCCGAGTCACTCTTCAGAGCAACGGGTACCCCCGTACGTTTATAGATAAGAACAGTGTCCCACGATGTGTTGAGCCTGTGGTTTTTGGCCCTGCTCGCAAACAGGTGTTTTTGTGTCTTCCTTTTCGAGGTGACCATGCTCTGAATGTTATACGTCGACGTGTTGTGTCATTGACTCAAACAGTGTATCCAGCTGCAGAGCCTGTGCTTGTGTGCCACACTAGACGTATTCCTGTACCACGTCTGAGGGATCCCGTACCACCTCTTAGTCGCGCCTGCCTCATATACAAGTTCACATGTGACTGCGGACACAGTTACATAGGGCGCACTGAGAGGTGTCTCGGGATTTGTATGCGTGAACACTTTCCCAAGTGGCTGGAGGTTGGACGAAGCCGACCTCGTTCTTCTGTTGCTCCGTCCAGTGCTATATGTAGACAAATCATTTCTTGTAATCGTTTTATTGGTAACGTTTTTTCTTCTTACTTTTGTGTTTTGAGTTTCTCAAGGTATTCTTATCTTTTACCTATTTTAGAGTCTCTTTACATATCATACATGCGTCCAGCCCTTTGTGTGCAAAAGGAACTGAAACATTCCCTTTCTTTACCATGGTGCTAACTAGTTTGTTATTTACTTCACCTTTTGCCCTTTTTCCCCCTCTTTTTTTCTTGGTATTAATTATTCTTATTAATTCAGTTATTGCTCAATTTTTTTATTTATTTATTTATTTCATGACTTTTATTGTATTGTCTGTGTATAGTTAATATTGCTTGTCATTATTTTCATGTGTTCTGGTCGATGATGCTATAACAGTGATTGTGTACGAGGTGAATTGACATTACGTGAACTGATTTTCTGTAACTTACATGTCTGTGTTTATGTCACAACGGTCGTACTCCTCGTGAAGAGAGGCCGCGAAAGCGCTCAGGAGAAATAAATATGATGAATACATTGGCGTTACTTTGTCTGAAAAAGGTCCTATTGACACTTTGATAACTAGATATATGCTATGCTGGTCGGCAAAGTAGCCCATTGAGACCTTGCAAGATTACATTCCTCTCAAAGAAAAGTATCTCGATTGATGTTACTATTGAAGAAATTAAGCAAATCAGCAGTTTGAGGCCAGAAATAAATCGCAAGAACGAATTGGTGACATACCCTTCATCCAGTAATACAGCTGTCAGTTCTCCATGACTGTCAATGTCACGTGAGTAAAATCGCGACTGTTCATTCTGTCTAGGGTCACACATAAAAAGTACTTGTATAGCGCACAATACAAAGTATCACATCTAAGATGCGTGGACAGAGCACCATCTCACTGACGAAAACCAGAAAACGGAGAGAAAAACTGTGCATTTTTGATTTAAAAATGAACTGTCTCCTGAAATACTTGATCGATCACCTCGACTATCCCACAGGACAACAAAACCATACGCTTGCTCGCCATTCTTCTTACTAAGAACCTTATTCTTCATACAAAATGTTATCGAAAACAATTTATTTGAATTACCTGGTGTGCCAACGTATTCCTTTGCATTTTTTCTTTTGAGTGATATAGACTAAAAAAGAAAGGGAAACGGTTCAGTATTCAACTTTCTTCAGCTTACATCAAGATATATAATAAGCGTACCACTCTATCAAACCAGATCAAAAATTAGTCTGACTTAACTTTTAAAGACATATTCAACATCTTCCTGCAAGGTAAGTCACCAGATCTTCTTGCCCTGTCGGAAACCAGGTTAGATCCCAGTGTGTCATCCAGCGATGTTACTCCTGATGGACACATGTCTGACCGGATGGATAAAGCACTTTGTCATGGTCTTGGAGTTTATGCCAAGACAAGCTTTCCCTTGAGAAGGCTTCGTAGCTCAGAGGATCCAATGCATGAGTATCTTGCCTTCATTGCACCGTTACAGAAAACCACTCTCCCTTTATTCTTCCTATACCGCTCTCCATCAACCAATGCGGACATTTTCAATGTTCTTTCTGATAAGATCGATACTCTTTTACAAGAGTATCCCAGCGCTGAGGTTGACGTTTTTGGTGACTTCAACGTGCACAATGTTGACTGGCTTGTGCACTCTCGCACCACTGATGTCTCCGGTCAAGCAGCCGAGGATTTCTCTTGTCTCTCACAACCTTCAAATTGTCACTTGTCCTACCAGAGTGCCTAACCGAGCTGGGGATACTAGATATCTCCTTGACCTGTTTCTCACCTCAAATCCAACTTGCTTTTCTCACAAGGTCTTCTCCCCTCGGCACATTTGATCACTGTGTTATCACAGTCTCTGACGAACAAACTTGATGCACAACGTCTGCGCCTTTCCAAAGAACAATTTCCCTCTTGTTGGAAAGTAGCTTCTGTCGTTACAGTTCCAAAGAAAGGTTCTGATTCATCTCTTCCATCTAGTTACCGTCCTATCAGCCTGCTTCCAATTGCTGGCAAGATTTTTGAAGCAGTGATTAACCAACATATTGTTAACTTCCTTGAAACTCAGAACCTTCTATCAGAAGAACAGTATGGCTTCAGTCACTCTCGATCAACTGCAAATCTTCTTTCATATGTCACTGAACATGTGAGGCGTGTCCTTGACCGACAAGGTCAGACGAGATCAGTTGCCCTGGATATTTACCAGGCATTCGACAAAGTCTGGCATCAAGGACTCCGTAGAAAGCTTAAATGTTATGGAGTTGTCGATGAAGTCCATAAGTTCTTGCTTCTTTCCTTAGTGACCGGCAGATATCTGTCATCTTAGATGGCCAAAAGTCTTCCACCAAGCTTGACAATACTCAGGGGTTCCTCAAGGGTCAATTTTGGTACAAGCGCCTTTTCTGTTGTACATCATTGATCTCCCAGACTGCCTACTGAGTAAACTGGTGATGTACGCAGATAACACGACACGCTTCAATTCCAATGAGTAACTAGCAAAGACCGCTAACAGCGTCAGCAGTTATGCGACGTTCTTAATGAAGACTTATGCAAGGTTTCAGAATGGGGCGCCAATTGCTTTGTTTCCTTTAAAAACTCTGCAAGTATTTTGCACTCACGACTTAAAGTAGATGATGATGATGATCACAGCATTAAGATGTCAGATAATAGGATCGTAGAACAAGATTCCATCTCATTCCTTGGATTGGCGGTTACGAAGGACTTGTCATGGAAACCGTACATCCAATCCATTAGCAAGCAGGCAGCTCAACTCATTGGTAGTCTCTATCGTGCCAGCAGCTATCTTCCACCATAGACTGTCTGCTATCTTTACAAGTCCACTATTCGTCCTCTGATGCAGTATTGTTGTCATCTGTGGGCCGACGCCCCACAAACGCATCTTAACCTCCTTGAGCGGGTTCAGAAACGTGTCAAGAATATAATGGGTGAAAAACATGCTAACAAGTTACAGCCGCTCTCCGTCAGACAGGATCGGATGTTGCCTCACTCAGTCTCTTCCACAAATGCTATTTCGGTAGAAGCAGCTCTGCAGTAAATGAGTACGTACCTAATCCTAGGATCTTCTTCAGCAGCACACGCAGAGCTAATGGACTAATCGACATGCTATCATGTGAGCATAGAACGCGCACGAACTGTGAGTCGCTCGAAAAGCTTCTTTGTTTGCACGGCACAGCTTTGGAATCAGCTTCCCCACACCACTTTCCCTGACCAATACAATCTTGATACCTTCAAGAGGCGTGCGAACAGGTTTCTGATGGGGACAGCTTCGTCAGATTAGAAGATCTGTTTTTTCCTTTTATTTGTTTAAAGTAATACAATTTGTCACTTTTTCATTGAGCAACCCCAAACTTCGTTCATGGCTCAAAGCTGTGCTAGGGGTGAAAATTCTGTAAAAAAATTACCATGCATGATGACGTTCATTACGATTTTTGTTAAAGACTTATGACCATCGAAGATTGGCTTCTTCAATTGAAAATTGAAACAAAACTTGGAAAAGCATTTATGGCAGGGAGAGGACAAGTCTCTCTTCGATTAAGCCAAGCTAACAGAAATTTCAAATAGTAGTATTGAGTCTGCGCCATAAACACAAAATCAATAAAGGTAATTAAGCAAGTCATGTTGCCAAGGTCACTGCGGGACAAAGCAATGCAAATTGATCATGAATCTCTATTGGGAGTTTACATGGGCATACGAAAAACAACCGATAACACTTAGTTGCTTTTTCTGGTCTGGAGTTAGTGATGACGTTGCGACGCACTGCATGTCAAGCACAAATTTTTCATGTCTCGAACAAGTGTTTACAACTTTTTAGCATGTTTGTATCAACATGGAAACATGGTTTCAAACATTCCGGTTTTATATGTTTCCCAGACATATCAGACAGGATTCTCTCAGCGACTCTTTTTCTGTTTTCTGATGTTTCGCAACTGTATTCCCGTGGTCTAAATTTGATGTTCTTGACAACTGTGATAGATTTCTCTAGGTTTTGAGCTTCTTCCATTAGTTTGCATGCTTTTTACTTCTTCTTTGAAGCCTCTATTGCTTTCTAGTCGATGTTTTCAACCTACACTTGACTTTAGTGTTACTGGTTTCCGTACTTTATTGCGCTTCGTTAGACACCACTTGAAAATAATTACAAACTGGAAAGCAACTATAAACTTTGAAATAAGACAGCTTTCTTTACATTCCCTCTGAGATCTAGTTGCATCATCAGAAAATTGATAAAAAGGCGCAACTACAAATTTGATTTCCATGTTGCTACAGCAGGAGGTTATATGTTTGCCTACGTTGGGCAAAGCATGGACTCCTAGAGATATAGCACCTGGACTGCTGGCTCAAAACTGCAGTGCATAATTGGCGAATAGTCAAAATAAAGGTAGCTGTATAGCAATGTTTATTTACAGCACATATTCATGTACAAAAGCAGAAAAAATGAGATTTATCGGAAGAATTGGATAAAAAACCCAGATTAATGGAAGTTACCAATTCGACAATTTATTTATTTTTCTATTTTCTACCTGCATTGCTATTTGCATTTTAAGTTCGTTTCAGATTACAATGTCGGTGATGAAAGGTCATATTTTTTGGTGTCGCAGATCCTTTCATTATTGTGTTAAAATTCTGCGTACTAAGTAGAGCAATAATGCGCAAGCAGTGACCACTTGTGCAGGCATCTCTGCCAAAATTGTATTTCAAATGAAAATCATCATCCAAGAGGTTTTCGAAACAGTTCCCTTTCTCACTCAACCTGCGGCCTCAAAGCGGTGAAAGGGTGAAAACGGAGTCGCAATAAGGCTTTGTCGTCTGAAGCTCATGCTTCTTTGGGTTCTACCTTGTCGGAAAGGTTTATTGTCGGCGGTTTGTGACCGTGCTCCGGCTAACTAGCAGGCTCTGGAATATTATTTTTATTATACTGGTCATTGAATTTATTTATGTTTGATTAATTTTTCATTCTTTTTCTCCACGTTTGTTTATTTTAAATGTGTGGTAGGCTTCGGCCGTCCCAATTAACACCACTCCCTGGTTTGCGAGATATGAACAGTCATCAGATGTTTCATGTTGTTGAATCAGGTTTTTGGGCATGGCACTTATTTGGCTCATTTGTGATCGAACTTCCTTCCACTGCTCTCTTTTGCACTTCCCCATTTGTTGCAGGTTAAGGTGTGACAGATCCAACGTATTCACGGCATACGGGCGTCAGGTAGTTCGAGGGTCCCGAACCCACTGGTAATGCTTTGGGAGGCAGGCCCGGTCAACTGCTCGAAAAAAGGCGGTACAGTTCCACTGCCACGGACATGCGTGGGTAGCTTTACTGAGGGGTTTAGCCCGTGTAGCTGTATCCGGTTCCTCTGTGGCCTACCTGACTTGTACCCATTGTTACGGCAAAGGGGTTCTCATTTGGGTTTCTTCAAGCTTTTGCGACATGAACTGTGCCTATAAGTGTCTTTTTTTGCGTATTATTTATTGCAGCTTTGTTGCTATTATTTACGTTTTTCTGATGCCTTCCAAAGTTTCTTGTATCACTTTGTTGTACAGTATAATTTTCGTTTATTTGATTGATATTCTATGAGAAATTATGAAAATGAGAAAGACACACAAGAAACGCAGTCAAGCCGTCAAGCTCAAAACCCCTCTCAGGATCAGCTTCAGCAACGTAAGAGGACTGAGGTCCAATTACGACGACATCAACATCTTCCTGCAAGGTAAGTCACCAGATCTTCTGGCCCTGTCGGAAACCAGGTTAGATCCCAGTGTGTCATCAAGCGACGTTACTCCTGATGGATACATATTTCACCGGATGGATAAAGCACCTTGTCATGGTCTTGGAGTCTATGCCAAGACAAGCCTTCCCTTGAGAAGGCTTTGTAGCTCAGAGGATCCAAGGCATGAGTATCTTGCCTTCATTGCGCCGCTGCAGAAGACCACTCTTCTTCTATTTTTCCTATACCGCTCTCCATCAACTAATGCGGATATTTTCAATGTTCTTTCTGACAAGATCGATTCTCTTCTACAAGATTATCCCAGCGCTGAAGTTGCCGTTTTTGGTGACTTCAACGTGCACAATGTTGACTGGCTTGTGCACTCACGCACCACCGATCTCTCCGGTCAGGCAGCCCAGGATTTCGCTGTCTCTCACAACCTTAGTCAAATTGTCACTTGTCCTACCAGAGTGCCTGACCGAGCTGGGGATACTGGATATCTCCTTGACCTGTTTCTCACCTCAAATCCAACTTGTTTTTCACACAAGGTTACTTCTCCCCTCGGCACGTCTGATCACTGTGTTATCACAGTTTCTGGCAAACAAGTTTGCTCCACACCGTCTGCACCCTTCCATAGAACAGTTTATCAATTCTCCAAAGCAGACTGGTGTGGCTTCCGCACTTTTCTTAGTCAAGTTCAAGCTGAGAATTTGATTCTGAGCGAGAACGTCCACAAGTCGGCGCAAGAACTGACAGAGTGGCTTCAGATAGGGATGTTGGCCTACATTCCTCACCGTACTTTCCAAATGAAGCCTCACTCACAACCTTGGTTTACACCAGAATGTGCAGCTGCAAGTTGCCAGCGTGACCACTTTTTCCATAAGTATAAGCGTGACAGTAGCGCTGGCAATCTTGAATTGTACAAAACTGCACGTAGACATTGTAAGGAAACCATACATCAGGCCAAAAGCCGTTACGCTTTGTATGTACGGAAATCCATTGCTACCCAAAAGCTTGGCTCTAAGGACTTCTGGAGGATTTACAACAGTGTCACCAATAGGAACAAATCCTCCATCCCAGCACTCCGTCATGCCGAAGTCAGTACTTCTATGGCGACAACCTCAGCAGACAAAGCCGAGCTTCTTTGCAAAGAGTTTGCGAAGAATTCGTCATTAGACGATGGAGGTAGAATTCCACCTCCAATTCCCACGCGCACTGATGAGACAGTTAGTCCTCCTTCAGTCACAGTCCGAAACGTCAAAAAGATCATCGCCGGTCTCGATAGCTCTAAGTCTAGTGGACCAGACGGCATCCCGGTTTCGGTCTTCAAGCATCTCTCACCTGAGCTTTCTCCACTTTTATCTAAACTGTTCAGTAGATGTGTATCCACCGGTGAGTTTCCCTCTTGTTGGAAAGTAGCTTCCGTGGTTCCAGTTCCAAAGAAAGGTTCTGACTCATCTCTTCCATCTAGTTACCGTCCTATCAGCCTGCTTGCAATTGCTGGCAAGATTTTTGAAGCAGTGATTAACCAACACATTGTTAACTTCCTTGAAACTCAGAACCTTCTATCAGAAGAACAGTATGGCTTCAGGCACTCTCGATCAACTGCAGATCTTCTTTCATATGTCACTGAACATGTGAGTCGTGTCCTTGACCGACAAGGTCAGACGAGATCAGTTGCCTTGGATATTTCCAAGGCATTCGATAAAGTCTGGCATCAGGGACTCCTTATGAAGCTAAAGTCCTATGGAGTTGCTGATCAACTCCACAAACTTCTTGCTTCTTTCCTTAGTGACCGGCAGATATCTGTCGTCTTAGATGGCCAAAAGTCTTCCACCAAGTTTGTCAATGCAGGAGTTCCTCAAGGGTCAATTTTGGGACCCACTCTTTTTCTGCTGTACATCAACGACCTCCCAGACTGCCTAGTGAGTAAATTGGTGATGTATGCAGATGACACAACACTCTTCAATTCCAATGAGCGACTCGCTAAAAACACTCAGCAACGTCAGCAGTTATGCGACGTTCTTAATGAAGACTTACGCAGGGTCTCAGAATGGGGCGCCAATTGGCTTGTTTCCTTCAATCCTTCAAAAACTCAGAGTATTCTGCACTCACGACTTAAAGGAGATGATGATCATAGCATTAAGATGTCAGATAATAGGATCAGAGAACAAGATTCCATCTCCTTCCTTGGATTGGCGGTTACGAAAGACTTGTCATGGAAACCGTACATCCAATCCATTAGCAAGCAGGCAGCTCAACGCATTGGTAGTCTCTATCGTGCCAGCAGCTATCTTCCACCACAGACTGTCTGCTATCTTTACAAGTCCACTATTCGTCCTCTGATGGAGTATTGTTGTCATCTGTGGGCAGGCGCCCCACAAACGCATCTTAACCTCCTTGAACGGGTTGAGAAACGTGTCAAGAATCTCATGGGTGAAAAACTTGCTAGCAAGTTGCAGCCGCTCTCCGTCAGACGGGATGTTGCTTCACTCAGTCTCTTCTACAGGTACTATTTCGGTAGAAGCAGCTCTGCAGTAAATGAGTGCGTACCCAAACCTAAGATCTTCTCCAGAAGCACACGCAGAGCTAATGCACTCACATGCTATAATGTGAGCTTAGAACGCGCACGTACTGTGAGTCGCTCGAAAAGCTTTTTTGTTCGCACGGCACAGCTTTGGAATCAGCTTCCCCAGACCACTTTCCCTGACCAATACAATCTTGATACTTTCAAGAGGCGTGCGAATAGGTTTCTGATGGGGGCAGCTTAATCAGATTAGAAGATCTGTTTTTTTTCTTTTATTTATTTAAAGTAATACAATTTATTAGTTTTTCATTGAGTAACCCCTAGCTTCGTTCATGGCTCATAGCTGTGCTAGGGGTGAAAATTCAGTAAAAAAAAAAAAAAAAAAGTTTTCCCAATTTCGAAGCTTGAATTTCAAGACTGAAAGAGCTGGGATTTTAATTGCTCATCTGCAAAAACTTCATCGAAAATGTGGAAACATCGAATGGAAATGTTATAAAACTTGGTCGCAGCAATTCACCTGGATTGACGATATCAACGTACGTGAACTTCATATCATTTACACAAAGCACAAAAATGTTTTCAACTGAAGCTTCCCCAAACTGATACGGCCTGAGCACATTTAGCAGTCCCTTGAAGTAATCTTTCCACCTCTCGATGCTTTCTTGGACAGTACATAGCATACTTCCACCGTCATCTTTCACATAGTATCCTTCATAATTGCCTTTCGTAGCTTGTTCTCTGGATCTCGCCAATCTGTAGATAGCCTTTTCACCCTCTCTAGTGCCCAGTTTCTGGCACATCAGCTCGACTTCCTTTTCCTTCGCTTTTGCTGCTTCGATCTTGGCGTTTTTCTTTGCTCTCCTATGATACTCCAAGTCTTTGATTCCTTTTCTGCCATATTTGGAAAGCCTTCTTCTTGGTTCGAACTGCCTCTTGTACATAGGATTCCACCATGTTTCGCGCTCTTGCTTGGAATGGCCACCGCGAGTGGTTCCACATGTTCTCTTACAACGATCTTTTATAATTGTCTCCACTTCCGGCAAATCTTTCTTTGATACACCCACTTCTTCTGCAAATCTAGTCGACACGTCTCTGTCCGCCAGTTTCCACCACTTAATCTTGACTTCGTTTTGCTTTTTGTACTGTCTCTTGGAAGAGTCAGCCTTGAAGTCCATAACCAGAAGACGGTGCTGAGGTACCACAGCTTCGTTCAAGATAACTTTGTAGTTTGTGATCCTTTTGATATTTGATGAAAGTTGTTGAAAGATAAATAAGATGAAGCTTCCGGAGAAATACGAAGAATAGCGTTATGGCTCTTTATAACTGCTTCTTCGGATTCCACAATGTGTTGAGAGCGCATTCTGGAGCTCGCTGTTCAGGACAAACTCCTTCAATGGACTATTTTTCAATTTCCTCAAAATTTCCTTGCTATTGTGGGGGAAGCGATGAAGTATTATGCTGTACAAATATTAGGCATCGTCTAGCTTGAACAGGAAAATTGATGGAAAGATTGCAAGCAAGACTGCAAGGAAAGATTATATATACATACATACATACATACATACATATATATATATATATATATATATATATATATATATATATATATATATATATATATATATATGTTTCGACAAGTAACCTGGCAATTGATAAATTTATCAAATCTCAACAGATGTAACCACCACGAGAAATGTTTCGGCCTATTGGGCCTCATCAGTCGTGGGTAGGTTTGAACCGGTATTAAGTGATTGTAGAAAGCAGTCCGCCCTCCACGTGCCTGCGTTAAAGCAGTGCCTTCCTGGCTAATTCACGCTCAACAGATGGTCCGGTGGCCGTGTGGTTAGAGGGTATGATTGCACGTCCTCTACCTCCACCGTCGCTGCTTCAAACCTACCCACGACTGATGAGGCCCAACAGGCCGAAACATGTCTCGTGGTGGTTACATCTGTTGAGATTTGATAAATATATATATATATATATATATATATATATATATATATATGTATATGTATATATATATATATATATATATATATATATATATATATACCTAAGTCTTCAACCTGCCTCACCGACACCAACAGGTTCCACGAAATCGCAAATTGACCCGTTTTTATCATTTCAACTCTAGTTTTTTGTGACACAGTATGCAAATATAGACCTTTGGCATCAACTCCGCCTAAAAATAAACTCATTTGGTGCCTTACCAGCTGCTCAATTGGACCCAACAGCCAAAAAAGCGATTTTCTTCAAATTCGGTCATTTATGGCCAGGGTTGGGCCCACAGAATGGGGCTAGATCATAGATTTTCACTGTGGTAAAAGATTTTATTGACATATTTAACCTTAGTCTCAATCACTGATTGAAGAAAAAATGATATTATAATATATATACCCGTATGCAAAATTCGATCAGAAGATCGGTATATTAGTATATGTATCTGATGCACATGTCTAGACTAGTTGGTAATTCATAAAAATATTTCGGATGATGATCTACAAAGCAACTTTTTTGACATATTTATGTTATATTTGGGTCAAAAATGCGAAATCTGATGTCTGTTTTATTCAGTTCATGCGGGAAGTAGCCTATTTAGACAATATATGTAGTTTTGAAACCGTTGATTTTCCAGTTCTTTGCCTCCTGGTGGACTTGTATGATCGCTGAGTTACTTATAAACATTCATAACATTATAATGATGTTGGCAGATAACATCAACACCTTTGGAACGCCGAAAGTTGCTTGGAAATATACGTTTTAATGGTCAATTACATAGTTTTAAAAGTTAAAAAGTGTGAAAATAGGAATCATTCGATGTTCAGCAAGTCCAAAGCACAGCAGCATCCTTACATAGTCAAACTTGTACAGAAACAAGCTTAATTTTCTTAGATATCGTCATTGGATGTTTATAACTGAGAGAAGAACACCAATATGCGTTACTAATAATTAGCATAACAAACTATAAGCAAAATATATTCTATTAGACAAATGTTTCGTCATAGCTATATTCTTTTGCCGTTTCAGAGAAACATATGTATCATATATACTAGTATTTCTGTGTCCAAGTACTCATGCATTTCAGGCCAGATTTAGAAATGTAACGTGATTAGTAATACAAGTTGCTAACGTTGGGAAATGCATTACACTCTTCAGATAGAATGTTCCTACAACTACACACCACATCATACAAATTTGACGTTGTACTTATATTTTGATATGAATAATAGCACTTTTTATACCTCATCAACTAATAAAAATAAGGAAACTGAAGGATAACTTCTTCAATTTTATATTTTCCAAAAATGTTGTGTTTAAATTCATCAAAAGACAACGTCTCTATAGTGCAGAGGCGGAAAGATGAATTCGCAAATTTATCAGCTGTTGTTTACTGGTTTTCCATGTGATAACGTTTTAGACGATAATTTTGATAACATACTGTCAAATTTGAGCAGTTAGTATGAGGAATATCCCTGTATTATATTTTTTACTTATATCTGATTAACATATTAGGTTGGAAGGATTTTGACGTAATGATGTAACCTGACATGTTTCGACTGGTCTTGTCAAAGTCCAGCAGTCACACATGCTTGTCCCAGCATGTGAACTTACATTGAAAGATAGACATTTTATAGGAAGGAGAAAGTTGAGATACAGGTCAACACGCGATAGCAGCGGCAGACTGTGAGTCACCCGATTACCATGGCAAGCGAAGATTAATCACATGGTCCTTTTGCTTGCACAAGTTGGGATTATCACGTCTAATAAACAATGCCTCGAGGATACGTAAAATGCGTTCATTGTAAGTTTGGCATACAATCTCAAACTTGCTGATAGGGTCATTCAGAACACTACAGCAACTGAGCACATGTTCAGTAATTGCAGAGCGAGAAATTCCTAAATGACTATTTAAGAACCACCTGGGTATGTGCTCCCGCGCTCGAACTGTCAGGGGTCGCGACGTCCGTCCAATATAGGTTGATCCACAACCACAACGAGAAGAATAACTAACAGAAGACGTGGCGGCATCTGGCAGACAATCTTTAGGAGAAGTAACAGGAATACAGTTGGTCTTAAAAATAATGATGGGTTTTGCGGCAGTAATTGTACTAATGTTTATTGTAAAAGTAACTTTGACTCTTTGTTAACTTCTTTTTTCTGTACTGTAATTTGTTGAAAAATTCTCCTCTCAGACTCTTCGGTCACCCACGTCAGTCATGCAATTACCGGACCAACATAATTCATTAATTTGCTTACGAAACCCATTACGAAACTCTTAAGCGACCCTATAAGGAAATAAATAACTTCCATCTTACTTATCGTAACTTCTTATTTCAGGTAGGTGTATTGAGTGGATTAATGAGAAATTGCAGGCAGCGGCATGCCCATGCTTTTCAATGACGTGAACGCCGAAGAGATGGGCAAATCGATCGAAGTTGTGAAAACTGCCATGGCAAGATTCTCCAGGGAAGTCTTTGCCGAACAGATAAGATAGTAACTAAACTAACTAAACAGTATTTCGTTTGACATTTGAAGTTACTGAATCACAGTAAGTCGGTCTCGAAACTACTTTTTTTGGAAGAAAAATTGTCCAACTCCAATTCCACTTGGAAAAGGTACCCAAGCCTCCCCATAATCGATTCCAAAAAACTAGAAAATATATATTTTCTATATATATTTGATCATTTGTTAAGTAAATGGGACTTATATGAATGTGTCTTAAAAATATTGTATTCAGTTGATTAAGTAATAAATAGAGTGTAATGATTTACTTCAATCCTTATACTACTGTTTTCAGAAATTTTCAATTTTATCTATAGTGACGCTGATGACGCTGACGTTCCCCCACAGCCAACTGCCTTCGAATATGAGGTAGAACCCTCAGATGAGGATTCTGACCTAGAACAAGAAGAACAAGAAGACCAGCATGAAGAACAAGAAGAACGGTGCAGGCCTAAGAGGCGTTGTAAAGAGAACGCTCTAAACAACATGGCCAACTTTTGGTATTGAGATAATATTAGAAAACATGAGAAAAAAGAGTTCTTATACCGCTTAACGGAAGTCGATAGTGTGGCACTTAGATAAGTATTTCGGGGAAGGTTGTGGAGTATATGATATAACCCTATTGGAAAATGTAATAGATAGAGTTGTAACTGGATTAGTTTTACTCTCAATAAGTAATTGAGAACCTGATTTAGGGTAATCATGACTAGGCTATAGCATGAATCATGTTTAAAACTATATTCACATTTATAATTTCATCGTAGATAATATAATATAATATAATATACAATATAATTTCATCTCCTATAAGGCGACCCCCGAATTTACTGCCCAAATATTGGCATGTTTCCATAGACCCGCCTATAAGACGAGATGAAAAGATGAAGATTTTTGTAACGTCAAGTTCGTCAGAAATAATTTTAATTATAATCTAAGCACCGGTAACTCAGTAACTGCGGTTCAATGACGAATGAAGATCTGGCGTGTCGTCTGGAGCAACCGATGAATATGAAGAGCTATGGATTGAGTATTGCGCGCGCACCGATAACTCAGAACTGCGATAACAGAAGAAAAATGTTATGATTTTAATCGGACCCGTCTGTTAGTCGAAACCCCTACTTTGGAATGAATTTTGGGCATAAAAAAATTCGACTTATAGGCGAGTATATACGGTAATAATCCGTAAATGAGAGAAGATCCATGCTTGGTCAGACATTCTAAATTTATCGAAACAGGAAAGCCAAGTAATTATACATTACTAATCAACCAATTAATTTCAACTACTGAACGTAGTCATTTTCAGGGTATGAATGCTGCCGATCAGCTACTTGGCTTTCCTATTTACCATAACTTTAGAATAATCCAGTAACTAAAAATTTAGAAAGTTGTTTCAATTTAATGAGCCATTCCTCATATTAGATACACAAATGGTGTTCTTGTGTTACACTTTACTGCATTAAATGTATGATCGATGGGAGGATATTTTGAGGAAGTGAATAAAGGAGATTTAAAAATAAAGGATACTTCATGATATGATCGGATGACTTTTAAAATAAATACAATATATGGTTTGATCTTTCTACATTTCAATCTCATTATCAAAAGTTAGTTACCAGTACTTTATTTTCAAGATTCCTCTGTCGAAAAGAATATGGAGAATCATATTGAGTTAAGAAAATCTCTGAATGTGGAACAGAGAATTGCGGAAAAGTGAGTTTAAAAGCTAGTTTCTTCGTTTTAGGTACGGTTTAATAATGTTCATCGCCTCAAATTCAGCAGATTTTGAATCTTGATGGGTACTTGGTATATCCACTGGATTTCAAATTGCGCTTGCTTGAGGTAAAATCGGCACTTCTAATAATAATGTATTGATGTGTTCTTCAGCTTATATGAAAATCGCATTTTCCAAAATTATAAATGCAAAATAAATGTAGGCCTATTTATCACGCAGTCATCAACCATACATTGTATATTCCACGTACATCTAAAAAACGCTATCTCGTGCCTCAGGAATCAACAATCATAAAAATACATTATGCAGCTCGTAACGGATCACCAGTAAATGAATTGTCGAAAACCAAATGAGGCTTAATTATTGTTGTCCACCCGAACTTGCTTCCATCTAGATAATGAGTGTTTTCACAAATGCAGAAGCCCAATGAGCTATCAAATGAACCTTGAAGGTATTACAAAACTATCTGAAGATCTTATTCAGAAGTCAACATAAAATCATAAATGTAAGGCTGATGACATCAATCAATCAACCTAATGAGGCAGGATGAAGACTTATTATGTGAGGCAGGATGACTATTTATGATATGAGGCAGGATGACGGTTTAATATTTGAGGCAGGATGAAGATTTAGATATATCTATAACTCGTGAGGCAGGTTGAAGACTTATGAGGCAGGATGAAGGGATAGTGAGGCAGGATGAAGACTTATTATTTATGGAGTGAGGCAGGTTGAAGACTTGTGAGGCAGGTTGAAGACTTAAAGTGAGGCAGGTTGAAGACTTAGATATATATATATATATATATTTGATTTATTGTAATTTATGTCATCCAATATCAGTTTACTTCTGAATTGCTCTGTTATCTTTTTATCTTGTAGTTCTTTTTTGTGTAGCTTTAATTTCGCATAACTTGGCAGTATGTCGTTCTTTTTACATGTTTCATTGAATCATGTGTTCATTATATCATGTTGAATCTTAATTGATTTGTGGTCTACTTTTTCTGTTTTTCTGAATTGATCTTTTTCTTCTTTTGATAATTTTGTAATGACGATAAATGAATACCATTTTATCGCAAAGAATTTCAATTTATTAGGCGGCGTTTCAGACCATACTTGGTCCATTTCCTAGCAATTATGAATTACAAAAAGTTGTTCAAGTCTAAAAACTAGGCACAAAACATTTGAAAACAACCACCTTAGAAATAGGAGTAAAAAATATGTACATATAGTACATCAAGAAATCTAAAGTCAATGTAGATTCAATGATATGAAAGATAGAGATCATAGCATTAGATGACATTCAGATGACGCGTTAATCCTTTTTCCCTCTGATTAAGTTTGGGATCCTGTTCTTTAATTATTATCGCTTCTACTATTTGCAATGTGTTGGTTTCGTTGACGTTCGCGATAATTTCCATATTGTTGATGATATTTTTGGGCTTTTCTTTGTAAACATCGAGCCAGTGTGTTTTTATTGAGCCATTTTTCTCATGCTGTTTGCTTCTCACGGATAATAAGTTCGTTGTATAGCCGATATATTGGGCATTGTTACAAGTGCCACCAATGCAAGTGTATCTGTAAACAACATCATGTGAGGATTGAAATTTGTCCATTTTTGTTTTCATTGAATTCACTAATTTGAAGTTTTTATAATATACTCTCACATTTATTTCAGATTTTTCATCCGTTGGTTGCGTACTGTCATTGACAATCTTCAACAGCCTCTTTTCTTCAATTATGTAGTTGGAAGTCATTTGACCTTTAAAATATAAGATTCATGAAAAGTGCAGAAAGTGAAGATAGGAAGAACAAAATATTGTTTTATTTTAAATGTCAGACTGTTGAAGATTGTCAATGAAAAAAAATGTATATATATATTTTGAAAATCGGCATCTTGAGAAATATATTTTTGTGAAAATGGCTCAATCAAGATAAATAAATGTATTTTCACAAATTTTCGTGAAAATCATGCAATGAAATTTATGCAATCACGAAAGTTTGTGAAAATACATTTATTTATCTTGATTGAGCCATTTTCACAAAAAATATATATATATATATATATAATTATTATTATAATGATTGGGGCGCTTGGTACACGCGATTATCAGAAATTCGGGCGCTTCGTACATTATAACAATGATCAGGGCTCTCTGTGCAAAAAGGGCGCTCTGTACAAAATTCAAGAAAATAGTGAGCTTGGTACAAAATTTTTTTGATCTTATTACAAATTCATTTATACACGTATTAGCAAACAGCTATGTACCGGAACCAAAGAGCATGAAAGAAATTTTGAATTTCCAATAAGGGCGCTTAGTACAGCAAGTGTACCAAGCGCCCTTATCGTAAATAAATTTTGTTCTTATTTCATACTCATTTGTTTAATAATGAACAGGTGTGTGATAGCACTAAAACACATGCAATATGATTCGAGTATATTTAAATTTTGAATTTTCAATAAGGGCGCTTGGTACAGTACTAAGTACAGTGCAGTACTAAGCGCCCTTATTAAAATGATCAAAACAGCTACAATATATAAAATATTCTATCTTATGATGTTCTTTGATTCTTATATAGATTCTTGTATCATGTACGGCTAACTCAGATCTTATTTTGCGACAAGTATTGAAGAAAAAAGTACTTGGGCTTATAACCTCAGCTGCAAGCCTTTTGAAAGAAAATTACAGTTAAGTTTGATTTTGCTTAGTAAAATCCAATAATGCATCTACTCCTGATTTATCTATCAACAATTATGCATCACGTGATGAAATATTAAGTTATGTCGATGAACTTGAAATAAACACGGATGCAGTATTAAACTATGCAGTATTTCTTAAATTTTCGATACAATGTGTGTATTTCATCTTACACTTTATATGCTTCTCATGACTCAAACGATGAGATTATCAAAGAAAAGACATATCACATGGGTAGGTATGACAAACTTCTAATACACAATTAAACCAAGCATTCGCAGCCGAAGAATCAAAAAATTGCATCAAACAACGTGTCAATTTGAGACGCGAATTCATCCCGGTCGCTGAACTGGTCATCTGACATCGCGAAATGGGCCTACGAATTCTAGGAATATGCCTTTAATAGTATCGGTTTAGTGCATCGCTCCTCATTGACTTCAATTAGTTGATACTAGCTGTCACGTTTGCCAGTTTGCAGTGTTTTACTTTGATGAAATCACTGCCGAGTCATTAATATTTTTGCACGATGGCACCATTTACCAATATGATTGCTGCTAGCATGCGGAATATTTCCAAGGTGATAAATCTTGCAAAAATAAGTTTGGTTTAATGCGAATAGTTAATAGGGATGCATACTATTTATATTTTATTGAAAGTGTACAGAGAGCCCTATTATTTTATTATAACATTTTTTCTTCTATCATGTCGATATAACACCGTAGCATAGATAATCAACACATATTGTTGTTATAGATAAAGGACAACTAGCCCTACATGTACAAGTAATATGGAGTTTCAATTCATCATAGATATCAAATGAAGATGGGAGGGCGCTACCCACAACAGCGACTCCCATTGGAGAGCGCTTGTTACAAATCGCCTCCTATTCACGCCATAGTAAAAGTGCCCTAATTATTATTATTATTAATGTTACTGCAAAAAACTAGAAAAATTCAGATTTAAAATTCCATTACTAACGGTACAAATAGTTTCACGGCTGAGCCGATTTTCAAATGTGACATCAAATATGGAAGGAAGCTCACTATATACTGTAGTAGAGAACACATAGAATAGGTTTTGAAATTTGAAGTCTATGATTGGCGTGATATCAGACATGAACCACCTTGTGAATGCTATTTTGCATTGGTCAAGATATATTTTCGCCTGTGCCGGCATGTAGAAATAATTTCTGACTTTTTGTTCAGAAAATGTTGGCCTCTATACATCAAGATATGATATTTATCTGATATGCATAGATAGCAACGTCTCGTTCCAAATTTGTAATGGAGTTGATTGTTGAAGTATCTTCCATTTGATTTCATAATCTTTATCATTATCGTTTCGATCCAAATGTTTCGACAGCTGTTTCATTTTTGTATCTAACATTTGCAAACGACTTTTTGTGATTGCGGTACCTATCTTTAAATTCATTTTCGCATTGGCCGATATACACTTTTCCATTTTGGTAGGATATGCCTGTCGCTTGGTAAACCACACATATTTTAAGAGTTTCCGTCCAGGGGGCAGAATTGTCTAGTTTTGCAGCTACATTTATAGTTGACATTGTTAATTTCATTACTTCTTACATAGGTCAGAATTCTTGAATTAGGATTTTTAGTGATGTTGTCATATTAGGCATGCAACAATAGCTGACTTTAACAGTATTCTTGTCAAAAAGTTTGTGATACTTATGCTGTTGATGAAAGTGTTGACTGATCAAATTCAAAAGACGTTTGCCGACGTTTGTTTTCACATTTAAGGAGTATGGGGGATTGAACCAAATAACCTTTCTCTTTCTTCTATTTGATGTTTTGTTTTCTTGGAAGCAAAGTTTTTTTAAAACCACTTTTGGTGAGTGCTCTTTGATAAAATGGTTTTGCCAGGTTGAATTCTTCAGCATCGCAAGACAGATTCGATAGTCTGCTTTCGATCATGTTTGGGATTTCCTTGATAATTGTGGGTGGGTGATTTGATTCACGTTGATATAAATTGAGTTTTTATTTGGTTTATTGTGCGGTTTATACTTTCTACTTTGTAGATCGAAGGATGCGTCCAAAAAATCGGTTGATCCAATATTACATTCAAAAGTAATTTTTAATTCATGCTTTTGAAAGATTTTTATCATTTCCTTTCTTTCTTTATCGGGGGATGGCCCGTAGGCACTTCTATGAATAGCTAAGCCGTCATCTTTAAAAAGACCAATGTCTTTTCCAAATCGGTTGCTTAATTCATGCAAAAGGTAAAGATCCACCAATTCATAGATTTCTGCACCATCAAAGCTTCCAATTGTGACATCGAAGGAGCCATTATTTTCCCGTTTTACCCATGTATCAGAATAATCAAATAGGTGATTTTCGAGGATGCATGATTGCTTCTTCTTTCTCGGAGAAATGTGTAAATTCTTCAGCAAAGTTGATACTATCTAAAAGCAATAGTTTAGAGATTGAAGGATAAAAATCAACAATGTCGAATTTCACAAATTTGCAATTCTTTTAATCACACCGATTTTTTAGAACAGTGAACAAGCGCCCGGGCGCGAAACGTCTGGCTCTTTATTTTACTTCATTTATTCATTTTGGCTAATAAACATCGGGAGAGACTTGGTGAATTTTTTATTCTAAAAAATAGGTTTGATTATGAAAATCCTCCCGCCAACCGCCATCAAACATGCAATTCTTCTTTTCTGGTAAATTGCTGAACCACTGGATAACTGTCGCTGTTTGTTTCCATTGCATCAAATATGAGGCTTCTCGGATTATCTTGTTATGTTTATCCAAAATGTGTTTGCTGATTATGCCAATTTGTTTTCGATGGGTTGATTAACCTGCACTTTGTTGAGTTGGGGAAATTCTCTTTATAATCCTTGAAAGTAATGAAAGCAGGTTTCGATGAATGTCCTTCGACTTTTGTCTCAACATTGAACTGCTTTGCAACTTCTTTCGCCTCAATATTTAGTTTTTTGTAATACTCGTATTGTCATCAGTTTTCTTGTAGACCTTCGTAATGTTTTCATTTAGGATTTTCTGATAATTTTCCTAAGAAATTTCGTATAAATTATTTGTTTTGTCTGCAAATACTTGGATGTTTTTTGATTGATTGATTTCTTCTTTGTCATTTTTCAATTGTTGTAAAAATTCATCCCTTTATTAGTAAATTCAATTTCTTGAATCAGTTTGTATAATGATTGCTCGAATGCAGCAAGATGTTCATCACTAGGGGGACACTTATTTCATTTGAAACCAAAAGAGTCACATTGTTCATCATTATCATTAGCTTGATCAGGGTTGTTAAAAAAGAAGGCTTTCCATCTTATTCTTCGCATGTGTGGTGTGTGCGGCAAAGGTGTTGAGATCAACTCCATTCTTTGTCAGCAATGCGAGAAATGGTGCCATAAGCGTTGTAGTCGACTCAGGTCTCTCAGCGGCATAGTGCCCATGGACATACTTGTGCCCATGGCACCAGAAGTGCAGTAGATGTTGAGACATGTTGGGTAGACGATGAGGAAATTGAAATCGTGAAAGAATTTCACTATCTTGGTGGTGTGCTTTGCTATTAGGGTGGCGCCGAACACGTCGTTCGTGCTAGAATCGCGTCAGTCTGGCGCAAATGGAAGGACATCGCCAGTCTTCTCAGAAACCGCCATATTCCACTCAGGTGCCGAGGTAACGTGTGCAACTCTAGCATCAGGCCTGTACTTCTTTACGGTGCTGAATCCTGGAACCTCACTCAACATCTGGTTCAACAACTCCGGTCATGAAGAATGCTTCGCTACATGAGTGGCATTTCACTGTCTGATCGGATCGGATCGACAGCGCTACCGTGGCAAGCAGGTGTGGCCTCACACCGTTAGACGAAGTAATCAATCAGAGGCGAAGGCTTAGGTGGTTCGGTCATATCAAGCGTCGACATATAGATGAACCAATCAGGAAGGTGCTCGACGTGATGGTCGAAGGTTTCCGTCCTCGTGGAAGACCGAGGAAGACGTGGCTCCAAATCGTCAATGATGACATGGTGGAGCTGGGAATATCTGCGAGTGATGCTCAGGACCGTTCTCGATGGAGAAGTCTCACATCGTCCAACCCTCAACAGAAAGGAAAAGAAGACGTTAAAAGGAGAAAGTAAAGTAAGTAAGTAAGTCTTCGTATGAAACTTTCCATTTTCTCTATCATCAATTTGAAATATACTTGCTTGGTCGATAAAGGAATATTTTTCATCGAGTAATCAAATTGCTTTGACCTGATATCCATCTGACTTCGTTTAGGAATATATATATATAGCTATATTCCGATGCATTCTGACCTTTTCTGTTGCATATCTTCATCATTTAAGTTTTCATCTGGTTTTAAATAATTCCATTAGAACTATCATGGAGACGTGCGAGTTAAACATGATGAGAGTCACTTGCATCTAACTTGAAAATCATATATGAGGCTGAACGCAAGCCGAATAATAGACACACTGAGCATGAGAATGATCTAAAATTTGTTAACTGGAATGTCCATTTTCTTAGCAAGCGTGTCGAGGAGCTAAAGAAACGCATTTATACTGTCAATAAATCGCTACCTGAAAACTTAAAAATTAGATCGATTTTCAAAACTCTGAAAACCCTTAATTTTTGTCAGAACGCTGATGCTATTTCGAGTGAGCTCAAATCTGATATTGTGTACCTTTACAGCTGTGATCGCTGCCAAATGCGATACGTTGGCGTTACAACACGCCACTTAGCCACTCGGATAAACGAGCACATTTCTGGTAAACCGACCCCTACAGAGATATCTATGCACGTGCATAATCCGTCACGTGAGAATTTCAACATCGTCGGTAGAACTAAATTTCCTAAAATTCTAGAAACGATATTGATCAAAAGCAACTTTGACACACTTGCTAACGAGAGGAGTGGATCTCACCCAATCAGATATCTATATATATATATATATATATATATATATATATATATATATATATATACAAGGTGTTTCAAAAGTAGGCTAACAGTAGAAATTGGCCTTGAAAAGCTATGTCTTAATGCTATAGATTAATAAGCTATGTCATAATAATCTTTTTCACGATGCCACAGATAGCTAATATGCCTTGTATTCGTAAGGGGCAAAAATTCAATACTCTTTGACATCGCGTAAATCATATTAAAATATCTCATGATCTCCAGTGTTTTCATGCCTACATATTTCACTACAACCCAATTTGAATCTATACCGATCATGAGAAGTCGAATAACTATCCAACATCTATCAAAAAAAATTATTAGGAAACCATGTAAACAAGATAGTAGTTGTTTCAGTGTTACTGCGGAGAAGGAAGAACAGCTGACATTCGAATGTCCTCCGCGCCCCTCAGCCTGGTGCACGAAGACGCTGTCGTCAACACAAGACAGGGAGGCGAAGAAGGAAGAACAGCTGACATCCAAATGTCCTTCACCTTTGTTAATTCAGCCTCCTCTTAGACCATCGTCAGAAGCTTCTGACGATGGCCTATAGGAGGCTGAAATTAATAAAGGTATTAACATTAAAACAACTACCATTTTGTTTGCTTGGTTTCCTAACAAAAAAATGAACAAATGAATAACCAAGGCCTATTCAACATATCAAAAAATTAATCAACTTAAAGTTGCAAAAATTCACGAACGCAAATGCTCAAAATGTCCACCATGGACATCGGCACATTCTTGTAGTCTTTCGGCCACACTGTGGCACACAGTTCTGCATAAGTTCCTGTCATCACTGATCTCTTGACAGGCATCTGTGATGTAGGAGCGGAGTTGAGAAAGTGTGTGAGGTTTTCGTCCGTACACTTTCTCCTTTACAACGCCCCAAAAGAAAAAGTCCATCGGAGTTAGATCGGGAGAGCGAGGAGGCCAAAGGATGCTACCACATCTCCCGATCCACTTTCCTGGAAAAGTGTCATTCAGATAGCTTCTGACACTCACTGCAAAATGCGCTGGTGCACCATCCTGCTGAAAGTACAGCTCATTGAAGTTGTTCAATGACTGCATCTCAGGAATCGCAAAGGATTGGAGCATTTGAAGGTACACCTCAGCCGTCACAGTTCTTTCAAAAAATACTGGCCCAATCACACCGTTGCTTGACATACCGGCCCAGACGGTTAAGCCAGGCTGGTTCAGCTCATTTGTTGATACCATGTGCGGATTTTCAGGGAACCAGTAGACACAGTTATGTCTATTTACGTGACCTGATAGTTTGAAACTGGCTTCGTCAGACCAAACTATCTTGTCAAGCAAATCTGGGTTCTCCCGAATTTCCGACAACATGAGCACAGCAAACTGCAAGCGTCGTTCAGCATCATCCGGTAGAAGGTGCTGCAACAGTCTGGGTCGGTATGGTTTCAACTCAACTTTCCTCATCAGTCTCCAAGTAGAGCTTAGAGAAATGTCCAACTCCAATGAGGCTCTTCTTGTTGACTTCTTCGGACTTTGAACAAATGTTTGGGCCACTAGCTCCTCGTTTGATGTTATTGAAACTGATCGAGGGCGTCCTGACTTCGGTGAATTCTCTACCGAACCGGTCTTTTCAAATTTATCTCGAATGCGATAAATAGCAAATCTTGATGGAGGATTGCTGTGAAAGGCATCTCTCCATTCCATTCGCAACTTTTCAGCATTCTTGTTTTTCCAAAAGGATTTCAAAATCCATTTTCTCTGATCATCTTTTAGATGACCTGACATGGCAGAAGCAGCAAATTCAAAAAAGCTTCAAGCTTGTTTAATTCACTTCAAGTCAAACTAACAGTGTTTGATTCAAATCAAATTAATTGAACATATCCATGTACGTAATGTCAGATTGGTGCTATATCTTGTCCATGATAGATTTCAAAATTCCTTTGCCAATGGAATGCTACTGCATAGACTTCTAAATGATAGTAGCATTTACTTCGAAGTCTATGGCTCATGTTGGACTGATCATGGATATCCATCGACTGATTCAGGTGTAAATCGCCAATAGAACGGTCAACATAGATTTCCTAGGGCAAAATCAACTGTTAGCCTACTTTTGAAACACCTTGTATATATATATATATTAGACAAGTAACCTGGCAATTGATAAATTCATCAAATCTCAACAGATGTAACCACCACGAGACATGTTTCGGCCTGTTGGACCTCATCAGTCATGGGTAGGCTTGAAGCAGCGACGTTGGAGCTAGAGGACGTGCAAGCATACCATCCAACCACAAGGCCACCGGACCATCTGTTGAGCGTGAATTAGCCAGGAAGGCACTGCTTTAACGCAGGCACGTGGAGGGCGGACTGCATTCTGCAATCACTTAATACCGCATCCGAGATTGAGGCGCTTCCATCTGGGCGCTTCACGCAGGCGCTATTCATTACATGTTAGACAAGTAACCTGGCAATTGATGAATTTATCAAAATATATATATATATATATATATATATATTTACACAAAGTGTACATTATTCAACTTCAACTACACAAATGTAAAGTATAGCCTTTCCTATATGTTTCCAAACACGTTTTCAAAGGTCAGTAAATCATTCGAATCAAAAAATTCAACTTCTCCCCGATGACTGGACTCAGTGTAACTCACACAATGACAGACCTATCAAATTCATCCATCTCCTCACTTGATGCCCATTGGAATTTCCCTTCGTCTTGTCTTTTCATGGACAAGGTAACTATAATGTTGCCATTTCGGTCTGTGACACGATCTACAAGCCAGGAATCATCGCAAGCAGCGGCTTTCTGCATTTGGTCGACATTTCCTGACATGCAGATGTCCAACGAGATTGGTCATCAGACTCGGAGAATCGCATAGTTATTTCCAGTTTCTGTCCGCTAAAGTCGAACAGCTTCATATCATCTAAAACGATAATCGCAACGTAATACGTACTGAATTCGTTTTAAATGTTCGATTATCATTGAGTGTTTGAAAACTTGCCATGGGATGTTTCGCAAATGACTGTGTAGGCCTAAGCAGCGACCATAGGGACCAGCCTACAACTGGCGCTGGGGTCGTCTGCAAATGTCTTATATGCTGCTGCTGATGTAGGTCCACTGGTAGCAGTGACACTTTGTGCCATTCAAATTGATTGAATAAAAGTAGAAAACTGGACAAAGCTGCACGATAATTAAGATATCATAACTAATTTATCAAACGTCTGCTTTAAAACGTTCATCTCTTAAAATTTCCTTTTCAATATGCAATTCTAAAAGAATGGCAATTCCGGTTGCATATTCAATGTTAACATCCTTTACAGACATCAAGTAGTATTTTCAGAATTTTAGACTCCAGCCGATGCCCGCAAACGAACAGAAGTACAAAAAGTTCATACTAACGATGGACAGGTTTAAGCACTCATACTGCTTGTGCATTCATAAAAGCAGAACTCATCCATATTTAATGCTATTGAACGAAACCTTCCACCGGGCTATATACAAAATTTTCAGGATGCTGGGTGGCAATTTTCTAGACGCTAGAGGTACATTTTCCGTCAGATTGGGCATTCCATGTAACTCCCATGCTGCAATTTCGAGCACTAGGTCTATTTTGTCACAGCATTAGTTTGGAATTTTCTCAAAAATGTGCTGAAAATTCCAAGTGTGACCTAATTTTAAAAAGCGCGGGAACCATGTTGCAATAAAATAGCTAGAAAACACAGTATGTGCCTGCTCATCCAGTCAACGTATCGTGTGCACATGAATGGACAATTAAATGATCAGAGATTTTAACCAAATCAAATAATAGGCACATTCTGAATCGATTCGGTACGAGAATGCCATGAATTAACCCATCGAATTCTACAATGCCTACAACCAATACCGTGAGTGTTCGGATGCTGATAGCTTCCATTTAACAGTGTGACCACATAGCGTTACGACGTTACAATGTTAAGACGTTACGATTTTCAAAATTCTCTATTAAACAAATTTGTGATCAAAAAGCGGATCTGAATAGACAGTGTGATATGAATCACTTACCTTGCTTTGCACCTAAATCTTGGAAGCTTTAGAAGCTGTTTGAAGGTCGTGAGACGAAAAAATGTCATTTTTCCGTTACGACGTTACGCATGTCAATTTCCTAACTAAATAAAAGAAAGTGAGATTGTTTTCGAATAAGTGATTGACTTTTGACGCGAAGAAGTAACAAACATCTGCTATATTTGAATAAATTAGAGATACATTAGTACACTAAAGGGCAAATTTTAAAAATGATGATTTTTTATTTTTTTCTGCTTTTATTACAGTATTCTTTATTTAATTAAACTTTTTTTAATGAAAGTCAAATTTCCGTGGTAAATTGAATGTTTTTCTGGAAAATATAAGTTTTGATGTTTGTGCAATCAAAAGGAAGCTCTTAGGTACTTCAGAAAATTACCCAAATGTTGACATTCGCGTGGAATTGCCCTATTGCATGTGCTCCTTTTGACCGCTCAAAGATTTATCATGTTTCCCTTTTGGCGGTTTCAATTTGCAAGTACACACATTCTCGTAAAATATTGAAGAAAGTGCATGATTTTCGAAAATCTTATTTAGACAAGTCTTAAGAGATTATCGAGAACGTAAATTGGGACTTTATTGTGACAATTCATGTATTGAAGATAAGTGCACGGGGTTTCATGAGACTCTGAATCGCGCTGTTAGCGAATCAATTCCATCATCAACTGCATCGTTTTCTCCTCGAGACAAGCTGTGGATAACCAGTGTAATCACAGACCTCATGAATAAGAGATGGACAGCGTTTCAAAGTCAAATTTTCCCGTTGTACGAACACCTAAAGTTCAAGGTGAGAAACGAGATATGGAAATATAAGATCTCATGGTCGAAGAGGATTGCAGCCCAAGACATGTGGAGATCAATAAACGAACATGTGGGCACAAAAGCTAAAACACCGGTGACAGCAATACTCTCTCAATGCGATAGCCTAGAGTCGGGTGTTGAAATGATAAATACCAGGTTGATATCAGTCTTTTTGAACTCGGAGGCCAGAAATTTTCAGTTATGCCTTTGTGCAAACGATCAGAAAAGTAGCTGCGAATGGGATCCTTTGATTACTCAAGTTCTTGTACACGCTCTCATTGAGAAAGTGAAGAAAGGTACATCAGACTTCCCGGCAATCATTTATAAACACATCGCCCAGATAATCGCTAAGCCTGTGTGAACTTTTTCGTATTTCTTTGAAAAACGCCGAAGTACCGTCGTTTTGGAAAACGGCGGCTATTACACCAATCCCAAAGACAGCACCAACGATAGGCAGTTAACGGCCCATCAGCATGCTTCCATTACCAGCCAAAATCCTGTAGACTATAGTCCTCAGTTCCATGAAGGATAAAATGCTTGAACATTATCACGATCAGCAATTTGGATTCAGACCTGACTCCTCATCAGCATGTGCTCTACTCTCACTGCATGACCACCTAACCCGTCATCTTGATGATCAGAGGACTGTTGTAGCTGGTATTGTGTCCTACGACTTTTCAAAGGCCTTCGATCGTCGAAAATTTGAACATGTACTGAATCGACTTAATCAATGTAGCTCTCCAAACAGTGGATTCCATTAAGTGGATCTACGATTATCTTGGTAATCGTTCTCAGTTTGCGAAGATTGGGACAACCTGTAGTCGGCCAGTTACAGTAACCTCAGGCATTCCACAATGATTGATTTTGGGTCCTTTTCTTTTTTGCTCTTTCTACCTCTACAATTGAAATCAATTATTCTCATTGTCATTTGATTGTTTATGCCGATGACATCATGTTATCTTTTCCTCTCCATAATGACAGAAACAATGACCATATAATATATAAGAGAACATGAAGAACTTTTAAAGTGGTTTTTGAAATGAATGAACAAAATTGCAAATCTCCTACGATTAAAAAGTAGTCTACCGTTCCTGATTATTGTTTGTCGAATATTGAACATGTGACAGAAGCATCGATTCTTGGTGTTTGGTTCAATTGTTATGCTGCTAGGTCTATTCATTGCAATTATGCTCTGAAGAAAGCAGCTCGTCGGTTTTTTATAATGAAAATTTTGCGTCGATCTTTGAGTAATTTTTCCTTAATTTAACTTACTTTTCTTTGATTAGATCGTTATTTGAGTACTGTGCTTCAGTGTTTATGTCATTGTCCAAAACCGAGTCGAATCAATTTGAAAGGGTTCAACGTCGGTTTCACGAGCTATTGTGTGGTAGCGATTGTTTAAATGAGTGCTTTACCAGTCTATCAGCCCGATGAGATAACTTGTGTCTCAGGTTGTTGGAGCAAATAATGAATCCAGATCATATATTGCATCGTCACCTGCCCACCCAAGCAAACTCGGGACGCTTTCTTCTTCCAAAAAGGCGAACAGTGGGTCACAGCAAAGCATTTTTCCTTTACTCTTGCCGGCTATTTAATGAGCGCTCTAAGCGATAGTTATGAAAGGAATGTTTTGGTTTGACACGTTATCTTCCCGTAATTTCTAATTATTGACTATTATTGCTGATTGTGTTCATGTGACTTTTCGTTGTAGCTTTCGATTTCCATTATTTAAAGAAAAAATGCTTTATTATTTTGTTATTGTTAATATAGTTACTAATTATCCATGTGATTTGCTGGGATGTTAAGTGTAATCTATGAAATATTAAACAAGTCCTACTGTCATAACTATCTGCGTATACGGCAGATGACGGGAAATGACATGAAAGAATTGCGGTACAGGCTATGTTACCGCTGAGGTTGGGAAGTTAGAATGCTTGCGTAAATTTGTGTTATGTAAATGCTTTAACCTAAACCAAAAACTTTTAGTATCTTTACAACACCTGCAATATGTAGGGCCTATGCAAAATACAGGGTGTCCGTAAAGTCGCTTGACTTTTAAATTGAATATCTACATGAGTAAACAATAAACGTTTACGTCAGAAACCCTGTTATATTACGCAACATGAAGGGGAATTTACGAATCTAACAATAAGAAATTAATATTCGATTATTTAACTGCTTAATAATTGACATTCTGCATGCAGTCATTTTTGTAGTGAATATTATATGTGCAATTATAGTTCTTAAGCTTTGGTGAATTCATTTCAGTTTCAGTAAATGTTTAAGTGAATTAGCTGTGCTGTTAATTATGTCAATTAACCTTACCTAGGGCGATAGCTCAAAATTTTCCCCTATTCAATTCTATGAAACTTTCGTCACCAGCCATGACGACATGCTTAGTCATTGATTGATTCATATCGTATCATCTTCAATTGAGAACGTCAAATTAATCAGCTTTCATGGCATAGAATTGCCATATCCCATATCTATGACGTGATGTTTTCGCTAACCAATGACAAAGACGCGTGTGTCATGTATGTTCGAAATCTCAATGTGAATTGGTACGATCGCTCACAATGGATCTTCAGACTCGGATAGAGATAGTTCAGTGCTTCTATGCATGCAATAGAAGTGCTACAGCTGCCCTTCGAATGTTTAAGACTCAAAGACGCATTCACAAAGATCCTTTTACAACAACATCGATTGCAAATATCATCAAAAAGTTTGAAGAAACTGGCAGCGTTCATGATAAACCTCGCAGTAGCCGTCCTACAATGGATGACATGACAATTGCCACTGTGAATTGCGTCGTCGAGGAGACTAGTTCAAAATCAAAGCTAGGAGTCACGTCAGTTCGCAAAAGTGGCTGAAGAGGTTGGTATCATTTCAAAGACTAGTGTCCATAAAATCCTTCGGCATGAAATAAAACTTTACCCGTACAAATTACAAGTTGTGCAAGCACTTGAGCCGGCCGACAAGCCAAAGCGCTGTGAGTCAGCGAGTTGGCTTCTCGACAATCAGAATGTAATCGATGACATTGTCTGGTCTGACGAGGCGTATTTTTCACTCGATGGGATCGTTAACACGCACAATTGCCGTATCTGGTGAGATGTTAAGCCATCAACATGCATCTAAAAATCCCTTCATTCACCTAAGTTATGTGTCTGGATGGAATTTTCTGCTAAGTTTGGACTACGACCTTTTTTCTTCTCCAACACAGTGACAGCTGATTCCTATCTCCAGATGCTTGAGGAGCACGTGCGTCCTCAACTTGCGCAAATTGTGCTCCTGTATATTTATGCAAGATGGTGCCCCACCCCACTTTGCAACAAAGGTACGAAACTTCCTCGTCCAGACATTTGGTGATCGCGTGATAAGTCGAGGATGTGTCCGAGAGTGGCCTCCACGTTCACCTGATTTGAATCCTCTCGACTTTTAATTCTGGGGATGGATGAAAGCGAAGATATACCATCATGGTAAGCCACACAGCCTGGACCAGTTGAGTGAGAAGATCACTGATATCTGCAATGAAGTCACACGCGAAGAACTTGCCGCTGGTGTTTTCGATATTATTCGGCGATTGACTGCAGTGATTGATTGTGATGGCAATCATTTCGAACACTTGATTTGAACATTTTAATCATCAAATATTGGCTTCTTACTGTTAAATTCGTAAATTCCCCTTTATGTTGAGCAATATAACATGGCTTGTGATAAAAAAGTTTATTGCTTTCTCATGTAGATATTCAATTTAAAAGTCAAGCGAATTTACGGACACCCTGTATATTTCTTGTGTAGCTATAGATCAAATATTGATTTCGATAAATGATAATTTTGTGATATGTTCCGACATAGACATTTACTTGCACTCACTTCGATATTTGGCCGACCAATGCCTTGGATTTGAAGTTGAAATAATTCTTTGTTACCTTGAGTTTCGACGGAAATACCTCGGATTATACCTGCAGTTTTGCGATTATGCGATAACAAATCCCCTAATCGATAGTCGAAGTACTTATCTTGCCATTCAAAGCAAGTAGTTTCTGGGTTGATTGTTGACGAACCGGCAGCCTGAAATGATATATGATATGTCAACGAATGAATGATGAATTTTCGCATCATCTCAGTCAGTTCAAAATATTTGACTTCTTTTAGGATTTGTTTTTTATTTTTTAGACAAGACAAAAATTTAAAATTCACGGCTTTCTATATTTTTGCAGTTACCTACCAATTAAATACACAACAAGAATATACAAATAGAACCATGTCGAGTTGCATCCTGAGTTGAAAAATAGGAACAGATCTGAATAGCGGTCATTTTTATCCAATATCAGGAATCATCAGCAGGCATTCGCAACAACTCTCTATCTAACCTGAAGCCACACCACGAGTAAATTTGAGACATGCAATTAGCAAATTAATTTCATTTCAGCGGGTATTCATTAAATAACAATTTTTGTGAACTAATGACATGTCGTCCATGTTAGTGCACCAGTAATAAAAAGTTGCTTTTTGCAAAGGCAATGTAAGTAGAACAATTTTAATAGTGAGTTGCACACTCAGCTGAAAAAAGGGAGCAGACTTGAATTTGAGTAACTGTCACTTCATCCAATATCAGGAATCACCAGCAGGCATAGCCTACATCTCTTAACATCGACACAACTCCCTATACAAAGAACAAAGATACTCGTACAGTCGTACATGTACGACAAGATATGAGCTATTCATACTCGTATATGAGCCACTTCAGACAGACAACAATATTGACTTAATGACTAGCTGTTCACGGTGTGTCTGAACCAAGATTTAGTTCGAAGTTCACCACCACTCACAATTCCTTCAAAAACATGTTCCCACACCTTATTGAAGTATTCGAAAACTTTTTTAAAAAGTCATGGAAGCCGTCTGCAAATGGTGGAGCCTTTTCAAAATGGCCACTGTCGGCCATCAGAAAAGCACTATTTGGAATGATTTGATATATTTTAACTTCTCTACCATTAACAATTCCTTCGAAAACCTGCTCCCATACCTCATTAAAATATTTTAGAACGCTATCTAAAAAATTGTGGGAACCCTTTCTAAATGGCAAAGTTTTTTAAATGACGGCCACATTGGCAAATAAAAACAAACAAGTGCTAAACACACATTTCGCTTGGAATTATCACCGCTCATTAGATCATAGTGCACTTCGCGAGATGTGTTCAAATCATGATCAGAAATGTCATGACAACTGATGCCTTACAGTAATGATTATAAAATTCGTGCAATAATAGTAATGTTAAATAAATCAATTAAATGAAATCCAGCAGGTTCAACCTCCTCTGATATTTCAGAAATTACTTACTACTGCATGTGCCAAATTATCCAGTGTCAGACGTTAGCTCATAATGAGATAGAAATTGAAAAGTTTGGTCTCGTTTGACTTATATTCTATTTCGCGAGCTTTCGGGACGCTTGCTCTTTATCAAGCTTGAAAACGTCCCGAAAGCTCGCGAAATAAAACATACATGTAGGTCAAATGAGACCACGCTCTCAAAATATTATCGTCAAATAAAGTGTAATGACTCTCAGGGAAGAAGGTTCGATATATGAACCTTTTCATATATTCGGTTTCTATATACCACCATTTTGATATTGAATAATAATCTCATCATATGTACTCCATACACATTTAAGAAAAACAGATTATAATGATATAACAGATAAAAAAATCTCCACACATCATAAATGTCTACCATTATACTCCATCATGTGTTCTAGCAATAAAATCTCCAAAACACAAGCGATTTTTTGCGCGCGGTTGTTGATAAAATATGCAATTGGCATTTTACATTGGACTTCGATTTCTGTGACTGTCAATCATCAGACAAACCATTTCGATCTCTCGATTTCATACGACACAGAAAGTGGATATGTCCTAACATATTGGAGAAGGTCTTCGAACAAAATTGTTCTAAAGGCAGGCTTCAGTTGTTTATTATCTTGTTTCCATCGAAATCATAAGGAAATTTGCTATCGGAATATCTAAAATTTGTTGCATACGGAGTTGATCATAAAAATGTAGTTGACCACCAAAATTTAGTTGAAATTTGATCGATTCTCGTGCCTTCCAATCGTGTCGCACATCAGAGTACCATACATCATTCGAGAGTTTGCATTCTAAGCTCTAAAATGAGCAGTGATAGACTTGTATCACTTCTTATATTTGCTGAATAGTGCTTTAAGTATGAAAACCGCTCAATTTGCAAATTGCAATTTTTCAATAAAAAAACATGTGAATATGATGATGAATCAGGCACGGGGAGAACGAGCATTTTCTGAGCTCTCTTTCGATATGCTGGTCATCAAAGTCGGTGAACTAGGAAAAAATTAGTGATTTGTTGAAATAATCACAAAATCATAGCTCTTTTG
>CAJQUW010004096.1:0-44905 GCA_907163375.1 Prostheceraeus crozeri | reverse complement strand
TAACAGTCTTTTCAATATTGCATGAATTTCATTTGATAGCTTGAATTATGTCTTCTTTTATTGCCGATATTAAAATATTTAATCTATTTAGTTATTCTTGTGGTCATCTGATAAGATACAGTTGTTTCAGTTTTAAAACCTTTCCTACTTTAAACTCCCGTTGATAATAAATTTTCTAATTCTCTATAACATTTAAGAGTTTTTCCTGCTTTAACTCTATCTAACTTACATAGCTTTAATTTTATGAGATCTTCTACAGCATAAATATTAAATCTGCTCCTATTAAAAGATCAACAAAATTTCTATCTAAACTAAAAGGAGATTTTCTGGATTGAAAACATTAAACCTCGAAAAGGTTGTGGAAATATTTCTTTTTGTCCGAGATAAAATCTAGGTATTTTTTTCCATCTATAAATGAAATAGAATGTTCAAATTGCATAGATTTTGGTAATTTCTTATTAATGTTTGATTCCAGTAATCCATAGTCATCTAATATAGTTTTGTGCTTTGGATCTGTTATATCAATTTGTTTATCATTATTTGTACTTTCTTTTTCAAGAGTTTTAAATGGTTTCATAGTTTTCTCAAAATCAGTTTTCACTTGCTCGGTTTGCTGCATTTTTTCAAACATATCAGATTGAATACCAGCTTTTATCATTCTATGTTGAAGATGATTTTCTTTCATAATATTTCTTTGTTTTATTAAATCTTCTAATTGTCTAATTCTTTTTTGATTATCAACTTTAATTTTATCCATTTTTAAAATATAATATTTGAATTTTGTGGTAACATTGGAATACAACAAAAACATTTTACTGAACAAATTATTTTTTTATTGCTTTGTTGTCTGACATCTTTTCGTTTAAAGTTTTCTCGTTTTAAGTTTGTTTAATAAAGGTTTTGTTAATAAAGTTTTGCTTAAATTTTCGCTTAAAGTTTTTAGCTCTTCTTAAAATAAAAACAGTTATCATTTTCCTTCAGTAGAAATGTTTTACCATCACTAAAAGTTGTACCATCCGTTTATTCTTATTCAATCAACTTTTTCGGTCTTTAAATGAAATGATATTTGATTTACTTCTTTAGCTATTTGATCAAATTTTTTCAATCTCATCTAATCGTAATAACATTGATCATCACATACTCTTTGAAAGTTAGTTAATGCGATTTGTTATAGACTTCTTTAATATGTAAATGCTTAGTTTTTTATATGATTTTTGTTGTCTTACGTAATTTAAGATTTATCTAACATGGTAACAAAGCGAAGTTGCAAAAACACCCGTACCTGTTTAAAGCCTGTATCAACTACTGGAAATTAACTAAAACCTCCTTGAAGATAAAACAATTGTTTAAAGCACCTAAACTTTTTCGGTTAAGAAATATGCCAATACCTTGTGTTGCAATTCTTAACTTTGGCTCCATCTCCTTTCTTAATTTATCATAATGCTCTAATCCGTAATAATAATTGAGATTCCTTATCTTTCATATACCTCTAACTCTATCTTTGTGTTTTTCTTTATTCATTTTTTCCAATGTCCATTAATTGTTAGAACTACGTTCATATGATAACGAAGGATATATTCTTGCGGTTTCTTCCCAAACTTTTGTTTCTTCTCCATTTTTAAAGAAATATTTTTAGTCACATAATTTTAGTTAATCATATTTTAAAAACCTGAAAAAAATGGATTTAAAAAGGACGTTTTTAAAAATACAAACTTTTATGATTTTCGGTGTCCTTGAACGGTCCATGATTTTAAGGGCGGGTGGGTGAAAAATTGTAATTTTCACAAATTTGAGATTCTCAACTTTTATGATTTTCGGTGTCCTGGAACGGTCATGATTTTGGGAGCAAAAATGTCATAATCACAAATTTGAGATTTTGAAAAATTTGAAAAATTGGGTATTTTTTATAAATTAACGGTTTTTTTCTTCATAACCTGAGAAAATGACCAAATTCATGAATTTAAGTCGTTTTTAAAAATACTATTTTTTCAAAAAATGATACTTTTTAAATTGACTAAATTTATGAATTTAGGTCTTAAAAACCTGAAAAAGGGACAAAATTCATTAATTTATGTCGTTTTTAAAGATACTATTTTTTTGAATTTTATGGTGTCCTGGAGCGGTCTAAATTCATGAATTTAGGTCTTAAAAACCTGAAATAATGACATAAATTGATAAATTTAGTCGTTTTTAAAGGTGCAAAAAAATTGAAAATGGGGTGTCCTGGAACGGTCTTTTGCCCATTACTAATGACCACTTTCCTATTGGTGGGTATTACATAATGTGCCTCTGAATTCACTCCAAATAACAGATTCACATTTTTGGTTTTGTCATCAAAATGCATATTTTACGAAGAAATCAAACTATAAACACCAAACAAATCAACCAAACCTTCTGAATGGAACGCTCACACTCAACCGCACAGATGAGCATTTGTGATAATTTTATTATTCGAAATACTAACTTTCAGATTTATCAAATTTCACTCTTCTAATTGAATTTCGGAATTCGGAATTTCCCTCATTGAAATTGTCAAAATTCATCAGAAAAATGGTGCCAGTGGAAATTTCACTCATATTTTCAGTAAATTCAGTGTATCCAAGCACAAATGATTATATGCAAAACTAGTTCCATAGCTCATTTTTACTTTTTGAGTTTATTGTCTGATCTTACGTGGAACTGCCCATATGCCATGTACCGGTATGTGCTAATGTTTCAGCACTGCTTCTTATTACCTTCTTGGCTAAGCCCTATAGTGTTCGTTTTTCCAATACCAGTGGGCACCTAGTAACTTAGTCTCTGAAAAATCACTCAGGTTTTAGTGTCGCTTCATGACTGTTTTATGTTGGCAGATAGGCCTACAGACTACATGTCTACAAAGGTGATGTCGCTTACGTTTCTAATTGTCCTTCTGTATATTTATCAGTATTGATATTGATAACATGAGTAATATATGATAAAACTTCCTTTGTATTAGAGAATTTTCATCTATTTTCAGGGTGGTGGTGAATAAGAAAACCTTGGTATTGAAGTATTACAAAGGCATTTGAAGCAATTATTTTGCTTAGATTTTAAAACTCGACAACTTTACATCAGACCTGCTGTATCTTGAGTCAAACACTAAGAAAAAGCTGAAGTAACCTCGCTCGTATTGCGATAGTAATCCTAACAAAATCAGCACGCTGATAAATTTTTTCTCATTAGTGTAATTTGCTTGCATCGTGACCGCGTCCCTTGCGATCTTCATTTCGTAAGTAGGTTATATCCTACCTACGAGTTTATACCAACGTGTAGGCATTGCAATAAAAGATACATAGCCTAGGTCAGACTGACATAACTTTTCAACGCTAGTTTTGAGGAACTAGCAAGTTGTTTAGCTACGCTTGGTCGCTTGCAGACAAACACTAGTGCGCTTTCTGAACACTCCAAAATTGAACATAACAGTGTGCTAGGTATCACTGAGTTTGCGATTAAAATCACTAGGCCCTACTAGAAATAAATCTCCGCTAGAAAATCGATTATCTGAAGCTCAACTCATTAGAGATACACGTAACGGGCCAAAGATGGACCGTCAAGAAGAGCTAGTCACCTGACGCGGTACTCGAGTACCAGCGAATCTTATAATTAACTCTGTCATCTGGTTCAGGTCAAAGATAAGCCTAGGCCTAAACCATCGCGTCATGAACTTTGTACTTTGTAGTTGTACATAATGCTAAATTTTAGCCAACTTTTTTAAATCATAAAGTTCAATTACAGGGCCCAGTGACTGACTTTTGTTTTACCCAATTGCCATCATAAGTTTGATTGATCATTATCGCTCACTCAGGTATACACGTAGGCCCTACCGCACCGCTACCGGACGTACCGGTTGAACGTTGAAGTTATCTCAACTTCATATGAAACATGGAATTGTCTTGAAAAAGTCGTTAGAGACCACAATGGAAATATGACAAATAGCTTTGTATTGATATTAAAGTAAGGTACCGGACACCGGTACCGCTATAAGACCTGGCCTACATCCCGCATATATACTACAGTATACTGCAGTAGATGTACGTACATAGCCTACACTATAGGTCTACAGACAGCTGAAACTCGTTTGCCCCCTTCTTCACTTCTTGCACTATTGAATGCGTATAGGAGCATCAGTACGACGTACGTAGGAGGCTACTGGCACAAGTACACGTACTATACGTACGCCCTCTTTACAAGCAGTCGAACTTATAGTCCAGAAGCTTGACTTGCAATTTGACTCGCAATGAAAACTGAAATATATCAACAGACTGTGTTATATAGGCAGGAGCGACATGTCTAGGATACGAGTATCAGACGTTAATTATGGGTGCAATTACACCAAATACTGAAATTCAAAAATTACCCATTTTTTCAAAAATTACCGGTAATTATTAGCGGTAATATTAGCCGGAAATATTTCAATTCAAAAATTACCGGTAAATTTACATCACTACCGCTATGTGGGCTGAAGCCATTACTAGGTCATTTCATATCTCGGTCCATCAGACATTAGAATGCATGACACAATTATATCGCGGGGGAGACAGCCCAACGTCATTATTGAATTAATCAATGACAAGCTTTACAAGCAGTTGTTGCTGGGTTTGAAACATTTGATATAGATCTTCATCAACTCTCTTTGAATCGCAGCTGTGGCCATGTGAATAAGGCAGTTCAAATTGATGGCAGTGTACGGGTGGACGTTTTCCATTTTGTTATGTTTACTAAAACACATTTTTCTTCACCCACTTGTATATTTGCCAGAGACGATTTAGTAAAAAATATAAAAGTTTTTACAAGCCCGACGTTTCGAGTGACCACACTCTTCATCTGGGGAACGGCCGGCCAACAAAAGAATGGCTTAAATATGCATCCGCGAACGAACGTTCATGTGACTCGCTCATGTTTGCGATTGATTTTTGGTTGAAGTCTTCTAATGTATTCTGCTTCGGACACTCTAGTTCTCAAAGGATTAAGCTGTTGATCAATGATTTCAATTCTAAACATATCAATAGTGGCATTGTTATATTCAGAATGGACAAAGCGAACATGATCAGATAGGGCACTTTTGTTGTCTTTATTCTTAATACTGTATTGATGTTCTTTAAAGCGATTATTGAGCGGACGATTGGTAGAACCAATGTAAAATTCACTGCAGATATTGCAAGTGAATTTATAGACGACGTGTTTAATGTAACAATTGTTGATGTGGGGATTCGACTTACAAATATTGCAAGAACAATCATTGATGTTTTTATTGAAAGTATTCAAATTGTGTTTTAATTGTTTTCCAGGCTTAGGAATAATTTTAATTGGTAATTGGTATTCATTAGTAAGTTTTCTTAATTTTCGCAGGTTACTGTCATTAATAAAGTCGACATGGAAATTACATTGTTTTTGTTCTGTAGTATTCGTACGAAATCTCGTGTTCAAAAATGTTTTGTTTTTCAAGTCAGAGTCGGAGTAATTGTTATCTTTTAAATTGCGAATGGTAGAATTCATATGCTTCTGAAAAGCATTATTATTGGAACATCTATCCTTTATATATTTGAATGTATTATTCACAAAGTTGGTTTTCACAGACTGAGAGATCCAACTCCGTTTATCTAACGTAATGCCAGAGTGAGTTGTCTTTTTAAAAACTTCAAATTCAATGGTATCGGATATCGATAGAGTTAAATCTAAAAAGTTAAGTTTTCCGTCTTTTGGAATTTCGATGGTAAATTGTATGTCAGAATGGATAGAATTAAAGACATTCAGTATATTTTCAAATATATTGGGATCATTTTCAAACGGACCGAGGATGATGTCATCCACATATCTGCGGAACAGCTTTGGAACAATATTGTGTTTTTCCAAAATAGCAAGAGCTTTAGTTTCAATGTAATCAACAAAGATTATAGCAAAAGGGGGTCCAAAATGGGATCCCATGGGACAACCTTTAATTTGCCGATGAATTAATCTGCAGTGAATTTTACATTGGTTCTACCAATCGTCCGCTCAATAATCGTTTTAAAGAACATCAATACAGTATTAAGAATAAAGACAACAAAAGTGCCCTATCTGATCATGTTCGCTTTGTCCATTCTGAATATAACAATGCCACTATTGATATGTTTAGAATTGAAATCATTGATCAACAGCTTAATCCTTTGAGAACTAGAGTGTCCGAAGCAGAATACATTAGAAGACTTCAACCAAAAATCAATCGCAAACATGAGCGAGTCACATGAACGTTCGTTCGCGGATGCATATTTAAGCCATTCTTTTGTTGGCCGGCCGTTCCCCAGATGAAGAGTGTGGTCACTCGAAACGTCGGGCTTGTAAAAACTTTTATATTTTTTACTAAATCGTCTCTGGCAAATATACAAGTGGGTGAAGAAAAATGTGTTTTAGTAAACATAACAAAATAGAGCAGTTGCCTATTTCTCTTGCTAACTTATGTTTGCATCCTTGTCAAGCAGGTTGCAGACAGGAGGATAATTTACTAATGATTTGGGCAACCCAAAGTTGCAGTGCAACTTTTTGCAACTTTTTTGCATATTTTAAGGTAAAATGCAACATTTTGCAACTTTCACTGTCATTTATAATAAAGATAAGTTTTTTAATTTCCTTATTCTTGGATCAACTCAGCTACCGGTTAAATCCAATCTAGATGCATTTCGTCATGTTTTCAATTCTAAGAATTGTGTGGTGACGCTTTTCTATAAATAGCATCTACGTCAACTACTTCTCCTTCTTTGTATGTGTTGCTTCAGCGTTGTCAGCCCACTTCCATTGAAAAAACTATTACTGTTTTGTATTACTGAAAACTATTACAAAAGTTATTGAAAAAACTTCTTGCTGACGATCGACATTTTCATCCTGAAAATATTGAGGCTTACCTTGTTTGTACTACAAACAGCAGTGATTAATCGGCGTTTGTATTGTGAACTTATTTTTTTAGTTGGTATGAATTTTGTTTTGTATGACGTGAAAATATATTACTTATTTTTAATTTGAATAGAACACATTCAAACGGGCATACACGTACATATTACTTTTTTAGCCATGATTACCATTATCTGTTGCTATTTGACCCATAACATTTATTTCAAGCTATTCGGGGGCTTTAATTGCAACTTTTTGCAACTTTTTGAATTTTAAGTGCAACTTTTGAAGATTTTTAATGCAACTTTGGGTTGCCCCACTAATGATCATTGGGACCAACTGCTCACTGAAATGCAATGATATTTATCGTAAACGGGGTTTGCTACATTTGTTTATTATGAGAAAGCCATAATCATCAGGCTATGTGACCTCAAGACATTCCATGCCAAGAGTTGTTCTTTTCACTCAATCAGAGAAGCATAGAGGCTGCAATTTTCTGCTATTTAATTTCCAATTGTCGGCTTCACAGCCTGCCTCAGAGATGCAAAAGGGAGAGAGAAGCTAGGAAGACATGGAAATATAAAATTCAAAAGGCAATGTATTCAGTCATAGAAAATGTTCACAGAAAAATCCCGAAGCTCTTCGCTTTCGTCTCTTGAGTTTAATGCTGGACATAGAATTTGTATAAAAATGGCTTCTCGTAGTCTTAAGTTGGCAGTGTCTGAATCTGTGGCAAGGATCTTTGTTCTTATTGCATTCGTATTACTTATTCATAGATGGCGGTATACAGACGATTCGGGACGAGTGATGTGTTCTTGATCCTTTGGTGTAAAGGTCTGATGGAGCTCCCTATGTATGTGGAAAAGCAGTTAGAGCACTGAATGTGATACACTGTGTTTTTTGCATATTTTGTTGTTGTTGACTGGGCAGGCAGTTATTCAATGCGTAAGGAGGAGGTTCAGCATTTTTCCTGAGATAGTTCCTGGAGGTTTGTGTCTGATGAGCGATTAGCTTGCGATCGCCAGGTACCAAAATCCAAAATCTATGTCCAGCATTGAACTCAAGAGACGAAAGTGAAGAACTTCGGGATTTGATATTTCTTTGATATTTCTATGACTAAATACATTGACTTTTGAATTTTATATTTCCATGTCTTCGTAGCTTCTCTCTCACTTTTATATCCCTGACACAGGCTGTGAAGGCGAAATATTGGAAACTGCAATAGTAAGAAAGTTACAGCTTCTGCCCTTTTAATCAATCATTTTGATAATCATTTTGGCAAAAAAGTTTGCTAGAAAACAATTTTGACACTCTAAAACACAGAAGACACCAGCCCCACCGAGAAGTTCGGTCTCCTTCCCATTGGATTTACATGTGTTTTTCTTTTATCCTGGCTGACAAGGCGACTTGCAGTTTCGTGGTAGCCAGAGGGTGTACATCATCTGCAAAAGTCTCATTTTCAGCCTAGCTCTCTGCAGAAACTCGTTCTGGCTGCCGAACTATAAATGTACTTTATATTTCAAAATCTGATTCAATATAGATCACAATTTGTCAGTGAAAAATACATTCACTGATCTACTGAATTCATTCAACATTTCCTTAGAAGCCTCAGTCATGTCTCAGTAATAAAATGAGACAGTCGCAGTTCCCGTGGAATGAGAAGAATTCCTTTCATGTGAAATGATGGAATAGTTTTATTCATAATTATATTATGACGCATCATGATGCATGTAATCTTTACGTTATTTGCACCGAAGATTTGAATGCTCTGATGAAGAAATCCTCTATCATCTAATAAATCTGTTTACTATTTGAATAACTATTTCCACATTTACGTTGATCTTTATTGCATTTCAATGAATGATTGGTGATGGAAAAAGATCAATGGAAAGAATTACACGCAAGTATATAATTTATTATTAGCGTTGTGAGGTGCAAAATCACGCAAGTAGATATCATGTCAGTTTTAATACTTTCACACTGCGCAAAACAAGTGAAATGACATCAATAAGTGCAATCCAATAATTATTACAAAAACATATTCGCAAAGTACTGAGTTGTTGTCATCCAATGTAGGGATTGTTGACGCAGTAAGCGGCGAATATGGTCTACATTAATTCGGAATGCTCAATAAAGCGTACGAAAAATTGCTATCGATCAAAATGTAACTCGCATGCATCACATTTATGGCACATTGCGGTAAAAACTTGTTCTGCATTGTTTTGCAATAACTACGTCTTCTTGTTTCAAAAACACGATTTTTGAACATTTATTTTCAGCATGGGATACAGGGTTTAATTTGCAAACCACGATAAAGTTGACAATTTCTGTTGTCAACTGTAAATTGATCAATCATGCTTCATATGATCACACGATCGCCGTATGCTGTCTGCTTCTAAAGAGAAAAATATTCTTGTCGATTGACAGCAAACTTCTACTTTTCCTGTGCGATGACGACACTCGAACAATAACAACAGCAAAAATTGCTATTTATTATGCGCACAAAAAGGGATTAATTGCAACATATCGGGTCAATAACTGGAAGTATAACGGAACATTAGTTAAATAATCTGCCTTCATATTACAACGTATGTTTTAATGAGCCAGATTGCTATTACAGTCCTACTATTAATAGCTTCTAAATTCTGTGGCGCAGCTTTTTGTCTATTCACTAAATTGCGCAAACTCCTTATAACATATCAAAATTCACAATTTGAAAGACTTAGCCTGTCAATACAGATTCTTTTGGAAGATAAAGTCACATAACATGCGCATGGAAGCTTTAGGTCTTAATCTTGATTGAAATTTCTCGTGGGAGTAATTCAGCAACATTGCCTTTTGTCTTAAAAACAAATATGAACTCGTACCAGTGCAATCAGAGTGAGTCTTACTTGTGTTCATTTTTACGTTGGAGATTTAGAGAAAAATAAGGCGGTCATGTATCTTCATTGAACGCAACATCAGTGAACTCTTGTGAAAGATATGAGTTCTTATTTTAACCAAAAATGCGGTTGGGAATACTAACTTATAACATAAGCCATTTGTGACACTGTCCAAAACTTGAAGGAATCTGGGATTCTGCATGCACCAATACACTTGCCAGAAGACATTATCGACTCGTGTTTGGTGCCAAAATAATATCAAATGTATTAAAATCGATATATTTTAGTTGATGTGAGTAAATGTGAGCTTTACTCGAAACTTTGCAATTAAAAAAGAAATAAAGTCGATGAGAATAGTCATCACGAAGACAAAACAAGAGATGTTTCAGTTATAATTATTAGAGATATCAACTATAACTTTCATAATTTCTCCAAAATTTCTCTCTCTAAAATTTGATTGCGGTCAAAACGCTCATAATTAATGAGCGACCCTAAAGCAAGCTTCAATCGTTTATCGCTTTCTATTTTCATGTTGCTGTCCTGCCTATCGAAGACGGTGGAAAACCAAAGAACGGCCTGTATCATTAATTCTTGGAAATATGAACTAGAAAGTGGACACATTCATTCATTATTCGAAACCTTTCGAAAAAATCATAGTATTGCAAGAAGCATTGTAAGATTTAATAAAGCATTTATGCTAAATTTTAAATTCTTCTTTTAGCCTTCATTGGCGAAATTTCGAAGTTCTAATCCATTAAGTTGACTTTCCGGAGGAGTTTTCTGTTGGCTAGAGTTTACGAATAACAATTCACACATTCAATCCATGTTGGCTATGTTTTCATGGGTTCACAAAAAATGAGACAACGCATTTAGTGTTTTTTTTTATATCCAAACTAAACAGTCACGAGGATAGCGTTTCGTTAAAATTGGAATATTATTCTCTCAAGAGTTCGCATGTATTCGTTTGCAAATAGGGCCTGGTATCTAAATGTAAAATGTTGCAAAGCTTATATCCTAATGCAAATGTGCCTATTCCAATTTGCTGAATTAAGCGCTCACGAGATAACAAAACAAGCGTTCTGTGAGGGAAAACGTGACACTAGCACACGTTTCTTTATTAGATTGACGCACAATTATGCGCTCTACGAATAAAAATGTGTGGCAAAAATGTAACACTCTAGAATATCAGCTTTATTCCACTGATATTTTCTCAGTGCTACCAGCATCTCGCATGAATTAGAAATCTTGACTTGAAATATCAATTATCTTTGGATAATCATGACTGTAATTATACCGCAATCATCTGTCATGTCACGATCTTAAAATGATTTCACTAAGAAAGACAATTTGAATTACAATTACTTTTGACATTTATATGTGTGCAGAATATAGAGATGTGATTGGCGACAAATTCGAAATAACCTTCATGATGATTGACCTTCCACACTTTAAGGAAATTCGCAATATTGTTGAGTCAGTCATTTAAATGCTGCTTTACAGGTGGAATTTGTGATATGAAGCTCTTCTTTATAGATTTCTTAGATTGTAATATGGCGTCTCTAACTTTTAAGTGATTTTAGGCCACTTCTAGGATTTGGTATTGCATTAAGTTCGATGGATAATGCATGAAGCACTGCCCCGAAAGCAGTTGATAAAAAAGAACTTAATTGATTGTGGCATACGGGAGGTAATTGGTCATAGTAGCTTTGTAGTGAAAAGTCTCTCCCACTGTTTTTATCCACTTGTAATTTTGATAAAATTTGAAAGTAAACTATTTACAAAGGCAGACGTTTCGTGAGTCTGTCACAGCCTCAGTGCCAGTAAAATCAGGCTGTGACAGACTCACGAAACGTCTGCCTTTGTAAATAGTTTTACTTTCAAATTTTATTAAAATTACAAGACGAACTTATTCAAGATGCCACACTTGCAGTGCGCATTTTATTGATTATTCGAAACAGGGGATAATTTTGAAGATAGCCGATTATTGTTCACCACTTTCGAAGCGATTTTATAGGTCAAAGAAGAAGATATCTCAATGAAGCGACAACATAGCATAAAATCTACTATGTGTGTCAAATCTACATACAACTAGAGCACTTTCTTGAAGCTCATATTGTAGTTTCCTCTTAACAACATTTTAGAAAGATGTGGAAAAATGTGTTCATGTGAAAAGATGTTCCTAGACTTGAACAGTTTGAACTCAAAGTTCCATGGGAGCCGCAGACGCCGCGTGTCGTCCTACAATGGCTCGTCAGTTAGACTCGGAATGACCCAAACAAGCTTTAAATGACTAAAAAGCTTTAAACAAGCTTTTAGTGGCAGAACAAGATGAAGGATTTTACAACAGGCTGCTCTGCGTTTTTTGTCCTGGCATTTCCGTGCGGCTGATAATCATAAATCATAGGGATTATAGAGTGCCAGTTCACCTGGGCATTGAATAGAAAAGGTTTTGTGCTAAAATTGTCTGAGTCTGAGGACCTCTTTATTTTCTGTGCACGGCGAACTGGCACTCTTCAATCTTTATGATGAAGAGACGCAGGTGCAATCTTAATAGTCTCCTAGAAGCCACAAACCTCGATATCTCATTACATTACACTTTCCGCCCGGAAGCTGAGAGCAGGGGAAAGTAAGAAGAGTAACACCGGTTTCATCTTAGCAGCAAGACAGCTTTATCCTATCACTGCTCAAATATTACTAAAAATAAGAGTCCAATTCAAAAATTGATGAAAAAAATCAATGTATTTCATTAAGTGACTGTACGGGAAATTCTTTAATTTCACCATTGTCAGATGAAAATCAAAAATTTATTTACTCCTTTTTTGTCATGAGTGAAGGACCCACCCTCGAAGCAGTCTGCAAGACGAAACGCGTCGGGTTATTTTAGTTTTAACGGAATAAAAACTTGTAACAAAAAAAGAGTGAATAAATTTATGATTTTGATCTCACAATGGTGAAACCCTTTAAAACTTAGAATTAATGGTCCCAACAAACCGACCCGAAAATTGCTGCGAACCACCCAAAATATTAAAAAGTGCAAATAAATGCTCCAGATTAATGCAATTTAATGGAGCAATTGGGCTTCACTCGAAGATAAACACAAACAAACCGAAACTTTCCACTCCTCTACTTCAAGCTTTCTTTTAACAATTCTCAATTTTACTAATTATTTTCACAGTGATAAGGTAAAGCTGTCTTCTTTACTAAGGTATAGAAAAGGCTGGTTCCCATGTTCAGGGATAGTTTCATTTTATAGATTACCACCTTGACTCATTGGCGGGCGCGATTCGATTTTCGAGCGATTCTAAAATTTTGATATTCAGTGATCAGATGTTTACAGTTTATCTGGATTGCATTATTTTAATTTCTAGACCATTCTTCATTGATAAATAGATTGATAAATTCCATTGCAATTGAGAGCATGTAACACTTGTATAGTCGATTTAGACTCAAGTTATAACTGCCCTTATAAGTAATGCGATACTCTATTTGTACAAGGGTTCGTCAGTACGGCTCGGAATGGTCCAAAGCTTAAAATATCTAGAAATGGCTCTCTGCAATCTTTAAGACTGTCAGCCGCACGGCAAAGCCAGGATAAATAAACACAGAGCAGCCCATTGTGCAGTACTTCAGCTTGCTTAGACATTCCAGATATTTTCAGCTACTTTGGGCCAGCCGTGCGGACAAGCTTGTTGATGGCAGCTGACGAGAGGTTGTTTGTCACGTCTGAATGTCACGTCAATTTGTTTCGTCTCTCTAAGAATATGCTCGCTGCTAAAATTACTAAAACTACTGACAGGCCCTTGTACAGAGAAAAGCGCAAATTCTGCCGCTGCCAAGGATTTTTTGTGCTTAAAACTTAAATAGTTCTGCGAACATCTTTATTGTACGCTGATATGAACAGGCACTCTACAATCTTCATAATTAGCAAATCTGCAATCCAATCTTAAAACAAGTGAGAGAATAACCACACCAGATAGTAGAAACTAAAGAGGAGTTTTAAAGTATATCGTAAAAGTATCGCGTAATAAGATAAGTGCCAAATAGTAATGCTCCAGTATTATGAATGGAATAATCAATTTATATTGAAAAATAAATGCCTGTTATGATTTGCATATGATATCATATTGCGTTGCAATCGAGGCATGCCAAACAGGTTCCATTTACTACTGGGCCCATAAATTTCCTCAGATTTGAACTAATTAATTTATCCACTTGAAAGTATTCACCTATTAAAATAACGCCTCTCATCGTAAGATTGAATATACTATATCAAGTTGTATCAAAACAATTCTCACCTTTGTGTTTTGGTTCAGCGTCCTTTTGCGGCATATGATCGAGAAATTTCCTTTATGTTTCCCCAATTATTAGTATAGAATAAAATAGTGTTATATTTGTCGAATGAAAATCATAGTTTTACACCGAGTTATTGCAATTGATTGAAAACAGTCAAATAATAAAATGTCAGAAAAATAAGAATGAATACAAGGGTCGTGGTGAGCATGACAACATTACATTCAGAAATCTCTTTCTACATAATATGCTTGAAACATATGGAGCAAGCGACTTTTTCATTTTTTCATGCGACATAACGGAATGCGAGGTAAGTCCAGTGTTTGTCAGACTACAGTGAATACAGTGATTTGGGTCATTTTCAGCAAAGATGAACAAATTTAGCTCAGGTCAATGTGTCGATAAACAATTTCACCAGTTTAACAATTACATTTTCTTTTTTCCTTGCCATAATAAAATGCACTCGTTTATCAACCCTTTCAATTCTTGCTTGGCAAATTTATAAACACCGGACAAGCATTAGAGAGCGAATGTATGATGTATACACAAGATGGAGATCAAAGTGATCTAAAGATGGTTGCAATCGACGCAAAGCATAAAACCGGCAGTTAACCTTTAAAATAGCATCGATATGATTACGCCAACTCAAATTATCAAAAACATTGACACCATTGGTTAACAGTGGTTATGTTCATAGTGTTCATGTTATTAAATGTCAATGAAGTATTGATACGCATGTGTTATCAATGTACATTATATATATGATTTCAATGCGAAGATATAATATGATAGGGACCCATTATGCTTGACTGCCTTGACAACATGCTTGATTCGTATAAATTGTGTACCTGGCCTAAACGAACGTGTTTGATGCTGTGGTATAAAATAACACATTCCTGCGGTATGGCATTGAATTCCATGGCCATGGAACTCCCATGCAGATTTCACACGACAACTCTGTCTACAGCTATGCATTATTTCCTAAACAAACACCCGCACGATGAATCGTGCGAAATCAATTAACTGCTCCCGCCATTGCAGGCTTGACTTCACATCTCTCACGGCTGATTTTAAATAATGACAAGGGGAAGTCATTGAATGTGCTCAAGCAAATCTATAAAAGGTGAAATGACCATGATTACGGTGCATCGGCCCCTACTGAACACAGAAGGACGACGAGTATTAAAATCACAGACTTGATGGTCCGCGACTACGTCGTTCTGAAAATGTATCTAGAGACCATCAAGGATATCCATTCTGTCACTTTATCAAAGCACTTTGTGTGACAACTTTTAAAGTAAAACATCGATTTTCAATGTTCGATATGATTTCAAGAAATGAATTTCATAAATAGTCTACTGTGCCAATGAATCATTTCCTGATAATCTATTATACCACGGACATCGAACAGAATTCTTGCAATGCAAATATTATGTAAATGCTACTTGTACCTTCGGCAATGGTGCACTTAAATCATTTTTGTGCATTATCTTAATCATTTTGATTCTTTGGGAACTGTCTACAAATCGTCCGTCTTCTTTATGATTGAATTTTAAGTCTGAACTTAATGTCATTTCACAGATAAACACATGTTGATGCACTAGCGATCTTATCATTCTCATTTTGCATTTATAAATACCTGTCAGCACATTTAGCTTTTTGGCATCATAAGCAACAGTCATTAAGTAGATTTTATAGATAATTTAACCTAGATAATTATTTTACCTAATAATACCCATAATATATATTTATTATGTATATGAATTACTAACAAGGGGTATAATATATAAATTACCAATAATATATAATTTTTTATATATTATAAAATTGTATATTGGTGAAATTTCAAATATTTCCAGAATCTGTCGAAATTGGTGATTTGAAATGTAGAATTTTTACTTATATTGAGCAGATGAACGAGCTAGAGCTTATATGATTGTGAACTTCGTGCTGCAGAGCAATAGTCCTATGCTTTCGAAGTTAAGGAGGGTGGCGGTGAATTGACCTCGGAGTCTATCGGTGGCCTTCAGTGCTCGGCATGGAGAGGGACACTGACCAAGGACTAATTCAAAGTGTGCATTTAAATTACACTCCTCTTCAATCCTTCCTTGTCCATTATTCCTTCGCTTGCTCATAAAATTTCTCACCGGTGCTCCTCATGGACCGGGATTGTAGAATAATTATTGCTATAAGTTATGCAAAATTATACCTCAGTGCAAATTCTCACCTGAAGTTGTATAAAGATACAGTAGAGATTGCGACATTAGAGACAAATAAATATATGATAACACTGGATTCATTTTGATCAACAATGAAGGATAAGGTCGACTGGCTTCAATTATTCGATTCAGTTATATATTACCAATAAGTATAACGTGATTGGCTATCGGATTGAAAACGTCTTGTCGTTGATATGATTGTTGTGGTTATTAATAGACTTTGATATCAGAATCTATTCGATGGAATTCTGAAGCGTAATCATTCCTTCATCAAGCGAGGCAATGAGCATAATGCGCGCTGTTTTAAGTAGTTTTGTGAAGGATATTGAGAGTTATACATCATTAAATGAGTACTTTGTAAAACAAACAAGATTAAAGTGCAAGGGGAATGAGCTTCTACAAAGAAAAGAGAATTTTGAAAAGATTATGATATCAATTTGCGAATGTAGACAAGCTCATTGTTTATTGCTTTATTGAAGACAGTAACTGGATTGGAATTCTCCGTGAGTTCATGGTCAATTCAGTAACAGAGGGAGTATCAAAAAATTCTATATATAATATCTAGACCTCATTGATCTGCGATACTATCTGCTTCTATGATGAATGCCATGATGTCATGTAATAATAATAACATTCTTTATTTACCCTCGAAACATAATAGGGTTGACCATCTTTTCGTTGTCGTCGAGCAGGTACTAATAGAAATCCTTGCTTTGTTCTTACACCTATCTGGTATCGACTGAAAGACTCATGCGACAACGTACTCGATCACTGGACTCCTAGATATGCAGTCCATGAATCGATCATGCAAAAGCTGGAAATGAGAATTCTATAGCTTCTTTTTATATGAGGACTTTACTATTGAATTTTCTCTTAGACAAGCCGCATCAGAGAAAAAATACTTCAGATTATTGAATTTCAAAAATACAGTGTTGTTAGGAAAGAATGAAAGCTTTAAGGTTAATGTGGCACAGTCATCTAAGTGTCAGATGATTATAGTGATTGCATATGTAAGGATGATGGCAAGAAGTACTTGTTCAAAGGAATAGAAATTGACTTATCTTTCAGCTCAGACTTGCATGTAGATAAAAGGCCATATCACATCACCAGCGCGTTGCTTGTTACGTGTTAGAAGTGTGCAAATTCGAACGGATTAATATTCTTCTCAGTACTTCTATTCTTCCCGCCCACATTTTTGTTGTTGACACCCGAGAGTTTGCATCGTCTCTCGATGCACGATCTTCTCCTAAGGGCAGTCTCACTAATGTCGCAAAAGTGTTGAGTGTGTAAAATGAGCTTGTAGAACATTTACAGTCTCAGAACTAGACAACTGCTCGTCATTGTCTGTAGACAACAATCCGACGAAGTTCATAATCACAGCTGTATCTTGTATTCTGCCTGAGTATCCAAGACACCAATCCTTCATCTCAGGGTTCAAGTAAGACTTCTCAGTGGTGTTGTACTGTCACTCAGTGACACATGGAGTCTATTCTGGATCCAATGTGACTAATTTTGGTGAAATTTGATGATTTTGAAAAGTTGGAAAATGTGGGGGAAGGGGGAAAGAACAGAAGTACCTTCTTCTCTTTGGATTCAGATTTTACGTTTGAAGAATCAGATCGGATAAGCAGTTATCTGAAAATCCGAATTTACTAACTTGGCCCTATTATTTCCATGGAATTGATATCAGTATGTTCAAATATAGACAGTCGGCCACATGCTATCTTATGAATTCAAATGTGACTCTGGAAGCAGCTACATTGGCTGTGCTGACAGGAACTAATGAAAACAGATGCAGGAACATTTGCCTTGTTGGCTACAAAGTGATATGAGAAGGTCCAGCAGTGAGGCACCGTTATATGTACGCAGGCATGCAGTAGATTGTGATGATTTAAAAAGTTTTCCTTTTCCGACTTACTTTTCTATTTTATACAGTTCTGTTAATGCTACTTCCTTGCGTATTTTAGAAGCCTTGCATATTTTGAATCGTGCACCACTCCTTTGTGTTCATAAAGAGTTTGTATATACTTTATTGTTGCCCTGTAGTCTTTATTGTCAGTATTCTTTTATGCCATCTTTTTGTTCCTCCGTGTCTTGAGTTTATTCATTGCATCTATTCTTTCTTCAATGTGTTGGTTACAAGAACTACTAAAATATGAACTAATGTAAATAACTATCACGGTAGTACGATTTGGCTAAATATAATCAGGAAAATTTCAGTAGCAGTCGAAGATGCATACTGTACCAACGTAGAACATGAGCATAGCGTTCAGCCTTGGACGCTAAATTAGTGCAATTACGTACTTCGATTTGTCTTCGGTAGGCCTATATCACTTTTGAAGATTCATGATATTACGTATTTCATGCTGTTGTTAGAATATATATATATATATATATATATATATATATATATAGATATATATATATATATATATATAGAATATTTTGTAGAATGTTGCACTGAGTATTATATTGCTAATGAACTGTTGTTTTCTCGAAGGTTTACGTATGATCCTTCAAAACTTTTTATATAACCAGCATGCCTGTGTCAAATTAGATGGTGAATACTCTGCCACATTTCTCATCATCTCTGGAGTGCCGCACGGAACCGTGTTCGCACCTTATATGTTTGCTGCATTTTTTGGAGACTGTCTGCATCTAGACTCCAGCACTGTGTGTTAATTACGCAGACGATTTGACGCTTATTTTACCTGTATTTTCGAACAACCCGGGGCTGATGAAAGAGAGAACAAATCGCGAAATCGACGATATTTCAAGTTGGTGTGCAGCGAATAATCTCTCTTTAAACTTCAAATGCCTTTCTTACTATCAAAAAAATGTTGATTTTCCTCCATTGAATTACCAGTTGCAACAGTAGAATCTTTTAATTTATTGGGGTTGCATGTTCATAAAGCACCTCTCCAAAGAGACATACCAACGTTTCTATGCCTTAAGAAAATTTTGGCCACACCTTCCTAGTGATACAGTAGGATACAGGAGTTGGTACGATATAGCCTGTGTGCATCATGAAGAAATTCTTTCAGGTTAGTCGGATTATGCGAATGTCGGATTGGATTCAGCCCCTTAATCCAATCCGATGCATACCTCTACAACGTTTCCAAATGATAGTCGTAGATAAATAGTCAATAAACCATTCATATCTACGGCCAAATGTCAGACGCAAGAGTTAAACACGCAACATGTAATACGAAATTGGGATGAATTGTAATGAAGATCATTATAAAATGTGAATGTGACTGTCAAAAAACAGAAGTTGAAATCTTAAATAGAGACGATCTATTTAGATGTGACTCTATCAGCAGTACATAGTAGAGACTGGAGGGTGACAGGAAAGCAAATGATTTTGACTATTGTGGCTCAAATGACAGCAGAAGATCAAATGAAAGTCAACGACCTTTGAATTGAAGAGATCATAAAGCATTCGTTCTTGTACCCTTCCACAGATGATATGCATCGCAAGTGAATGACAGCATGTGATATGATTGGCCGACTTCCTTTCTGCTCGTTTTTTTGTTCATTTGGTCATCATGAGATATTAAGTAAACATTTCCAAATAAATACAATCATTGAAATTGTATCTTTCTACTTCTACAATTTTGATAGGATTGCGACGGTGGTAGTGGGTCAAGTGAGCTGTAAAGGAAAGTAAAAATTATGCACTTTATCCGTTATATCCTATGCTATGCGTTAAGAGCCAATAACAAATCATCTCCAATAAAGGAAGAAAAATGTAATTCTTGAATCCCTATCAACTCACCTCTCTCTCTCTTTCTCTTTCTGTCTCACCGACCTAATATGATCACACTATGTAGTCGAGAGAGCAAAGTGTGTGCATAGGAGACTAAATTATAATGAAGGGAAGAGGCTGCAAGACAGTTTGCGAGATAGATTGGGATGAGACTTTGCGTTGAGTCTGGCGACCCTTGCGAGACAACATATCTGACAACAACTATCAATTACCAACGTCAGCATTGCTCCCAACTGACTTTCTCTTTTTTGTACAGGATATTTTTTGCTTCAAGATTTTTTGTACCTCAAAATTGGATGGATACATTTTGAAAAAAACTGTAATTTAATGTTTTGCTTTTGGTACCACATGCATACAGTCGTAATTATAAATGATAACAATGTGCTTTCAGCATCCAATTTGCATCTACAGCTTTATTTGGATGTAGAGGGAAATTCACACTACCTGTGATGCTATTAATATATTTTAGAGAACCAGCAACTCTCTGGACTAAATCGTAGGCCGGTGTCTGAGTACTGTTATGTTTGTGACTCTAGGCAAAATGATGCCCCGAACCGACTACTTGTCCCTGTTCAGGAACTGGAAAAAAACAATTAATTGGAAATTAATTGCAATTATTCACAAGTAAAAAAAGCGATTTATTGAGAGATTATTGTAAGTTACACATTATAATATAGGCCTATCCGACAGCCGACGATCTCGTAATATTTGGAAGCAGTCATCAAGATGTAGAGCGAAGGTTGGAAGCATGGAGGAGAGCATTTGACAGCAATGGCCTGAGGGTAAGCCGTTCCAAGACCGAATATCTGTCGTCCGACCCAAGAAGAACAACTATGGAGATTCAGAGTCAGCCGGTGAAGAGTGTGGAATGCTTTAAATATCTGGGGTCTATGGTCAATACATGAGGTGACCAGCGCAGGTGATGTTGCACATCGAGTACGTTGCGGCTGGAAAACATCGAAGAGACTGACTCCAGTGCTATGTGACAGAAGGATGCCACTGAAGATAAAGAGCAAAGTATACTCCTTTATGATCAGGCCAGCAATTCTTTATGGTTCTGAGTGCTGGGCCCATCTCAAGACAGATGAGCAGAAGCTGCACGTGGCGGAGATGTGGATGCTAAGGTGGATGCAGGGCTACACACGCTTGGACCGGAAGACCAATGAAGAAATAAGATCTAATGTGGAGATAGCCCCCATTCAAGAGTTGGCAAGAGCAAGAAGGCTATCATGGTTTGGTCATGTGCAGCGTCGCGGAGAGAGCCATCCCCTTAAGAGAGCATCACGTCTGCAAGTGGAAGGAAGGAGAGGTAGAGGCCGCCCGAAGAAGACTTGGACAGCGACAGTAACCGCGGACATGAAGGCAAAAGGAGTGGATGCCTCCCTGGTCCACAACCGGAAGGAATGGAAAAAGAGGACTGGCCCTACCCTGGAATACGCGGGACAAGGGTCAACAAGGTGAGCAAGGTGAGCACGCAGTATAATATATAGACCTACACAGTCGATGATGTGACATTCTGTAGGCCTACTCGTATTTAAAATGAGGAAATGATTGATTTTAGCGAAGCCTGTTGTTAGTAATCTATAGCATTCATTTAAACCTTCATTTAAAAGTCTCTAGCTAGTAAGTAAAAAATAAGATGAAGTCAAATTATGGTATATCATCGCGATGGTCAGAGTGGCAGTGTTTCAGTGTTTTAACTGGAAAATATTGCGCTTTAGAGAGGAGAAGATAAATAGTAATTGTCAGTCATTGCTTAACCTTGTTATCAGTGCATTTTCATGTTTTGTCATGCAGATGAATTCAACGAACATTATGATGCAGAAAATGCATGTGATTACAGGTAAATTCCATTTCTGTAAGTGTTTTAATGCGCGTTCGTAGACTTATGTGCTATGGAACTAGCGTTTTAAACATCTATCAGTCAAGTGGCAGTCATGTGGAAATATCTGCCTAGATTTGGCAATAACGAAAAATAATTCCAATTAATTGATTGCTAGCAAGAAATGAGACCAATTACATTGCAATTAATTTTTTCCAGCTCTTGTCCTTGCTTACTGTCATATGAATTTCAGAGTGCCATTTCGCCTGCATGGGCATAGAATAGAAAGATGTCCTAAGTCTTGAACAAATTAAGCACCAAGAAGTTTTGTGCTTAAATAGTTCAAGTCTGAGGAGATTTTTCTACCCGGCCTGTTATGGTTGATTGTATGACATTGGTAAGACAGAAAAGTGTGATATATGTGAAAATGCATTACGTATATTAAGAAATCTGTTCTAATAGCGCGCATTAAATTGGCTATAAAGCAACAAAAATGTTGAAATGTCGATATTGCACGATACAGGTTTTGCCAAGAAACAGTTTCTCCTGGACTAACTGTACTCTACAAACCGATCCCTCAATTGGCTGTACTGTAGACATGTTTGGTAAAACTCTGATGTCACCCATCTCTCCCTGTCGCCACATCATTTCTTCTCCTTCCAACAGCGCTCAGGTCTGGATCAACAAAGTCAAATGAAATGTAATGATGGTCTCCAGGGTTTGCAGGTTGAGCATTCAATACATTTTTAGGTTCTATTTAAAAGTATCCAGCAAGACTTTACATTGTAGATTATTTATAGTGACCGACGCAAAAGCTGCTTAAAAATCAATGCTGCAATGAATGTGAGATAAAATATTTGCATCTTTTTTAGGAAACTTCACACGATTTGAATGTGTATAAAATACAATTTATTGAATTATAACTGAAAAGATCCATTTATACTGTCTTTTCTATATTGGGATACATCAGTGAGTTCAAATAATCAAAGCGCCGCTCATGTCGCCGACGTGTATAATTCCATTTACACATGATCAAGCTCCGAGAACGAAGAGTTGTGTGGATTTGGATGGATCTCCAGTATCCACTGACGATTTTTTTCTTTTTCAGATTGATTAACCGGATACGTCGACTTTTCTATGTCTATGACGACATGTCATAACAGTAATTTGCTAACTTTCAGCTCTGACGGACGCTCCTCTCAACACCGCGTATTCGATTACTGTTATGCTATTATCTCCCGTCGAGAAAGCTATCAAGCGTCTACTGTAGTAGTAAGCAAGTGACAAACACTCGACCGGCGCGCCCCCCCCCTCTGGAACGGCAGAGTGTCGTGGTGTGCCGGCCAGGTTGGTTCACGTTCGCAAAATGTTCGCTGACTCCCCCCCCTCTGGAACGACAGAGTGTCGTGGTGGACTTGGGCGACCGCCAGGATTAGTCTTGAGGCTATAGTGTGTGATGTTTTTCGTGCAATCTGCTGAATGTTGGGTTGTAAAATGGGCTGTTTCGAGTGGAAGGAGTGCTCGGATGGGAAGACGGAGGCCAGATTCGGATTCAGCGTGAAATTCTGCATCGGTATGGTGAGTTTCAAGGCAATCGGCGAGAAAAAATTTTCAACATTTTTCGAAAAAACGACAGAGTTAGAATTTGGGACGTTTTGGTGTGTAGCGCCCAAACGAAGCATCGGATGAGAAAACGGAGGCCAGATTCGGATTCAGCGTGAAATTCTGCATCGGTATGGTGAGTTTCCAGCTCAATCGGAGAGAAAAAATTTTGCTGACGTCCCCCCCCTCTGGACAGCTCGCTTCGATTTTGGCTTCCAGTGGACGGATTTTGTCGTGCCATAGCTCGTTTGAAAGCTAAGAGTGAGACTAATTCAGTGAAAGAATCGGCTTGTTCCTATCTGTCTTCGTTTAGATGTGAGACGCCATTTAAGATTTTGGGACATTGGCGAAAAACGACAGAGTTAGAATTTGGGACGTTTTGGGCACTAGCTTCAAAACGAAGCATCGGATTGGAAAACGGATTTCAGATTTGGAATCAGCGTGAAATTCTCTATCTGTATGGTGAGTTTCAAGGCAATCGGCGAGAAAAAATTTTCAACATTTTTCGGAAAAATGACAGAGTTAGAATTTTTGCGATGGCTGCCTACTGTAGAGCCAAAACGAAGCATCGGATGGGAAAACGGAGGCCAGATTCGGATTCAGCGTCAAATTCTACATGGAAATGGTGTATTTCCAGCTCAATCGGAGAGAAAAAGTTTTCGCTGACGCCCCCCCCCTCTGGACAGCTTGCTTCAATTTTGGCTTCCAGTGGACGGATTTTGTCGTGCCATAGCTCGTTTGAAAGCTAAGAGTGAGACAAATTCAGTGAAAGAATCGGCTTGTTCCTATCTGTCTTCGTTTGGACGTGAGACGCCATTTAAGATTTTGGGACATTGGCGAAAAACGACAGAGTTAGAATTTGGGACGTTTTGGGCACTAGCTTCAAAACGAAGCATCGGATTGGAAAACGGATTTCAGATTTGGAATCAGCGTGAAATTCTCTATCTGTATGGTGAGTTTCAAGGCAATCGGCGAGAAAAAATTTTCAACATTTTTCGGAAAAATGACAGAGTTAGAATTTTTGCGATGGCTGCCTACTGTAGAGCCAAAACGAAGCATCGGATGGGAAAACGGAGGCCAGATTCGGATTCAGCGTCAAATTCTACATGGAAATGGTGTATTTCCAGCTCAATCGGAGAGAAAAAGTTTTCGCTGACGTCCCCCCCCTCTGGACAGCTTGCTTCGATTTTGGCTTCCAGTGGACGGATTTTGTCGTGCCATAGCTCGTTTGAAAGCTAAGAGTGAGACAAATTCAGTGAAAGAATCGGCTTGTTCCTATCTGTCTTCGTTTAGACGTGAGACGCCATTTAAGATTTTGGGACATTGGCGAAAAACGACAGAGTTAGAATTTGGGACGTTTTGGGCACTAGCTTCAAAACGAAGCATCGGATTGGAAAACGGATTTCAGATTTGGAATCAGCGTGAAATTCTCTATCTGTATGGTGAGTTTCAAGGCAATCGGCGAGAAAAAATTTTCAACATTTTTCGGAAAAACGACAGTTAGAATTTTTGCGATGGCTGCCTACTGTAGAGCCAAAACGAAGCATCGGATGGGAAAACGGAGGCCAGATTCGGATTCAGCGTCAAATTCTACATGGAAATGGTGTATTTCCAGCTCAATCGGAGAGAAAAAGTTTTCGCTGACGCCCCCCCCTCTGGACAGCTTGCTTCGATTTTGGCTTCCAGTGGACGGATTTTGTCGTGCCATAGCTCGTTTGAAAGCTAAGAGTGAGACTAATTCAGTGAAAGAATCGGCTTGTTCCTATCTGTCTTCGTTTAGATGTGAGACGCCATTTAAGATTTTGGGACATTGGCGAAAAACGACAGAGTTAGAATTTGGGACGTTTTGGGCACTAGCTTCAAAACGAAGCATCGGATTGGAAAACGGATTTCAGATTTGGAATCAGCGTGAAATTCTCTATCTGTATGGTGAGTTTCAAGGCAATCGGCGAGAAAAAATTTTCAACATTTTTCGGAAAAATGACAGAGTTAGAATTTTTGCGATGGCTGCCTACTGTAGAGCCAAAACGAAGCATCGGATGGGAAAACGGAGGCCAGATTCGGATTCAGCGTCAAATTCTACATGGAAATGGTGTATTTCCAGCTCAATCGGAGAGAAAAAGTTTTCGCTGACGCCCCCCCCCTCTGGACAGCTTGCTTCGATTTTGGCTTCCAGTGGACGGATTTTGTCGTGCCATAGCTCGTTTGAAAGCTAAGAGTGAGACAAATTCAGTGAAAGAATCGGCTTGTTCCTATCTGTCTTCGTTTAGACGTGAGACGCCATTTAAGATTTTGGGACATTGGCGAAAAACGACAGAGTTAGAATTTGGGACGTTTTGGGCACTAGCTTCAAAACGAAGCATCGGATTGGAAAACGGATTTCAGATTTGGAATCAGCGTGAAATTCTCTATCTGTATGGTGAGTTTCAAGTCAATCGGAGAGAAAAATTTTCAACATTTTTCGGAAAAACGACAGAGTTAGAATTTTTGCGATGGCTGCCTACTGTAGAGCCAAAACGAAGCATCGGATGGGAAAACGGAGGCCAGATTCGGATTCAGCGTCAAATTCTACATGGAAATGGTGTATTTCCAGCTCAATCGGAGAGAAAAAGTTTTCGCTGACGCCCCCCCCTCTGGACAGCTTGCTTCGATTTTGGCTTCCAGTGGACGGATTTTGTCGTGCCATAGCTCGTTTGAAAGCTAAGAGTGAGACAAATTCAGTGAAAGAATCGGCTTGTTCCTATCTGTCTTCGTTTAGACGTGAGACGCCATTTAAGATTTTGGGACATTGGCGAAAAACGACAGAGTTAGAATTTGGGACGTTTTGGGCACTAGCTTCAAAACGAAGCATCGGATTGGAAAACGGATTTCAGATTTGGAATCAGCGTGAAATTCTCTATCTGTATGGTGAGTTTCAAGGCAATCGGCGAGAAAAAATTTTCAACATTTTTCGGAAAAAATGACAGAGTTAGAATTTTTGCGATGGCTGCCTACTGTAGAGCCAAAACGAAGCATCGGATGGGAAAACGGAGGCCAGATTCGGATTCAGCGTCAAATTCTACATGGAAATGGTGTATTTCCAGCTCAATCGGAGAGAAAAAGTTTTCGCTGACGTCCCCCCCCTCTGGACAGCTCGCTTCGATTTTGGCTTCCAGTGGACGGATTTTGTCGTGCCATAGCTCGTTTGAAAGCTAAGAGTGAGACAAATTCAGTGAAAGAGTCGGCTTGTTCCTATCTGTCTTCGTTTAGATGTGAGACGCCATTTAAGATTTTGGGACATTGGCGAAAAACGACAGAGTTAGAATTTGGGACGTTTTGGGCACTAGCTTCAAAACGAAGCATCGGATTGGAAAACGGATTTCAGATTTGGAATCAGCGTGAAATTCTCTATCTGTATGGTGAGTTTCAAGGCAATCGGCGAGAAAAAATTTTCAACATTTTTCGGAAAAATGACAGAGTTAGAATTTTTGCGATGGCTGCCTACTGTAGAGCCAAAACGAAGCATCGGATGGGAAAACGGAGGCCAGATTCGGATTCAGCGTCAAATTCTACATGGAAATGGTGTATTTCCAGCTCAATCGGAGAGAAAAAGTTTTCGCTGACGCCCCCCCCTCTGGACAGCTTGCTTCGATTTTGGCTTCCAGTGGACGGATTTTGTCGTGCCATAGCTCGTTTGAAAGCTAAGAGTGAGACTAATTCAGTGAAAGAATCGGCTTGTTCCTATCTGTCTTCGTTTAGACGTGAGACGCCATTTAAGATTTTGGGACATTGGCGAAAAACGACAGAGTTAGAATTTGGGACGTTTTGGGCACTAGCTTCAAAACGAAGCATCGGATTGGAAAACGGATTTCAGATTTGGAATCAGCGTGAAATTCTCTATCTGTATGGTGAGTTTCAAGTCAATCGGAGAGAAAAATTTTCAACATTTTTCGGAAAAATGACAGAGTTAGAATTTTTGCGATGGCTGCCTACTGTAGAGCCAAAACGAAGCATCGGATGGGAAAACGGAGGCCAGATTCGGATTCAGCGTCAAATTCTACATGGAAATGGTGTATTTCCAGCTCAATCGGAGAGAAAAAGTTTTCGCTGACGCCCCCCCCCTCTGGACAGCTTGCTTCAATTTTGGCTTCCAGTGGACGGATTTTGTCGTGCCATAGCTCGTTTGAAAGCTAAGAGTGAGACAAATTCAGTGAAAGAGTCGGCTTGTTCCTATCTGTCTTCGTTTAGATGTGAGACGCCATTTAAGATTTTGGGACATTGGCGAAAAACGACAGAGTTAGAATTTGGGACGTTTTGGGCACTAGCTTCAAAACGAAGCATCGGATTGGAAAACGGATTTCAGATTTGGAATCAGCGTGAAATTCTCTATCTGTATGGTGAGTTTCAAGGCAATCGGCGAGAAAAAATTTTCAACATTTTTCGGAAAAATGACAGAGTTAGAATTTTTGCGATGGCTGCCTACTGTAGAGCCAAAACGAAGCATCGGATGGGAAAACGGAGGCCAGATTCGGATTCAGCGTCAAATTCTACATGGAAATGGTGTATTTCCAGCTCAATCGGAGAGAAAAAGTTTTCGCTGACGCCCCCCCCCTCTGGACAGCTTGCTTCGATTTTGGCTTCCAGTGGACGGATTTTGTCGTGCCATAGCTCGTTTGAAAGCTAAGAGTGAGACAAATTCAGTGAAAGAATCGGCTTGTTCCTATCTGTCTTCGTTTAGACGTGAGACGCCATTTAAGATTTTGGGACATTGGCGAAAAACGACAGAGTTAGAATTTGGGACGTTTTGGGCACTAGCTTCAAAACGAAGCATCGGATTGGAAAACGGATTTCAGATTTGGAATCAGCGTGAAATTCTCTATCTGTATGGTGAGTTTCAAGTCAATCGGAGAGAAAAATTTTCAACATTTTTCGGAAAAATGACAGAGTTAGAATTTTTGCGATGGCTGCCTACTGTAGAGCCAAAACGAAGCATCGGATGGGAAAACGGAGGCCAGATTCGGATTCAGCGTCAAATTCTACATGGAAATGGTGTATTTCCAGCTCAATCGGAGAGAAAAAGTTTTCGCTGACGCCCCCCCCCTCTGGACAGCTTGCTTCAATTTTGGCTTCCAGTGGACGGATTTTGTCGTGCCATAGCTCGTTTGAAAGCTAAGAGTGAGACAAATTCAGTGAAAGAATCGGCTTGTTCCTATCTGTCTTCGTTTGGACGTGAGACGCCATTTAAGATTTTGGGACATTGGCGAAAAACGACAGAGTTAGAATTTGGGACGTTTTGGGCACTAGCTTCAAAACGAAGCATCGGATTGGAAAACGGATTTCAGATTTGGAATCAGCGTGAAATTCTCTATCTGTATGGTGAGTTTCAAGGCAATCGGCGAGAAAAAATTTTCAACATTTTTCGGAAAAATGACAGAGTTAGAATTTTTGCGATGGCTGCCTACTGTAGAGCCAAAACGAAGCATCGGATGGGAAAACGGAGGCCAGATTCGGATTCAGCGTCAAATTCTACATGGAAATGGTGTATTTCCAGCTCAATCGGAGAGAAAAAGTTTTCGCTGACGCCCCCCCCCCTCTGGACAGCTTGCTTCGATTTTGGCTTCCAGTGGACGGATTTTGTCGTGCCATAGCTCGTTTGAAAGCTAAGAGTGAGACAAATTCAGTGAAAGAATCGGCTTGTTCCTATCTGTCTTCGTTTGGACGTGAGACGCCATTTAAGATTTTGGGACATTGGCGAAAAACGACAGAGTTAGAATTTGGGACGTTTTGGGCACTAGCTTCAAAACGAAGCATCGGATTGGAAAACGGATTTCAGATTTGGAATCAGCGTGAAATTCTCTATCTGTATGGTGAGTTTCAAGGCAATCGGCGAGAAAAAATTTTCAACATTTTTCGGAAAAATGACAGAGTTAGAATTTTTGCGATGGCTGCCTACTGTAGAGCCAAAACGAAGCATCGGATGGGAAAACGGAGGCCAGATTCGGATTCAGCGTCAAATTCTACATGGAAATGGTGTATTTCCAGCTCAATCGGAGAGAAAAAGTTTTCGCTGACGCCCCCCCCCCTCTGGACAGCTTGCTTCGATTTTGGCTTCCAGTGGACGGATTTTGTCGTGCCATAGCTCGTTTGAAAGCTAAGAGTGAGACTAATTCAGTGAAAGAATCGGCTTGTTCCTATCTGTCTTCGTTTAGACGTGAGACGCCATTTAAGATTTTGGGTCATTGGCGAAAAACGACAGAGTTAGAATTTGGGACGTTTTGGGCACTAGCTTCAAAACGAAGCATCGGATTGGAAAACGGATTTCAGATTTGGAATCAGCGTGAAATTCTCTATCTGTATGGTGAGTTTCAAGTCAATCGGCGAGAAAAATTTTCAACATTTTTCGAAAAAATGACAGAGTTAGAATTTTTGCGATGGCTGCCTACTGTAGAGCCAAAACGAAGCATCGGGTGGGAAAACGGAGGCCAGATTCGGATTCAGCGTGAAATTCTGCATCGGTATGGTGAGTTTCCAGCTCAATCGGAGAGAAAAAATTTTCGCTGACGTCCCCCCCCTCTGGACAGCTCGCTTCGATTTTGGCTTCCAGTGGACGGATTTTGTCGTGCCATAGCTCGTTTGAAAGCTAAGAGTGAGACTAATTCAGTGAAAGAATCGGCTTGTTCCTATCTGTCTTCGTTTAGATGTGAGACGCCATTTAAGATTTTGGGACATTGGCGAAAAACGACAGAGTTAGAATTTGGGACGTTTTGGGCACTAGCTTCAAAACGAAGCATCGGATTGGAAAACGGATTTCAGATTTGGAATCAGCGTGAAATTCTCTATCTGTATGGTGAGTTTCAAGGCAATCGGCGAGAAAAAATTTTCAACATTTTTCGGAAAAACGACAGTTAGAATTTTTGCGATGGCTGCCTACTGTAGAGCCAAAACGAAGCATCGGGTGGGAAAACGGAGGCCAGATTCGGATTCAGCGTCAAATTCTACATGGAAATGGTGTATTTCCAGCTCAATCGGAGCACTAGAAGCGGAGATAGACGGGATTTTTAGTGTTTGGATAATGGGTATTACGTCATCAGCTGATCGCCACACACTATATAAGCTGGGAACCGACAGAGACTTGTCATTCAGACGAGAGATTGCCAACGGTAAGTCGTCTCTCTGAGCTCCGATGATAGCTTCGGACATTCCAAATCCCGAGTTTCTGTAAGAAACCGACTTAGAAAATTTCATTGCTGATATCAGCTAAGGCGTCAGACTTAGAGGTTCGCCAGGAGATGGCCTTCGTCTCCAGGCCATAAAAGACTCCAAAACTTTAAAGGCTTGTAACTTTGCTTCTACAAGTCCGTTTGACTTGATTCAAAAAAGGTTCGGTCGCTATTGACCTGGCTTAAGTGACAGACTACTTATAAAATTTCATAAGTAGTGCTAAAAAGTTGAAAAATTTAAATTCACTAGTTTTGGAGGTTTTCTGGGGTTTTCGACCATGCTGAAGTCAATGAAAGCATTTTTAATGATGTCTGAGCCAGTCTTCTCATGCTATAAGCGGCTTTTCACTGAAAGCGAGCAAGACACGGAGAGTTTTGCTGTAATATTCCACTGACAGGGTATTCCTTCGGGACGGCGGACGATGCCGTAGTGATAAGTGTGGCAAGGGAATGTGTCATATTTGAGACCGTAACCGCTGGGACAACTCATGTCTCATGTTGGGCATTTGACACAGCTCTCAACGTAGCACTTTGAACGCCAATCGGTTGAGTCTTAGCTATCTTGTCATGGGTGGCCTCTAAACATCTCCATTGCAAAACGCTGGTGAATCAAGCACTCTACGGCTTGCTATCAAGCTGATCAAAGCAATAACTCGGGATGTTTCCTCAAGGTTTTCAAGTATGCTGAGTTCAAATCTGCTATCAGATTTCAAATTTAACTAAGACTAAGGCAGCTTTGAGGGGTTAGATCCCAGCTACTGTTCACTACCTTTGACTCGGCGTTGCTGTTACCACTTCGGGGCAGTGACAATGATGTCTTAAGCTGTAAATAGCGGGTATCGGGGAAGATCTCTCACTTCCCTAGTGATCAGTACAAGGCCTTCGGGCTGTCGACGGGATCGAGTGCCACTCACTACACTCAAATCTATCATTCCTCACTAAGTGTAAAAATCATTGTTTTCCGTTTTTATAAACTAGGAATCAATCGTTTGCTATCAAACGTTTACGGACTTATAATCATTGTTTTCCCCTTTTCACTTCAGAAAATGGTTAACTATAATAATGCCAAGACGGCTTTCAAGCTCTGTGTTTGCAGAAAAATCTTTCGCAGTGATGCTTTTAAGAAGCACTCTTGTGTGAATAAGCGAATGGTAGGGGGCATTCGATACTTTTGCAGCAGCCATAATACATCTCGCCTTGTCGAGACGTTACCGGAGTGGCATGCGAAGCATAGCAGTTGCAGTCAACCAGAGCTGACTGAGGAGACGAAGCAAAGTCTCTTCAGCTCAGAGTTAAAAGCTCTGGAGACTCAGTGCGCTGTCGAGTCTATCGCGTCAGCAGAGCCTCCCTCATCTAGTGTGCCAGCAAAGGCTCTCTCACCCACCCCGATTGAGTCTTCTCCGAAGTCGAGTAAATCCTCCTCTAGCGATGAGTCGGCTACTAGTAGCAGCGACAGTGAGGAAGAGGAGGAGGAGGAAAAAGGCTCGGCGAAGGCTGACCTAGTCGAGAGTGTCTACCTCGATAGCGAGGTAGAGCCGGTGAGGGAAGTCGACCTCGATAGCGAGGTGCAGCTGGCTAAGTCGTCGAGCAGTGGTGGGATTGCGGCTCAATGTCGCAACTTCATTATGCGCCCACCACTGGTTGATAACTATGACAAGCTGAAGAATGAGTTGGAAGTGTGGAAGAGGGACTGTTTCTTCTATAGAGCGAGTTCCGAGAACCTCTCGCGAGTCACTCAGGAGCTCAAGAAGACTCAACCTAGTCTTTTTGAGAAAGAAGGAGAGCTCGATCGCGAGAGGTTCTCGCACCTCGCTAGTAAGGCTAGAGAAGAACAGCTCCTGATCGAGAGAGAGAGTCAGGAGAAGGAGTTGAGAAAGATGAGGGAGGAGGTGGAAGGGCTGCGAAAGCAGTTGGGGAAGGTGGTGGCGACTAATCAGGAGCTGCACCAACAAGTGATGAGTAGCAGTACTCGACGATCAAGTCGCCTCCACATTCCCCTAGATAAGAAAGGACGTGTGCCCGCAAGACCGCTCCTCTGTGAACGTGGCAGAGACGAAATGTGTTACAGCAGGGCTAAAAAAGGTATCGAATGCCTTCATTTTACATTCGACCATAAGGAGGCAATCACAGGATTCCTGTTCGAACCACGTCCGGAGAAGATCTGTAAGTTAAAACAAGTAACTTAGAGTTCAAGATGATAACTAACAACTTCTTTCTTTACAGATATCAATGAGAAGCGCCCACCTGCTTCCGTCAACGAGCCGGAGTCGAAGCGGAAAGCTTGAGCCCCATATTCCTTCAATCATCCCGAGAATGACCCATCGGCTCTCTTAAGGGCCACCTAGGGGCAAGACATGATAGAACCTCCACGCGGTTTGCCCTGGGCAGTCTTCGGACTGGCGAATACTATCATTAAGTTGAATCTGCTATCAGTCAACTTGAACGTTGCGTCGCGTTAGAGGGGTATATAAACCACTGCCTCTTATTTCATTTCATTTCAATCATGCAGACGCCGAACAGTCAAGTCAGCTCTCCTCGCGGACCGCAGTTAAGGCCGCGAAATTTATTTGAGGAGTTTGTCAGGCTAGAGGAGCAAGACAGAGTTTATAATAATCTTGCTCGGATTGGCAATCCGATGACAGCAACTGCTGTCAATCCAACGGAATGGCGCTACATTCCACTTTTTAGCCATGTACCAGTTAGTGTGGAAGTCGACAGTGCTACCAAAGAGAGAGTCAAAGACTCTCTCAGCAGAATTGGTAGGGTGTAAGATGACGTTACTCCCGAGAACGAACCATCGGCTCTCTTAAGGGCCACCATGGGGCAAGACATGATAGAACCTCCACGCGGTTTGCCCTGGGAAGTCTTCAGACTGGCGAATACTATCATTAAGTTGAATCTGCTATCAGTCAACTTGAACGTTATGCAGTCGATTGCTATCCCTGAAGCATTCTGATTCGCTGTTGAGCAATTCATTGTTGAAAGCCCTATATAAGCCAGAAGATTGTAGCGCTTCTCATTCAATTTCAAGTCACGATGGAAGCGACATCTGCCAACAGCATTCCCGTCTTTATCGATGAAGACAACGCCATTCCCAAGTTCCTCATCCTCGACGAGTCGGATGAAGAGGATGATAAGAAGGGGAAGATCGAGAAGATCATTTGGACGGATGGGGTGTGGACTCCAAATACCACTCGCATCCGAAAGGTGCCAGATGCACCAGTACGACCTCGGCGGTATAGGGTCTATGACAACCTAACCGTCATACCCATTGACTATTCCAGCCAATAGTCAAATTCACACCCCCCGAGAACGAACCATCGGCTCTCTTAAGGGCCACCATGGGGCAAGACATGATAGAACCTCCTCGCGGTTTGCCCTGGGCAGTCTTCGGACTGGCGAATACTATCATTAAGTTGAATCTGCTATCAGTCAACTTGAACGTTGCAAATGAAGTTCGGTGTAATACTTCCTTTCGACGGGCGTTCCTGTAAAGGGCGGCGGTGAAACCCGTAGCTATGTATACCGCAAGGGACATTCGGCAATGGTCAATCTTGTTAAACCTCTCTGCGTCATGTTTGCAAGTGATTGCCTCTGTCTCAACGTAGTATGCATTCGCGCCAGGGCGACATTTAGCCAACTGTCGAAGGTTGCCTAAAACTTTCCATTGCATACGTTATGAGAACCATGAGTTCTACCTGTCTCTATCAATGAGACGAATTGATGAATGGAATGAAATGGGAGGACACTCACGCGCCACACGCAACATAACACACTTCTCTCTTCCGTAGTCTAACAAGCTCTTTACACATGGATTGCAGTCGATTGCTATCCCTGTATCAGAAGTGCAAGCTATCTTAATTTTGTTTGACACTATTTCATCTATCATCATCGCCCATATGAAATGTTTTAAGATTTACAAGTTAGACTAAGCGTGCTACTATTTCCAAATGAAAAAGTATACATGGTTAAATCATCCACTTTAGCCCATCCGTAGTCTAACAAGCTCTTTACACATGGATTGCAGTCGATTGCTATCCCTGTATCAGAAGTGTAAGCCATCTTAATTTTATTTAACACTATTTCACCTACCATCATCACCCATATGAAGTGTCATAAGATTTACAAGTTTGAAATAAAGTTTCAATAGTGTATGTGTTAGAAATAAAGGTGTAACTGTTTGTAAAAATAAGATCGCAAGTTTTACTAGTTTACAAGTTAGACTAAGTGTAAATTAAAAATAAAATTATAACTGTTTCAAGAGTTTACAAGTTAGAAATTAAGTTTCAATGGTGTATACGTTAGAAATAAAGTTTTAGCTGTTTGTATATCAAAATAAAGTTTCAAGAGTTTACAAGTTAGAAATAAAGTTTCAATAGTGTGTGCGTTAGAAATAAAGTTTTAGCTGTTTGTATATCAAAATAAAGTTTCAAGAGTTTACAAGTTAGAAATAACGTTTCAATAGTGTGTGCGTTAGAAATAAAGTTTTAGCTGTTTGTATATCAAAATAAAGTTTCAAGAGTTTACAAGTTAGAAATAAAGTTTCAATAGTGTATATGTTAGAAATAAAGATGTAACTGTTTGTAAAAATAAGATCGCAAGATTTACTAGTTTACAAGTTAGACTAAGTGTAAATTAAAAATAAAATTATAACTGTTTCACGAGTTAAAGCGTTGATGCAACGATGAACAATTAATAAGCTGAAAAGTTTTAGATTCACTTTAACATTACCATATGTTTACAGATAGAAATGTATCACAGCAAAGCTACTTCATGAGTTAGTTTGCCAGGAGTGTATCATCTCAAACTTTTACTCCGACTGTGGAACATTGATTTCCATGATGAAGATTTAAATAGTTAGATTCGATGACGAACAAGATTTACTAGTTTACAAGTTGGACAAAGCGTTCTACTATTTGTAAATGAAAGATATCATTTCAACAGTTTACCAGTTAGAAATAAAGTTTCAACAGTCTACAAGTTAAAAATAAAGTTTCAACCGTTTACAAGTTAAAAATGAAGTTTCAATAGTGTGTATGTTAAGAATAAAGTTCTATCTGTTTATATGTTAGAAATAAAAATGAGGGTTCACCAGTTTACAAGTTAAGAATAAAGTTTTATCTGCTTGTATGTCAGAAATGAAATAAAGCTTCACCAGTTTAAGAGTTAAAAATAAAGTTTCAATAGTGTGTATGTTAAGAATAAAGTTCTATCTGTTTATATGTTAGAAATAGAATGAAGTTTCACCAGTTTACAAGCTAAGAATAAAGTTCTATCTGTTTATATGTTAGAAATAGAATGAAGTTTCACCAGTTTACAAGCTAAGAATAAAGTTCTATCTGTTTATATGTTAGAAATAAAATGAAGTTTCATCAGTTTACAAGTTAAGAATAAAGTTGTATCTGTTTGTATGTTAGAAATAAAACTGAGTTTCAACCGTTAACAAGTTAAAAATAAAGTTTCAATAGTTTGCAAGTTAAAACTAGTGTTTCAATAGTACATATGTTAAGAATAAAGTTTTATCTGTTTGTATGTTAGAAATAAAATGAAGCTTCACCAGTTTACAAGTTAAGAATAAAGTTTTATCTGCTTGTATGTCAGAAATGAAATAAAGTTTCACCAGTTTAAGAGTTAAAAATAAAGTTTCAATGGTGTGTATGTTAAGAATAAAGTTCTATCTGTTTATATGTTAGAAATAGAATGAAGTTTCACCAGTTTACAAGTTAAGAATAAAGTTCTATCTGTTTGTATGTTAGAAATAAAACAAAGTTTCAACCGTTGACAAGTTAAAAATAAAGTTTCAATAGTTTGCAAGTTAAAACTAGTGTTTCAATAGTGCGTATGTTAAGAATAAAGTTTTATCTGTTTGTATGTTAGAAATAAAATGAAGCTTCACCAGTTTACAAGTTAAGAATAAAGTTTTATCTGCTTGTATGTCAGAAATGAAATAAAGTTTCACCAGTTTAAGAGTTAAAAATAAAGTTTCAATAGTGTGTACGTTAGACATAAAGTTTTAACCGTTTACAAGTTAAAAATAAAGTTTCAACAGTGTCTACGTTAGAAATAAAGTTTTATCTGTTTGTAAAGTACGATCGTAGGATTTACTAGTTTGCAAGTTAGACTCAGCATTCTACTAGTTGTAAATGAAAAATATCGTTTCAACAGTTTACAGATTAGAATAAAGTTTCAATATTGTGCACGTTAGAAATAAAGTTATGACTGTTTGTATGTGTATGTGTGTTAGAAATAAAGTTTCAATAGTGTGCACGTTAGAAATAAAGTTATGACTGTTTGTATGTGTATGTGTGTTAGAAATAAAGTTTTAACTGCTCGTATGTTAGAAATAGAGGTATGACAGTTTATATGCTAGAAAGAAAGGTATAACTGTTTGTAAGACAAGATCGTAAGATTTACTACTTTGCAAGTTAGACTCAGCATTCTACTAGTTGTAAATGAAAAATATCGTTTCAACAGTTTGCAGATTAAAATAAAGTTTCAATAGTGTATATGATGGAAATAAAGTTTAAGCGCTTTGTGCGTTAGAAATAAAGTTTCAGCCGTTTACAAGTTAAAAATAAAGTTTTAACAGTGTGTACGTTAGAAATAAAGTTTTAGCTGTTTATATGTTAGAAACAAAATAAAGTTGCAACAGTGTGTATGTTAGAAATAAAGTTTTATCTGTTTATATGTTAGAAACAAAACAAAGTTTCAACAGTTTACAAGCTGAAAAATAAAGTTTCAACAGTGTGTACGTTAGGAATAAAGTTTTATCTGTTTGTAAGTTAGAAATAAAGTTTTAACTGCTTGTGTGTTAGAAATAGAGGTATGACAGTTTATAAGCTAGAAACAAAGGTATAACTGTTTGTAAGACAAGATCGTAAGATTTACTACTTTGCAAGTTAGACTCAGCGTTCTACTAGTTGTAAATGAAAAATATCGTTGCAACAGTTTACAGATTAAAATAAAGTTTCAATAGTGTGTATGATGGAAATAAAGTTTAAGCGCTTTGTGCGTTAGAAAAAAAGTTTCAGCCGTTTACAAGTTATAAATAAAGTTTTAACAGTGTGTACGTTAGAAATAAAGTTTTAGCTGTTTATATGTTAGAAACAAAATAAAGTTTCAACAGTTTACAAGTTGAAAAATAAAGTTTCAACAGTGTGTACGTTAGAAATAAATGAAAGTAAGAACTTCATCGTATGAGTATTCAAAGCATGTTTTGTAAATCAAATGTGTGTCATACTGACATGATAGAATCAAGCTTGACAAACGCGTTTGTCAAGTTCATTTGATTCTATCATGTCAGTATGACACACATTTGATTTACAAAACATGCTTTGAATACTCATACGATGAAGTTCTTACTTTCATTCATTTCTAACGTACACACTGTTGAAACTTTATTTTTCAGCTTGTAAACTGTTGAAACTTTATTTTGTTTCTAACATATAAACAGCTAAAACTTTATTTCTAACGTACACACTGTTAAAACTTTATTTATAACTTGTAAACGGCTGAAACTTTATTTCTAACGCACTAAGCGCTTAAACTTTATTTCCATCATACGCACTATTGAAACTTTATTTTAATCTGTAAACTGTTGAAACGATATTTTTCATTTACAACTAGTAGAACGCTGAGTCTAACTTGCAAAGTAGTAAATCTTACGATCTTGTCTTACAAACAGTTATACCTTTCTTTCTAGCATATAAACTGTCATACCTCTATTTCTAACACACAAGCAGTTAAAACTTTATTTCTAACTTACAAACAGATAAAACTTTATTCCTAACGTACACACTGTTGAAACTTTATTTTTCAGCTTGTAAACTGTTGAAACTTTGTTTTGTTTCTAACATATAAACAGATAAAACTTTATTTCTAACATACACACTGTTGAAACTTTATTTTGTTTCTAACATATAAACAGCTAAAACTTTATTTCTAACGTACACACTGTTAAAACTTTATTTTTAACTTGTAAACGGCTGAAACTTTATTTCTAACGCACAAAGCGCTTAAACTTTATTTCCATCATATACACTATTGAAACTTTATTTTAATCTGCAAACTGTTGAAACGATATTTTTCATTTACAACTAGTAGAATGCTGAGTCTAACTTGCAAAGTAGTAAATCTACGATCTTGTCTTACAAACAGTTATACCTTTCTTTCTAGCATATAAACTGTCATACCTCTATTTCTAACATACAAGCAGTTAAAACTTTATTTCTAACTTACATACAGATAAAACTTTATTCCTAACGTACACACTGTTGAAACTTTATTTTTCAGCTTGTAAACTGTAGAAACTTTGTTTTGTTTCTAACATATAAACAGATAAAACTTTATTTCTAACATACACACTGTTGAAACTTTATTTTTAACTTGTAAACGGTTGAAACTTTATTTCTAACACACATACACATACAAACAGTCATAACTTTATTTCTAACGTGCACACTATTGAAACTTTATTTCTAACACACATTCACGTACAAACAGTCATAACTTTATTTCTAACGTGCACACTATTGAAACTTTATTCTAATCTGTAAACTGTTGAAACGATATTTTTCATTTACAACTAGTAGAATGCTGAGTCTAACTTGCAAACTAGTAAATCCTACGATCGTACTTTACAAACAGATAAAACTTTATTTCTAACGTAGACACTGTTGAAACTTTATTTTTAACTTGTAAACGGTTGAAACTTTATTTCTAACGTACACACTATTGAAACTTTATTTTTAACTCTTAAACTGGTGAAACTTTATTTCATTTCTGACATACAAGCAGATAAAACTTTATTCTTAACTTGTAAACTGGTGAAGCTTCATTTTATTTCTAACATACAAACAGATAAAACTTTATTCTTAACATATGTACTATTGAAACACTAGTTTTAACTTGCAAACTATTGAAACTTTATTTTTAACTTGTTAACGGTTGAAACTCAGTTTTATTTATAACATACAAACAGATAAAATTTTATTCTTAACTTGTAAACTGATGAAACTTCATTTTATTTCTAACATATAAACAGATAGAACTTTATTCTTAGCTTGTAAACTGGTGAAACTTCATTCTATTTCTAACATATAAACAGATAGAACTTTATTCTTAGCTTGTAAACTGGTGAAACTTCATTCTATTTCTAACATATAAACAGATAGAACTTTATTCTTAACATACACACTATTGAAACTTTATTTTTAACTCTTAAACTGGTGAAGCTTTATTTCATTTCTGACATACAAGCAGATAAAACTTTATTCTTAACTTGTAAACTGGTGAACCCTCATTTTTATTTCTAACATACAAACAGATAAAACTTTATTCTTAACATACACACTATTGAAACATTAGTTTTAACTTGCAAACTATTGAAACTTTATTTTTAACTTGTTAACGGTTGAAACTTTGTTTTATTTCTAACATACAAACAGATACAACTTTATTCTTAACTTGTAAACTGATGAAACTTCATTTTATTTCTAACATATAAACAGATAGAACTTTATTCTTAACTTGTAAACTGGTGAAACTTCATTCTATTTCTAACATATAAACAGATAGAACTTTATTCTGAACATGCACACTATTGAAACTTTATTTTTAACTTGTAAACTATTGAAACTTTATTTTTAACTTGTAAACGGTTGAAACTTTGTTTTATTTCTATCATACAAACAGATAGAACTTTATTCTTAACATACGCACTATTGAAACATTAGTTTTAACTTGCAAACTATTGAAACTTTATTTTTAACTTGTTAACGGTTGAACTTTGTTTTATTTCTAACATACAAACAGATACAACTTTATTCTTAACTTGTAAACTGATGAAACTTCATTTTATTTCTAACATACAAACAGATAGAACTTTATTCTTAACTTGTAAACTGGTGAAACTTCATTCTATTTCTAACATATAAACAGATAGAACTTTATTCTTAACATACACACCATTGAAACTTTATTCTTAACTCATAAACTGGTGAAACTTTATTTCATTTCTGACATACAAGCAGATAAAACTTTATTCTTAACTTGTAAACTGGTGAAGCTTCATTTTATTTCTAACATACAAACAGATAAAACTTTATTCTTAACATACGCACTATTGAAACATTAGTTTTAACTTGCAAACTATTGAAACTTTATTTTTAACTTGTTAACGGTTGAAACTTTGTTTTATTTCTAACATACAAACAGATACAACTTTATTCTTAACTTGTAAACTGATGAAACTTCATTTTATTTCTAACATATAAACAGATAGAACTTTATTCTTAACTTGTAAACTGGTGAAACTTCATTCTATTTCTAACATATAAACAGATAGAACTTTATTCTGAACATGCACACTATTGAAACTTTATTTTTAACTTGTAAACTATTGAAACTTTATTTTCAACTTGTAAACGGTTGAAACTTTGTTTTATTTCTATCATACAAACAGATAAAACTTTATTCTTAACATACGCACTATTGAAACATTAGTTTTAACTTGCAAACTATTGAAACTTTATTTTTAACTTGTTAACGGTTGAAACTTTGTTTTATTTCTAACATATAAACAGATACAACTTTATTCTTAACTTGTAAACTGGTGAAACTTCATTTTATTTCTAACATATAAACAGATAGAACTTTATTCTTAACTTGTAAACTGGTGAAACTTCATTCTATTTCTAATATATAAACAGATAGAACTTTATTCTTAACAAGTACACTATTGAAACTTTATTTTTAACTTGTAAACTATTGAAACTTTATTTTTAACTTGTTAACGGTTGAAACTTTGTTTTATTTCTAACATACAAACAGATAGAACCTTATTCTTAACTTGTAAACTGATGAAACTTCATTTTATTTCTAACATATAAACAGATAGAACTTTATTCTTAGCTTGTAAACTGGTGAAACTTCATTCTATTTCTAACATATAAACAGATAGAACTTTATTCTTAGCTTGTAAACTGGTGAAACTTCATTCTATTTCTAACATATAAACAGATAGAACTTTATTCTTAACATACACACTATTGAAACTTTATTTTTAACTCTTAAACTGGTGAAGTTTTATTTCATTTCTGACATACAAGCAGATAAAACTTTATTCTTAACTTGTAAACTGGTGAACCGTCATTTTTATTTCTAACATATAAACAGATAGAACTTTATTCTTAACATACACACTATTGAAACTTCATTTTTAACTTGTAAACGGTTGAAACTTTATTTCTAACTGGTAAACTGTTGAAATGATATCTTTCATTTACAAATAGTAGAACGCTTTGTCCAACTTGTAAACTAGTAAATCTTGTTCGTCATCGAATCTAACTATTTAAATCTTCATCATGGAAATCAATGTTCCACAGTCGGAGTAAAAGTTTGAGATGATACACTCCTGGCAAACTAACTCATGAAGTAGCTTTGCTGTGATACATTTCTATCTGTAAACATATGGTAATGTTAAAGTGAATCTAAAACTTTTCAGCTTATTAATTGTTCATCGTTGCATCAACGCTTTAACTCGTGAAACAGTTATAATTTTATTTTTAATTTACACTTAGTCTAACTTGTAAACTAGTAAATCTTGCGATCTTATTTTTACAAACAGTTTAATCTTTATTTCTAACATATACACTATTGAAACTTTATTTCTAACTTGTAAACTCTTGAAACTTTATTTTGATATACAAACAGCTAAAACTTTATTTCTAACGCACACACTATTGAAACGTTATTTCTAACTTGTAAACTCTTGAAACTTTATTTTGATATACAAACAGCTAAAACTTTATTTCTAACGCACACACTATTGAAACTTTATTTCTAACTTGTAAACTCTTGAAACTTTATTTTGATATACAAACAGCTAAAACTTTATTTCTAACGTATACACCATTGAAACTTAATTTCTAACTTGTAAACTCTTGAAACAGTTATAATTTTATTTTTAATTTACACTTAGTCTAACTTGTAAACTAGTAAATCTTGCGATCTTATTTTTACAAACAGTTACACCTTTATTTCTAACACATACACTATTGAAACTTTATTTCTAACTTGTAAATCTTATGACACTTCATATGGGTGATGATGGTAGGTGAAATAGTGTTAAATAAAATTAAGATGGCTTACACTTCTGATACAGGGATAGCAATCGACTGCAATCCATGTGTAAAGAGCTTGTTAGACTACGGATGGGCTAAAGTGGATGATTTAACCATGTATACTTTTTCATTTGGAAATAGTAGCACGCTTAGTCTAACTTGTAAATCTTAAAACATTTCATATGGGCGATGATGATAGATGAAATAGTGTCAAACAAAATTAAGATAGCTTGCACTTCTGATACAGGGATAGCAATCGACTGCAATCCATGTGTAAAGAGCTTGTTAGACTACGGAAGAGAGAAGTGTGTTATGTTGCGTGTGGCGCGTGAGTGTCCTCCCATTTCATTCCATTCATCAATTCGTCTCATTGATAGAGACAGGTAGAACTCATGGTTCTCATAACCATGAGTTGGAAAGTTTTAGGCAACCTTCGACAGTTGGCTAAATGTCGCCCTGGCGCGAATGCATACTATGTTGAGACAGAGGCAATCACTTGCAAACATGACGCAGAGAGGTTTAACAAGATTGACCATTGCCGAATGTCCCTTGCGGTATACATAGCTACGGGTTTCACCGCCGCCCTTTACAGGAACGCCCGTCGAAAGGAAGTATTACACCGAACTTCATTTGCAACGTTCAAGTTGACTGATAGCAGATTCAACTTAATGATAGTATTCGCCAGTCCGAAGACTGCCCAGGGCAAACCGCGAGGAGGTTCTATCATGTCTTGCCCCATGGTGGCCCTTAAGAGAGCCGATGGTTCGTTCTCGGGGGGTGTGAATTTGACTATTGGCTGGAATAGTCAATGGGTATGACGGTTAGGTTGTCATAGACCCTATACCGCCGAGGTCGTACTGGTGCATCTGGCACCTTTCGGATGCGAGTGGTATTTGGAGTCCACACCCCATCCGTCCAAATGATCTTCTCGATCTTCCCCTTCTTATCATCCTCTTCATCCGACTCGTCGAGGATGAGGAACTTGGGAATGGCGTTGTCTTCATCGATAAAGACGGGAATGCTGTTGGCAGATGTCGCTTCCATCGTGACTTGAAATTGAATGAGAAGCGCTACAAATCTTCTGGCTTATATAGGGCTTTCAACAATGAATTGCTCAACAGCGAATCAGAATGCTTCAGGGATAGCAATCGACTGCATAACGTTCAAGTTGACTGATAGCAGATTCAACTTAATGATAGTATTCGCCAGTCTGAAGACTGCCCAGGGCAAACCGCGTGGAGGTTCTATCATGTCTTGCCCCATGGTGGCCCTTAAGAGAGCCGATGGTTCGTTCTCGGGAGTAACGTCATCTTACACCCTACCAATTCTGCTGAGAGAGTCTTTGACTCTCTCTTTGGTAGCACTGTCGACTTCCACACTAACTGGTACATGGCTAAAAAGTGGAATGTAGCGCCATTCCGTTGGATTGACAGCAGTTGCTGTCATCGGATTGCCAATCGAAAGCAAGATTATTATAAACTCTGTCTTGCTCCTCTAGCCTGACAAACTCCTCAAATAAATTTCGCGGCCTTAACTGCGGTCCGCGAGGAGAGCTGACTTGACTGTTCGGCGTCTGCATGATTGAAATGAAATGAAATAAGAGGCAGTGGTTTATATACCCCTCTAACGCGACGCAACGTTCAAGTTGACTGATAGCAGATTCAACTTAATGATAGTATTCGCCAGTCCGAAGACTGCCCAGGGCAAACCGCGTGGAGGTTCTATCATGTCTTGCCCCTAGGTGGCCCTTAAGAGAGCCGATGGGTCATTCTCGGATGATTGAAGGAATATGGGGCTCAAGCTTTCCGCTTCGACTCCGGCTCGTTGACGGAAGCAGGTGGGCGCTTCTCATTGATATCTGTAAAGAAAGAAGTTGTCAGTTATCATCTTGAACTCTAAGTTACTTGTTTTTAACTTACAGATCTTCTCCGGACGTGGTTCGAACAGGAATCCTGTGATTGCCTCCTTATGGTCGAATGTAAAATGAAGGCATTCGATACCTTTTTTAGCCCTGCTGTAACACATTTCGTCTCTGCCACGTTCACAGAGGAGCGGTCTTGCGGGCACACGTCCTTTCTTATCTAAGTAATGGATAAAAGACCGTTCCAGGACACC
>CAJQUW010004095.1:0-15121 GCA_907163375.1 Prostheceraeus crozeri | reverse complement strand
CGGATGCCACGTCGAACCGAAGGCAGCTAGGAGGTATGGCGACAGGATTGACCTTTGTGAAACATCAGAAGCAAAGTTAGACAAAAACTTGGGTTGAGTTTGACCCCACGCTTTTCCATGAACCTGGGTGAATGATCGAAGACCCAAGCCAAAGGTTGAAAAACTTGGATTCTGATTATTAAAACCATATTCTGCAGTCAAGTCTCTCGCTGTGGGCATTCCTGCTCACTGGTAGCAAACGAGGAGCAGATTATGCATGTTATGATGCACATGCATTAAACTACTTATACTGGATCAGTTGTAGGCCTATCCTCTATATCAGAGAGCTTATAAGATTCACTTTCGTTTATGGCTTTTGTCATCAATTACACCTGGGTTATTCAAACGCAATGCTTCATTATTGATCCACTGTTTTTCATTCCATTTTCGTACCATTCTCACAATACTGAACATTTTATTGATTTTTATCATTGCAAAGTTTTATCGCGTTGTAATAACCTAACTGTCAGGCGAGTTTTAGAATCTGCTTTCATTAAGTCCAGAGGTGTATTGTATCTTCATGTCCATTGAGCGTTCATATACAAACGATGGTTTTTATCAACATGATGTACTTACCGCAAACAGACATGTTGATAGCGTTCATGTCCGACAGTTGTGCTAGCTTCGTATTCTGTCCACATTCTGTCCATTCCACTTTACACTTTACTTGAAAATGTTTGTAGCATCACGTCGTGACTTTGACTTTATCTTTTCAAATTTTTCAATACATATCTTCTAATTCAGTGTGGCAGTTTAAATAATTTTATCATGAAATCGTGAGACAGCATGCAGAAGTCTATTTTGTTAGTTGTTCATGTCGACTTCATTCTAGTAGGAAAAATGAGAAATAAGTCAATTGTTTGCGCCATGTCTGAAAAATTCAGAATATGTTCCTTGAACTATTTAGATTTAGTTCTGAAACTAGTTTTTGAAATCTGCCCACTTTTCTGAATTTTTATACTACTTACAAGTAGTATAACCTGGAAATAGGATAGAAAAATGCGCCAATGGCAAACATGACGGGAATCTATTATATATACTCGTATATAATTTCATTGGTATTTAGTCAAAATATGAACTTAATTGATCGACTAATTTTTTTACTAAATCGATTTTTGTAAAATCGTGTGTGTATTTAATGAATGTAATATAATTTCTTTACACCGAGAACTTAAAAAAATGCGCCATGCACAGTTATCATTGTAGTAGGTTTAGTAGATAACTTCTATTCTAAATTCCTTTAAAGTACACAATTTTGTCTTTTGATTTTTTAAACAAAATCATCGATTAAATAAAATCTAACAGACAAAATTGTGTACTTTAAAGGAATTTAGAATAGAAGTTATCTACTAAACCTACTACAATGATAACTGTGCATGGCGCATTTTTTTAAGTTCTCGGTGTAAAGAAATTATATTATATTCATTAAATACACACACGATTTTACAAAAATCCATTTAGTGAAAAAATTAGTCGATCAATTAAGTTCATATTTTGACTAAATACCAATAAAATCATATACGAGTATATATAATAGATTCCCGTCATGTTTGCCATTGGTGCATTTTTCTATCCTATTTCCAGGTTATACTACTTGTAAGTAGTATAAAAATTCAGAAAAGTGGTCAGATTTCAAAAACTATTCAATTGATTTTTCTGCAAGTTTCAGAACTAAATCTAAATAGTTCAAGGAACATATTCTGAAGTTTTCAGACATGGCGCAAACAATTGACTTATTTCTCATTTTTCCGACATGTGCTGGCTGAATGCTATTGTTCTTTGCCAGCAGTGACACTGTACTCTCGTGTCGCGCCGCAGCTTGTTGACTGATTTTCATTAGAAAGCTTAGTCTTCGATGAATTCTTTCCAAATCCAATCTAAATGGCTGACCGAAGAAAGTGTATCAGAAAGTCAGTATTACTAAAATTTCTCCTCGGAAAAAGAGACTCACATAGATTCTTAAGAAACCATACAGTGGTGGACACTTGATGAAATCTCCTAGAAGCCATAAGACTCGATGTCTCCGTACAGTAGTCCCTGTCATTAACAGCCCCCACGGTGTGCCCGAAATAAATTTAGTGGTCTAACAGGACCCGGCCTAGATTCCAATTTTGTAGGTTCGTATGGACCTCTCTGATAACTTTAAAGCAAATTTTAAAATCTCCCATCGAGGGTTTTCTTCTGTAGGCCTACAAATCCAAAATGGCGACCTGATTACCATATATGGCAGGTGAAAAAAATTTTTTCAAATGACCCATCTCAGATTTCAATCTCTTAGAATAATATGGATCCAATACTGTTCAAGCATGTCGATTTTTGAGGAATTGACCGAGGGCTTTCTTCTGTAGGCCTACAAATCCAAAATGGCGACCTGATTACCATATATGGCAGGTGAGAAAAATGATTTTTAAATGACCCGTCTCAGATTTCAATCTCATTGCCAAAAATGGATCCAATATTGTTCAAACATGTCACTTTTTGAGAAATCGACGTGGGCCTTTCTGTACAACCCCAATAATATAAGATATGGCGATTTAACTTCCATGCATGGCAGTTGTTTTCACAAATTGACAGCATTGGTGTCATCAATTGTCATTAAAGCTTGTTGTAATTTTTTATGGTCCTAGATGCCGATAATTACCTACATTTTCTGTACATGATTCAATTAAAAGGAGCCATATTAGCAATAACTTCTAAAATATGCTTCCATACTACAACAAATGCCTTCAAATAGCTGAAAACGTGTGTAGACCCTACCATGTACGCTGTGATGTTGTTCAAATTAATAGTCGAAGTTTACCCGTCATTTTTTGTGTTGGCGTTGTAGTGGCGGATTGTTGCCACAAACGAGACGAAAGTCTCAGGATGATTTATTTACATGTAGGTCACTATCAAACGCTTACATTGTCTCGTTTAAAATATGATTGGATTTGAAATATTGGATCTATATCTATGATTGCATATTCTTTTAATGTCGGAAATCTACATATGCATGTTCACATCCACCGTTAAATATTCGCGCGCTCTAAGCTATTCTTCAGCTAGATGTCCTAGCGGTAATTGGTGCATCAAGACATTTATAAATCTATGAGCTTTTCATTGAGCAGTGAATAGATTCGAATTAATTAGCCGCCTGAGCATGTTGTACAGTACATAAACATGCAGCATCAGTGACATTAAAAACGCACTTTTGATTGTTGACATGCAATGGATTCGGTAGATAGCGACTGGAATAACATGATTCTCTACCCATCATCATCATCTATGCCAGAGAACTGAAACTTAGTGATTCTTTCGGTGATATAGCTTAAGTTGAGGTCTGTACATAATACAACAAAGTAACGTTTGCAGATTCTTAATAAACGCCATTGTTATTGTAAGCAGGAACTAAGTCGCACGTCTTAATGCGTCTCTGAGGTTTCAGAGAAAAGTCGATTTCTCAAAAAATGACATGTTTGAACAATATTAGATCCATTTTTGGCAATGAGATTGAAATCTGAGATGGGTCATTTGAAAATCATTTGAAAATCATTTTTCTCACCTGCCATATATGGTAATCAGGTCGCCATTTTGGATTTGTAGGCCTACAGAAGAAAGCCCTCGATGAAAGATTTTAAAATTTGCTTTAAAGTTATCAGAGAGGTCCATACGAGCCCACAGAAGTGGAATCTAAGCCGGGTCCTGTTAGACCACTAAATTTATTTCGGGCACACCGTGCCCTAGTTTGAACGATTTCCTGTCGGCTACGACCAAATAATTTGGCACCGATGCAAAATTACTATATCTCCTATATAATTCAACCTATGCATAACGACTTCCTGTCTAACGCGACTTACGGCCTCAGCAATTTGGCAAATTGTTATCTGATCCCTGATTACGACCGCAGACTGCGGGTAAGCGATAAATTAGCGACCTTTTCAAGAAGAACTTAAAAAAATAAAGATTCATATGATTATGAGTGCATTCAGAAAAAATGAGTTGACTTATGAAATAACATAACTTTCCTACTTTACAATCATATACAAATTGTCACAATTTTGAATTGGTACTATAGTATTGGATATTGGATGCTTCGATGTGTATGTGTACAATATACATGGCGGCTATACATTATTATCGGAGAAAGTGAACTTGTATGCTAAAAGGACAATTGAGTATACATGCATGCCCACACTGTAATAGGCCTACAATCTGAATTTATTCTACATAATTGTGCCGGTAGAATAATCTTATAGTTTTACATAATGTCTACATGCAGCCAATTGCCTAATACAGTGTATCATCAAATTTTCTCATTGATTAATGTGTGTTTTATGCTTATGCTTATGTATCACATTAGTGCTATTTTTCTATGCAGTTTTCTAAATTTTCTTTAAATCTTGCGTAATAGGCCCTTTGAATAGACACTTTTATAGCCTCTGAAACTATAAAAGCTAGTATCATTTGTGCAATCATGCTGTGTGGGACCTGTGAGTACGCGTAGGCTTATGATTGGATATTACTATAATGTGCAAAAAGTTAGCCAAAAGTTTACTTGCAAATAACGACCACCTGTCTATAACGACTTTATTTGCTTGGCAGAGAGGTGGTCGTTATAGACAAGGACTACAGCATTGTAGCTTCAACTTGAATTGTTAAACAACATTTTAGAGATAATGAGAGGGGATGGGAATTGAATGACACAGAAGCTAAGAAATTGCATTTCTCCCGGATACTCTAAGCTACAATGCACTTTCCGCCCGGAAAATAAGAGCAGTGGAAAGTAAGAAGAGTAGCACCGGTCCATTTCGTTGTTTATATGGGCCAACCCTTCATCTAGCCGCTAGAACTTCCAACCAGTACCTACCAGTCTTTGAATGATGAAATTACATGAACCTAACTTTACACTGGATTGCAATTGACAAGAGTTGTTTGTTGATATTCGTTTTAACTTTTCGGATTTGTCCAATCCATGTCAATGCCACTAGATCCTAAGAATAATCAAATTGCTAGAACCAGAAAAAAACTGTAGATTATTGACTTGAGGCGACTTACTCCGGTAGCCAAAACTGAGACTTCCTCAGGCTGCTGTATAGGCTCTGGCTGCTACGAATCTACCAATTTGTCTGCCGAGTTCTACCCAGCTCCTGTTTTTGTCAGACATGATAAAGAAAATCACATGTAAATCCAACGGAAAACAGATTGACGTTTTCGGCAAAAGTGAGATTTTCTTTGTATTTCTCTGATTAAGTAAAAAGTAGTAATGAGTCCTGACTTTTGACATGGCATGTTTTCAGGTCATTTCCTATCATGTGCATGTGCATCTTACTTCTGATGAGCGATATACATGAGAATGTGGCCAAAATCGGTCAAAATGTTGTTCTTGCGAGCATTAGGATGCTTGCTGCATCTGAGTGCGTGTAGCTTCACAGACAAAAGTAAACATGATGAGAAATTTCCTACAGACATTCCATGTCAAACGTTGTGACTTCGCACCTTCATTTAACCAGAGAAGACAAAGAAGATCGCATATTTACCGAAACTTCAATCTGCTTCCCATTGGATTCATATTTACTTCCTCTGATTTTGTCTGACAAGAGGGAAAGCCGGGTAGACCTCGGCAGGAGCACACATTCGTAGTGGTCACATGATGTGCATCTCTCCGTGAAAGCCTCATTTTCGGCTTCCTTCCCTGCAGAAATTCTTCCTGTCTATCGGCCTGTTGCCAAAAGGAATCCACATTTAGAAGAGAAATGACATCATCTTGAATACATTCACTGATAGCACAAAGTGCCAGTGACTAACCAACAATCAATCACGGGAGCCGCCATCGCTGAAGTACCGTGCCAGTTGCCATGACAACGCATGTTCACAACGTATTGATTTCAATGCGCATGTCCGTCAGTGTAATGTAGGATAGCTTTTACTTAATTTCACTGTCCTCCTCATAGAGCAAGCTCCGGGTGGCAAGTAAATAAAGCCTATTTTTTACAAACTCTGGTCACCTACATAGATCATTATGGGCTTCCCTGAACCCCTTTTAGTGATCAGTTATCAATCATTTTCAATGAAAATATATCAAATGTCGCTTTAAGTTGGATGCATACAACTCGGCTACTCCCATCTTGATGATGTGTGCTTCACACGGATTTCCTCCAGTCTCTAACAGGCAGGAAAATACTCTATCCTTCTCCCAAAAATATGAGTACATTTTTGCTTTGGAGGAGCCATCACACAAGATTAACGTGAGTGTAAGAGGTAATGTTCTCAAACAAACTAGTATTTCACTTTTGTCTCCGATGTGACCTTTAGTGCGTAGGTATGATCGAGGCTAGGAAGGCTTGTCTTCTCTACTAAATCACCGAGTGAAAAGACAATCCTTCTTCACTATCACGGTTCATTCCCTCAACTATTGCAAGCTTTGCATGCACTGCCGTCTCTGTACTTTTGTTTGAAGGAGAAAGTTGACATCAAGACAGTGACAGCTATGCACTAGGATAAATAATTTGTTTGTATCATATTTCGGGTCTAGTTATAGGCTGGATTATCACTTGATAGGACTCCGACTCCAGTAAAAGTGGTAGAACTCAAGGACTCCGACTCCGCATCCCTGGTGTCGACTCAAAAATATCGGCATGTAGTGAAAACTTTTACATCAAAAGATTTAGTTTTTTACGAAGATTACGTTCCTGCGGTCAAGAGAATATTTGATCACTTTTTAAGAAGCTATATTTTTGCAAATTATTCCTGTGTTGATACTAGCGACATCAAAGCCACTTTATAAGTAGTACGAAGCTTATTAGATATTAAAAATAATGAACATTTACTAATATGATGTGAATAGTAACATGGACCCATATACATCTTAAACCCTCGCTTTTAAAGTTGATTACATGCATGATGTCTTTGATTATAACATTTTTCTCTTTCAATGGCAAGTTGGTTGATATGACGCTCAAGAATATGCTCTTATTAAAAAGGCTGAGCATTTTTATAGCAACCCATCGAATTTCTAATGTAGCAAACATTACCTCTCCAAGATTGTCATGACACGGACAATTTGTAAAATACTATATTTCCTTCTGTATTGCTATCATGATCAGTCAAATTCGTGTGTATTTCTCCAAAAGTGTAAAAATTAGCATTTATGTGGTACTGGGTCTCAACTCGAGTTCATTTAATAAAATCGAAACTGTATATGTACACATTGGGAATTTAATTAACCCTCAGAGACCTGAGGGGGGGGTCCAGTGGACCCCGAAGCTACATTTTTCTATTTCGTTTTTTACGCTGACGATATACCAACCACTCAAGCCCATACAAAATCATCATTTCTGACAGTGAATCTGCATGTGTTATTTCATTTCAATTGAATCCACTGGACCCCCCAGGTCTCAGTGGGTGTAGAAATTCCATCACAAAATCTTTGTAATTAGATGAAAAATGATTTCGAACATGTCCACGATGGTGTATAAACACTGAAAGTCATTAATTCATTGTTTGCATCATGCTCGTAGATGTGCAATGTGTTGGAAGATCGCAAACTGTGAATATTTTGCTTTCGCACATGATCTCGCGTGACTGGTTGGCCTAGATGAACAACTCGACATAAATCGATGTCCGAAATGAAAGCTATCATTATATTCATAGTTGAGCACCAAAAACTCATTGATGACAAACTTTTCACAGCAGTAATGATAAGTTTGAGATCTCCACAGCTGTTTTTGGTTCTAGAAGTACAGCAATTTTGACTCATTTTAAGTCTATTTCTGATAGCTTTGGATAAATTTGAAGGAATGTACAAATGGAAAGGATTAGCTGCATGAATTAAATCAATTTCATCAAAATCAACTATCTGAGGCTTTATGGTAACACAAAATATCGTAAAGCCGCCTCCTAGTACAAATTCAACTTCAGTCGACGTCGTAGCGAGAGGTTGTCCATCTTCCCGCTCGTTTGACAACTGCATCAGTTCCGTATAACCTGATTATCTGACGAAATACTGTGATTTCATGCGAACTTTTTACATCCACCGACTCGTCGGTACCTGCTCGTTCGACTGATATATTTTTTACATCAATTAATCTCGATTACAACTACTTTTAAACTGCTCAACTCATCTCAACTGGTCAATTCTCTTTGTCATGACTTTTCTCCCAAATCATCGTGACTCATGTTTCCTGCCTCCCTGTCATCACCTACCTCCATGCACAGGTCCACGCTGTTCATCTCATCCGTGATCGGCCGCTGCTACATCATCGTGTACACTTCTTTCCCGTCGTTCTCTCCTCTCAGTTTTCATGCGCCACACTTATTCGCGATCGGCCCTCCTCTCGGTGAATCAGCAACAGCAATTTCCCATTACTAGATCTCTACGTCGAAAGCTATGGTTTAACAAAATTTTACGCCCGGACACCTTGCGTCATCCTATATTCCTTTCCAATCCGAAGAATATACGCGGGAGCCTCCCAAGTTGCGCAAGCCAAAGTCCTTTCCTACCAAGCCGCCCTCTATTCTTTTGTTCAATGCCCGGTCACTGTTCAACAAGGTAGAAGATCTTAACCTTCGTATAAATAAACATAAACCTGACATCATTTGTGTCACTGAAACTTGGTTTGATGAAAATATTGACGATCTGGCGATATCTATTCCTGGCTACTCCATTATTCGCTTAGATCGTGATTGTCATGGCGGCGGTGTAGCAATTTACTTTAAATCTGAACTTGACATACATGTGCATTTAGAGTCGAACTGTCCTATTCCTACTTCCCGATCTAATGTACTGTCATGCCGTTTTGATTCTTTTAATGTAACACTCATTCTTTTATATCACCCATACTGGAATAATTTAGGCGCCCATGAGTGTGTATTAGATTTTATACAAAATTTAATCGATGACAGTGTTTCCCAGAACTTTATTGTAACTGGTGACATTAATGATTTAAGGACTCATTTGTCTAATTTTTGTGCTTATAACTCCCTCAAACAATTGGTTCTACAACCAACTCGAGGGACAAATATTCTTGACGTGATTGCCGTATCTGACTCCCTGTCTTATGCTGATTGTGAATACCTCAGTCCGCTTGGTCGTTCTGATCATTTAGGTATTTTTGCTAGACCTCTCTCTCCCAAGCCCATTGTTACCACCAAGGTCAAAACCCGTTCATTTACTCCATCTTCATTTGCAAATTGCCGCAATGTTTTGGCCTCTGTTGACTGGAACATTATTTTTTGTTCTCGCCCAACCGATTCTGTCAATGATGTCAACCAAATTGTATCTGAATTTCAATTTCTATGTCAGTTTTTTTACGATATCTTTTTTCCTGAGAGAATTGTTCGCATGAGAAATACTGACCCACTTTGGATGACCCCTACCCTGAAGGCTCTATCTGACGATCGCGATAAAGCCCTTTCCCGTGGTAATATGGTTAAGTACTTGCACTTGAGGGAGAAGTTTCTTGAGGAGTCTTACAAAGCTAAGCGACGTTACTTATGCAATCTTACTGCTGGATCGTCCAATTCGGATAGCTGGAAACTCATCAACTCACAAATTCGGAGAAAACAAAGTAGAAAACTCGATGAAAAATTAGCTCTTGAAATCAATGACACTTTCAAGTCCAATTTTCTTGCTTCTGATATTTCCCTTTTCGATAATGACAATCTTCTGTGTGAGGATCATTCTTTCCCGATAGTTGAGGAATCACAAGTCACTACCATGGTGAAGAACACCAAGTCTAACTCTACTGGACCAGATGGTGTTTCTGGCATCTTCTTTCGCTCCTTCATTGATATACTTGCTTCCCCTATCACAAGGATTTTTAATCTATGCCTTCAAGCCAACATCTTTCCCGATATCTGGAAGAAAGCGAATGTTCTCCCGCTCCCTAAGAAGGATTCATGTGCTCATCGTCCCATTTCCATTTTGCCCTTCTTGAGCAAGTGTCTTGAGAAATTGATTCGAGATCTTATTCTTCTACCTTCCCTACAAGGCAAATTCGATCGCCGACAGTTCGGTTTCATCCCAGGTGATAATGGTGGTTGCACTAATGCCCTTCTGACCATTCGTCTCACTTCCCTTCAACACATCGCTAGCAGCCCCTCAAACTTTTGTCGACTCCTTGCCATTGATTTCAATAAGGCTTTCGATTCACTCATTCACCTCACCTTGCTCCAAAGTCTTGGAACCATTTTCCCTTCCAATCCCCTTGTAGTGAATCTCATACAAAGCTTTTTGTCAAATCGTTTTCAACGTGTTTACGTTAATGGCATTTCCACACCTTGGAGAGAGGTGACCAGTGGGGTGCCTCAGGGCTCTGTGTTAGGACCTCTACTTTTTGTTGTCATGATTAATGATGTCCCACAGTTCGCTAACACGAAGGTTATTTCGTATGCTGACGATATAACCTCATTCACTTATCGAATGGTAACACCAGTAATGATCTTTTTCAAGAGGACGTTGACACCTTTTGTAATTGGGTAGCCCAAAAGAAAATGACAATAAATGTGAATAAAACCAAATGTATGACTCTTTCTAAGCGTTTTGATCCCACCAGATGTACTAATATTGTTATCAATGATGAAGTCATAGAGGAAGTTGTAAATTTGAAAATCCTCGGTGTTTTCTTTAGTGCTAATTTGACATGGGACTCTCATGTCTCGTTTTTATACAAAAAATGCTGTAGTATTATGTCCATTGTAAAGCGTCTGAAGATCAGTTGTAATGAAGATCATGTTGTGTGGCAGGCATACATGGGTCTTGTTTTTTCTCGTTTATCATTTTGTTGGCCCATTGTATGTGATATGAAAATGAAACACTTTTGCAAATTTGAACGTCTGGATCGTTTGGCCAAACGTTGGTGCAGCATATACAACAAGCCATCCCTAAGACAAATGTTAGATCGTGTTTGCGTTAAACTCATCCGCAAAGTGTCTCATCATCGTGACACTCATCGCCTGTCCTCCTTTTTCAACGTCCGTCAACATATCAGCAAAGTTAGACATCAAAGGCAACTGTCAGCTCCTCTGCGGAAACCATCTTATTACACCAACTCCTTTGTCAGATTTTCACAGTTTACATGACTTTGCAGTCATAACCATGTACCGCTCTATGTATTTTGGTTTCAATAAAGCATTATTATTATAAATGATGCTGTACTAAATGTGGTTGACTTACAAAAACACTATATTTTCGCATGTGTTTACTGAGAAGGCTGAAAGTCACTCAAGGGATTCGTTGTACCGACCTGCTACACGCAAACATCATTGTTTTACTTAAAATCAACTTTCCTAATGTTTTGATATCGATTTAAGCAGGTAAACTAAGAATATGTTAAAGGGGTCCACTGGACCCCCCATCAGGTCTCAGAGGGTGTGAAAAAGCTCAGGTCTCTGAGGGTTAATGAAAGTTGCTACTCTACCTAATATACTTCACTTATCTACTCTATGGTCCTTACTAGCTGTTATAAACTAAAACTTAATTCTATTTTCTGCAAATTTGCTTCCTCCTCCAGATTTCGTATATTTTTGACGGTGAGAATTGATGAAGAAAATTAAAAAAAGAATGCGGAAGTGATAAGGTAGCTAACCAAACGACGGGAGATCACGGACAATATATTGAAAAGCAAATATCAAGCCCGTAGCTCTCTATTAAAGCTTAAAAATTTGCAAAACAAACTGCGCTTCGGCGTCCCGCGCCATCACGGTCGATAAAAATAGGTGGCCACCAATACAGATCTACCGGAAAATAAATGAGAGCTTGATTTCTGTTGTATATGATGACATTTCATAAAATAGAGCAGCGTTGGCGAGAATAAAAATTTTACTCGGATGAATTATTCCACTGATCACAGCATCGAAGTCAGTGCACGGATCTTCATGCTGTAAAGCTCGGATCAATAAGAGAATAATCATAGTGACTGATATTGTATTTAGAATTCGAATGGCTTGGTGCGACATTAAGCTTTTGACAAAGATCGCCGCTGGCTTGTTGTGAAAGTTTTTTGAAGTTGGTTCAACTTTTGGCGAAACTTCTGGTCCAATCGATAATACAAGAAAACGAATGCCACTGCGTTCATGGAATCCAGCATCATTGCCGATAGCGCTGCAATCTTATACCGAAATGTAATCTCACTGTGACCATAAAACAGAGACAGGACAGCATAAACATGGAGCGGTAGACTAAAAATCAAGGCAGCAATACTCAAACTAACAATGTATTTTGAAAATACCGTTCTTGATTCCTTGTTGTAATTCGTTTTCAACTTAATGCTTGTTAGTAGTTGCGGTCTGTAAAACTTGTTCAGTTTCAGTTTGAGTATCAATATAGTGCATATTGCAAGGATGGAATCAAAAATGAGTATAGTTGTAGAGAGAGCGATTACAGCACTTGTGTATAAGATCTTCTTCGAATAAAATCGGAGAAATCCGTCACAATATTCCAGGCCACAAGACATAGCATACGTGATTCCCATGATGGTTTTGATGGTGAATATCAATAAAGTCGAATAATAAACATATATGTTTTTTACAATTTTGTACGGATTTTTTAGTACAATCAGATGCCTCATGTTTATTATGACCAATAAGTATAAGGCAAAGCTACCGGGACCCATTATTATGGCCCGAGAAAGTTTATAAACAAATGAAAGCACAACAGCTTCTTTAGAACTAACATTAAGCCGAAAATAAAAGGAAACACCACACCATAAAATATAATGTAACCGATCGATATGATCACATTACATATCGATAGCAGAATCATCATTTGATAATGAATTGATTTTGAAATGAATTTTGTAAATTTCATATAGAACCATCCAAGCAATTACGTTTGGAAATCAGTCCCATAATTGGAGGACAGGAAAGCCAATGTGAAAATTATTGTTAATGCATCATCATAAAAAGCAGGTGTTTTTGAAAATGTTGTGCAATTTTTTCGTTTTATGAAAGTATGGCGATCCATTGATTGACGATCAATAAAAATCAATCGTTTCTTTTATGCTAGTTGATGTAATAGGCAGGTATTTCAAAGCATTTTAGGTACACTTTCGTAAGATTTTCAAACATCCAATCAAAATTGCATCAAATTCCTGCAGTTCTCCTTTAATTGTCATTGCCCAATCAAATAATTGTGACGAGCTTCAGCAAAAAATCAGTTCACAAATTTTATCAGAATTCCATTCAATCATATCAATTAGTCAGTCATGTTTTGAAAAATCACAACTGTCGAAACATCTAAGTAAATCTAAGGTCACGCCGAGAAAACAGAAATTTATGTACCAACTCAGACAACATTGCATGTGTATCTGTATATGCCTGAAAACGATTTGATCGCAATGATATTGCGAAATGCAACCAATATCTTTGGGTTACTAAGGTGTGTGTATAATCTACTGTGCGCAATTGAGCTATGGTACAATGTGGAAAAAGGAAGGCAACAAGTGATAGATATAGCATCCCTTCAAGTGCTATATCTATTTTATACCATTTTTTATAAATATCTGTGACTAGCATTGGTCAGTATATGGACTCCTAGATATTTGATCTCTTAATTTTTTAAATCTCTTAAAAGAATGCAGGATAACTTATTCATTTTCAAATCTGGAAAGTAAAGACAAGGTTGAATTTAACGATGAATGATCTCACAGAAGAACTTTTTCTCTCAATGGAAGGACATAACACGCAAATAGACGATTCAAGAAAAAGATCTGACGAAGAAATAAACCAATATGATCCAAAATTTCCAAACCAAAAAATTACAGAAAAGTCAACAATAGTGGTGGCGATGCAAAATCTTTTAATGATTTGGAAAGAAAATATCGGACCAGAAATATATTCACCTCGATATAGTCGAAATGACCGACAATGAATTAAAACAGCTGGCTGGCCCGATTCATATCGGAAGCATGTTAAAGTCATTGGTGAATGAAATACCCAGCCCAAAACGCTTTATTTGATCGCATGTTGGGAATATTTTAAGACACTTACGTGATAATGGAATACAAGATAAAAAACATTTTAGACTTTCGAGATAACCGTTATACTACTTCACCAATGCTCTCGAAAGTTTCGCATGAAATATCCTCACGTATCGAGGGTATTGTATGAAACGAAACAAGCAGATGTGTTTTCAGAAGCGGAAGAGGTCGAATGTGGCCAGAAAGGTGTTTTGGAATTGTTCAAGCGAAGTATTGCAATACACCGTATATTTTATAATTGCAAATTATTCGGACTAACGTGGAAGGAAGAGCACCACGACCTGCAAGTCAATGAACTTCATCATTGGAAATGATAGTGATGAAAAGTGTATATTACATACACCCAAATCAAGAAAAAATTTTAATGGTGGTCTAAGGCAAATACATTTTAAACCAAGTTATCAAACATTATGACACGAAGGGAGAAAGTCTATCATATCTTTGTACAGAGAATATATTCAAGCCACTGGGGGGAAACTGAAGGCCCTTCCTACTTGAGGACTCTTCCAAACTTAATGAACTCAATTCAGCTTTGGGCAAACAGCGTGTTTGGAGTGAAACACTCTCAAAAATTTTACCTATCCTTGCAGCAAGGGCGAATTTGAAAGGGAATTATACTAGCCATTCGGGTAAGGCTACATGTGCTACAAGACTGTCAGAAAATAATCTCGACGACAAAATAATTAAAAGCGACTCGGAAATCGCTCATGGAAAGGATTAGAAGCATACAAACGAAGACGAGATGATTATTACAATGCCTCTATTGTTTTGAATCCTCCCGAAGTTTCACCAAATTCAATCTCAACCCCAGAGTTAAAACCGAATTTTGAAGATTTAGAACCGACTTTCTTCAGTGAAATAATGGAATGTGGACCCCCTCCTCAATCTTCGAACAGAAACGACAATCAAAATTATTCTGGAATCGCACAACCAGCTCAGAACTTTTATAATTGTTCCTTCTATGTTTACAGAAAGTAATGTGCATGTATATTTTGTATATAAGATTCTTCGTTATACATAGATATCATAAGCTTCGTTATACTGCACACTTTTTATTTATACTGCACTGTTTTAGAGGTAGTTATGGCACTCTAAAATACATAGCACTGGGAACTGAAAATGATATA
>CAJQUW010004094.1:0-14756 GCA_907163375.1 Prostheceraeus crozeri | reverse complement strand
GACACTCCGAAATTTGACAAGGCAATTGGGATCTGTACAGTCGACTGTGACACGATTACTGTCTACAGGACACATGAGCTGGTCAAGTGACAGAACCCCACGCCTACGGAACCAAAACTGATCAGTATGCTCAAAATGAAAACTTGGCTTCTGCTCAAACTGGTAGGACACTCGTGACAAAGGAAAAGGTAATTTAGTCAAAACCATCCACTTCTTTGAGTGTCGTTGGAAGGTTGTCTTCTCCTCCACTCAATCAATCAGGGACTTCATAACCGCTGCTTCACACCGTCGTGTTAACTTGAAACGTCTGCCTTTGTAAATAGTTTTACCTTCAACCTTTTTTTAAAATTGTAAGTGGATAAAAACAGTGGGAGAGAAAACTGCCATGACCAATTACCTCCCGTATGACACAATCAATTATGTAGTGTAATAATCTAATTTAAATTTTCTTTAAAATATTTACTGTTTTTAAAACTACGAATGCAGGCTACAGAAATGCTAACAATATCGTTGGATAGATGTCGTAATCCCGCCAATCAATTTAATTTGTCTCTATTCTTACTTCAACCCTTTTATTTTCATGCCGTGTAGTAGCTTTCTGTCAATTTTAGAAAGATTTGATCATAAGACCTTTGAAATTATAAAGGGCTGATGGAGGCTGGTCGCGGAGTTTCGGTGTTCAAAATAACCCGAGCATAAAAGGGATAATTTATTATAAACCCATTCTTTGATTTGAAACATCAAAATCAAATTAAATATTAGTTGCATTTTGCTATATGCTTTAAATTAGAACCAAACAATGAAATGTGAAAATCAGAGTAAGCTTCCAATCGCCTTGCTTTTCTCATCGTCTGTACAGCATACTTTTATGTGTTTGGAACGATCTAAATAATGTTATATGCAACAATTCATTTCAAAAGCTGAAGTACATGATAATTAAATAAGGTACACATAATAACTAGACTCAAATTAATTTACATTTGAAAAAAGCACCATCATGGTTAACTTGCTTATTCAAAGTGGGGTTGAGTTTTTTTATGTACATGGCTTCCAAAATATTTAGGTCATAAGTGTTGGGAGCTTGAGATAGAATTTTGAAATTGTCAACTTTACAGCTGCAACTGCAATTCAACCTATGGTCAGAAATGGCGGACATTTTTTCCCGATGTTCTTTTATTCTTAAGTTTAAGTGTCTTTAAGGTTTTATGTGTTTATTTTTCAACTAACGTTCTCCCCACGCCTCATCAAAGGAACTTCTGAAAAAGCATCTATTCTTTTAACGCTCCATGGGTCACTCACTCTGGTTGGACATTGCCGTAGTTGACTTGCTGTTCGCAATGTAAATTAGGTGCTGCACATGCAGTTCTGCTTCATAGCTGTCATGCTGCATTTCAATCACGTGACAGTGCAGTTCTACTTCATGGCTATGTCATGCTGTATTTCAATCACGTGACAGGCGTGTCACTCGTCTGCTGCAACCACAGAATTGGATTGTTTAATCGTATCACTTTGCTAGAAGTACAAACTGATTCAAAACAATGGCACATGCAGAAACTTACTAATTGGACAAAAAGAGATTTTTAATACATTGCGGAGATAGGAAAAATATGATTTTTTGTTGCCATCGGTCCTCACAAAATAGGAAAAATAGTCTTGCGCCGCTTGCGGATTGCTGTGAATTCCTTCAAAATGCTCCGATCGCCACGATTCCTTCAGATTCGATGAACTCAGATCATTGCGCAAAAAGTTTTCTCGATAATGTTGTTCTTTCCGATCATTATTAAAAAAGCTGGAAGGCGCACGAAAAACGTTCACAGACTTCTCTGTAGATCAGTCACTGAAACTTAGCACAACTTCTTGGCGTGTTCAATTTTACTTCAATTAGCTGGTCATTGTTCCATTGCTATGGTATTTTGTCAACAGATTTTGCCATTTCATTAACGCTACATGTTCCTTTCTAGTCAAACAGACTAGACCAGACTTGAGGAAAGAAGCAGCTGCGGTGTAGAGGCTTTTTTAACAGCAGGCAATCTCTCTACACGGCAAATATCAAGACAATGCTCCATTGGTGTAGGGAGTGTCTCGCATATCAAATCTCGAGTAAGTGCAGAAGTACCACGAACCTCAGGAACTGGTAGGTGCGGTAGAAGAAAAAAGGCATCTGTTCAGGATGAACGAGCAGGTGTCCGCTGGATTCGCCAAGATCCACTTATAAATGCTAAGCAAATCTCAGGTCGCCTGTCAGAACAAATGAACATCAGTATTTGCCCACGCACAGTTGAAAGACATCTGCGTTTCGTTGTTCTACAATTTCAGGTGACATTTGTGTTTTCCTAATTTATATCAATATAAAATACGACATAAACGATTCCTAGATTCCACTCAAACCAAATCGAATCAAGACACGACACGGTCAAAAAAATTCGAAGGATCCAGGAAACGGAAGATGCCAAAGTTAAACAATTACCCTAGTGGAGAATCCTGTAAATAATTAAGTAATTAAAAGTCACGAACGAATGAATATAAATTAATACTGACAACATAGAGTAACCTATTCTAGTATAGAGCAGGTACTGAAATACGTATAAAGGCAAGTCTACTCAACTGAAGACGGTAAGGGAAATAAATTAATACTCATAAACGATTTTATTTTTATCATATAAGAACTGAAATAAGAGTTCGTCATGGACCTGACGAGAAGCTAACTAAAAATAACAAAAGGTGAAAATTAGAAACCTAAAAAACCAAAATTAAGTTTGCTATGTATGGAGTCATCAGGGAGGAACCATGTGGCTGCATGAAGCAAGGTTTCGGCCCCTAACCTCCAACCTATACCACATGGCGGGGCCAGGCCAACCATATCGAATGTACGATATGGAAGGTCTCTCCAAGCCTGAGGAAACATAGCAGAACCTAACCGAAAATAAAAAAAATTTTATATATTAGGACAAAGGACGCACTTGAAACTAGAAGAGGTTTTATTTAGCCCAACATGCCAATGATGGAGCATCTGGCGGGGCGAAAAACAACCAAACTTAAAAACGAGGAACCTATTCTTGGAGAAGGACTTAATGCAAGAATTAACCAGCAAATTATTCTTATAACCCCGTCCTTTAAAGATATCAAAAATGCCCTTAGCTCTGAAATGAAATTCTTTGATTGAAAAACTTCTTTGTTATTGCCCCATAACTCTGCTAGTCCCTACCAAGTCTGCCTGATGTTTCAGCATGCATGCTTGTAGAACTGGCATGTGAAATTCCTACATCGAAGACGGTCTTTACAAAACATCAATAATACCTGTATCAGCCGGCCTTTTGTACTTAAAAACTGATTCAAAATTTGCAAGCATTTCATCAGATTCTGTCGTGTTTGATGAGTTCTAGCATCTGAATAAAGCAAATCTTTCGAGTGAAATTTTGTGTGTGATTGAAGTCTAGGTGATAAGTTCTCTGTTTTATTCTACTTGTTCCGTACCGCTAGCTCGGTATAATAGAAAAGAAAATGAGCGCTGTGACTTTAATAGTGTTCAAATTAAAACCCTTGTGAATGCTCTGTGAAATAGTGCTTCTAATTAAAAACTTACCTGAAATAGCAGAATAGGTAATGTGTTGGGAAATCCATGAATGGGATTTCAGATTAATCAATGGACATATGCATATTGTCTATGTGGAAGTGAAAAAATGGAAAACTTATCACTCATCAGTTAGTGATCGAAAAGGCACCAATTGTGGATTGACTGATTGTTGTAATGCTCTAGCAACGTCATCTTTCAACCATAAATATAGTTGTGTCTACTCAGAAACGGAATTCATGCCTTTGAATCTGAAAAGTTCCATGGGGAAATGAGAAAGAAAATTCGGTTTTGGAATCTTCGTTAATTGACTGTATCTGGTATTATGTGAATTACATTCGGACAAACCAATTGCACTGATGTTTTGTAAGTGCATGATTTTTTTAAGTTGTTTCTCACGTCGTGCTGCCGTTGTTTTCATGATGTAGTTTTGGGCCGCACTATGCCGAATCACTGATGCTTCTTCAATTGATTAGTGTGTGTGATTATTCTGCTGATGTTGCAAAGTGAAGACCATTTTTTACATTAAAGGTGAGACCGTGGCGTCGGTGCTCCAGGTTTTTTTTTTTTGTTTTGTTATTGATACTTCTTTTTTTTTTTTTATTTATTTGTATTCGTTTTTCGACTTTTTTGTTTGTTTTTCGCTCCATTTTTTTTTCGCTTTTTTTTATTTTTGTTGTTGATTTCGTCCACTACATTTTCGCTCCATGTTTTTTTATTTTGTATTTATATGTTTTTTTTTTCTTTAACTTGTTTCGCTTTTATTTTTAGTATTTTCATTTTTGTTTTTTATTCTAGTTATTATTTTTTTTCGATCATAGTGGATTCCTATTTCTGCAGCAGGACAACATGAACTGTATAAAATAATTAATTAGACGCTATCTTAATTTCAATGTAATTTCGAACTTGTGTACAAGGTAGGCCTTACATGTATATTTCAAGTCATGCTGGCATGTATTGATACAGATATGAAATGAAACATGAGAAAAAAAATATGATATTTAACTGAATAGTTGCATGGAAGTCGAGAATACCTTATTATTCACTATACTGCTTATGTATTGTGATTCACTTTAGGCTCTGTGAGTCTCTCTTTCTATGCACGCCTTTAATAGCCATCCATTCCTAAGTGGATTGTTCGTCAACTCGACTCTGTTTTCCCCAAGACTTTAAACGTCAAAATGACAATGAACAATGCGATGTTGATTTTTTATAATATGCTTGATCACTCGGTCAGGAGCTGAGATCAAAATTGAGAATATTTACCCTCGAGGAAGCTCTCATCAAACGAAAAGACTCTGGTGTGTATATTATAGCCCGTCAATCATCTTACATAATTTCATAATTTAGGGGCTGCGGCTTAAACATGACTTTTGTGCTCCTCATCTCCTCCTCATATTCTATCCTTTGCGAGTAGTATAGTCTTCATTTCAACGCAATTAACTTCGTGGTTGTTCTTTTCTGACGGTGGGGTCAAGTTGCGAAGAAAATGTCGTGAAATTCAAAGGTGGAAAATTTTGATGTTCCTTCCTATCTCATGTATCAAAAAATTTGTAATAACCACAACAAGTTTGATGCGTGTGGATAATTTGAGTCTTGTAAATAGCCAGAAGTTGTGAATAGACATTCGTCGCGGACGAAAAATTCACAATTTGATTTATAATATTTCACATGTCTAGTCAAAATATTAATCAAAGTACTAGTCCGGGGAGCCAGCGTGAAGATGTGCAGGGAACGAGGTAGTACACAAAACTTTCACATAGCATAGTACACCTCTAACCTACTGCAAAACTTCGCGTCTGCCGGATCAGATCATTTGCTTTTCAGAAATAGAGAGGATAACAAAATCCTATGTATTTCCAATGGTAAAATTGTGACATTTAAGGTGTTGACTCCATTTTTTCGAATTTAGTGCTCATAAAAGTTAACACAAATTGGTATTTTTGGTTGATACTGGTTATTATAGAAATCATCTACAGATCATGATCTTTCAAATGAGTTATCATTCAGTGACAGAGGATGAAGTAAAGTGCACAAAGAGACACTTTTCGTTAAAGCATATCAACAATTTTCCTGAAATTTCTATGTTAAAATTTGCAGTTACACCAACGAAAAGTGTCTGTTTGTACACTTTACTTCATCCTCTGTCACTGAATGATAACTCATTTGAGAAGGATCATGATCTGTAGATGATTTCTATAATAACCAGTTCAATACAAAAATACCATATTTGTGTAACTTTTATGAGCAAAAATTCGTAAAAAAATGGAGTCAACACCTTAAAATGTCACAATTTTACCACTGGAGAATACATAAGGATTGTGTGTATCCTCTCTATTTCTGAAAATCATATGATCTGATCCGGCAGACGCGAAGTTTTGAAGTAGGTTAGAGGTGTACTATGCTATGTGAAGGTTTTATGTACTACCTCGTTCCCTGCACAACTTCACACTAGCTCCCGGACTATACTATCATTTATTACATTCATGATGAAAAATGTATGAAGAAACTATTCTCAGCCAACAAAGATATTAGCAGGCAGCTGTTTATAACAACAGGAATGGACCGCAATAGTCGTAAAAGACACAGTAGGCGTGGACGCGTGTCCATCGGTTTTGAAAATGGATTTGGCCTCAGGGACTCCATTGTGAATGTGACCGACGGCTTTTGGTCCGTGAACATGGCTTCCACTTCCTTGATGAATGTTCGTGACGTCTTGATAGATGGATAGCCACCAATACTAGCATCGACCTTGCGAGGGAGTGCTCTTATCCAGTTTCAATATGTCCAAGATGTAGATGGACCAAGAATGTGCTTGCGGCAATGCTGGCGGAAATAAGAAGGCGATCGCGGTAGAGGATGGTAGTCATCGGCTTGAATTCGTATAATCCGAACGTATGAGAATGAAAGTTTTGGTAAGCGAACGACTGAGCAGAGTTTGACCAACCACGCTTCAGTAGTCCCGCCCCACACATGACAGGCCCGTAGGCAAGCTCCGTTTCGCCGAATCAAACACGTTGCGTGATGCGAAATGCAAGTGGATTTGACAAGACAAATATCAGTCTCTTCTTCTTGCTCTTCAGCGAAGTGGGGCGTTGTCTTGACATGAAGTCCGCGTTAACAATCTCAGACTCCAGGGCGATGCTGAATACTGTAGTCGTAATCACTGAGCGTGAACGGCCCTAATCGTTGCATTCATGGCTGAGGTTGGTACGGTTGGCGGTTCTTGGGGTCAAAAATGTATTCCAGCGCTCGTATGGGTCGGTGACAATGCCGAAGTGGAATTCGTACAGGAACTTGGTGCAGACGAGATGCGGCCAATGTATAGCCAGAGCCTCCTTCTGTGACTGACTGTAATTTGCCGTTCAGCTGATGAGAGCTTGCGGGAGATGCAGGTTATGGACCTGTTCCGATGTTCTAGCACTAGCCACCCAAAAGCGTAGTCCGAAGCGTCCACGATGAGAGTTGTCGGAGCACCCAGATGGGTAACTTGACAGAACTTCGCTGTTGGTCAGTGCATCTAGAACTTTGTTTGTAGAGATGTCGGCATAGGTGGTCCATCGAAAGTTCGTTCGAGCAAGTCATGTAACGGAGTGAGTTTGAGTTAACTCCGCGATAGTTTGGTACGAAGCTGTGCGTATAATACTGTGGGCAAATCCCAAGAAAGACCGAAGTTTATCTGCTGACGACGGCTTAGGAGTCAACTTCAGAGCTCGCATGCGCTCGGTATCCGCCGAGATACCCTTTGCCGTAGATTATGTATCCCAGGTACGTTCAGCTTTGGAAAGGTTTGAACTTGCGATTTCGACTGCGTTAATCTGTAGAGTCGAGTGCCTTTAGTACTCCAAAGGTTTGCCATCGTGTTCTTGCTTCGTCGAATCGTAGATGATGATGTTCGGCCTGGGAAACGCTCGAGTGCCACGTAGCCTAGTCCTTGCTGTATGTGGTCGATTGTCCTCTGAAATAGGGCCAGGCGAGACGTGAAGTCCGAATTGGAAAAGAAAGGAAGAAAAGAAGAAAGAAAGCCAAGGAAAGCGATGTTGGCTAGAGGCCCCATGGCGTGTTGATGGTGAGTCAGCTCACACGCAGGACTCTTTAAAGGTATTTGCAGACGATAAAGCGTTGGACAGGTACGATCTTCGAGAACACGTTGTTGCCTTCCAACCCCTGAAACATATGTCCTCAATCTCAGGCGTGGTGGTCATAGAAGTTTGTCGAAGTTGTATGTTATCTTGACGAAAGTCACCGCAAAACTCTTTGGCTGTCCCATCGGGCTTCAGCGGCGTGACGATTGGTGACGCCCATGCGCTTGTTAGAAAACTTGTCGAAGTATCTTGTCGGAAACAAGGTTGTCAATATGATCTTCTTGACCGGATCACGTAGACCGTATGGAATCGGTCTTGCCCTTGAGAATATTGGTTGACCAGTGTGCATGATCAGGTTGTACTGGAGTGACCTTCATGCCTCCCGAGTTGCTGTTGCACTTTGCAATGAGTTGCGTAATATACGTTGACGAAGGTGCATCATGCAAAACGATCTCAACCTGCATAGCCGAAGACCGTCGAGTCCTAATACCAGTGGACCGTAATTGCGTAACGATGAAGGTGACGTCAGCATGCTTCGAGTCAGCGCGAACTGGTGCAGTGAATTGACCAATTACTTCAAGTTGATGACCAGTTATGCCACGAAGTGACGCAGTTGAAGAACGTAGTATTGTGCTCATGCGCAGGTTTGGCAGTCTTATTCATCGAATGGCTTCTCATTGCAGCAAACCGAGACAATAAGACTCCTGTAACAGATGTGGATCAGCCATACTTATCTCATCGTACGATTATTGCGGAAATATCTAACAGAGCGAGCTGATATGAGATGCGCTTACAGCAAATGAGGGACTTTGTTATTTATGGAATTGCATGCAAACGCTTTTTACAACAACGGTACTTTGCTGCTTTTTTTATTCTTGATCAAAACCAATCTGGCGTCAATTAGGAATCTTTTGAGTGTTCGACAACCCAAGTAAAAAATGACGTTTTTTCAACGGTTGAAATCATCGTTGAAGACTAACCAAAAATCAACTTGGTGTGACAAACGTTGAAAAAACGTCGAATAAACGTTGTTGATAAACGTACGGTTGAAATCATCGTTGAAAACTAACCAAAAATCAACTTGGTGTGAAAAACTTTGAAAAAACGTTGATTAAACCACAGACATCGAACATTCCGCATTAAGGATAAACATATGGATAAAACGATGGATTAAACATTTTAATTGTTTCTGCCGATGTAAGCCTATGCCTGTTTTTGGATAAAACATGGATGATGAATGCACCATGGATAAACCCTATCAAAGAAGTATTCCATATTTAAGTAAAATGGTCTGGAATAAGCATGGCTATACGCTACTAATAATATTTAACACTGAGAGAGTGGGAAATGTATATAAAATTTGCTCTAAATAATAATTTGGAATGTACATGGTTTTTAAAACATCGATCATCCATGTACGTGGATAAAATATAACTAAAAGAGCGTTTCATTTAAAGAAGAATTGTCTCATTTGAATTTAGATATCCGACTATAACTAATAATATTGATGCTGTTAAGAAGTGACCTAGAATACATTTAAATAACTCAAAGAATCGCTCATGGATACATACATTGACATATGAAAACATGCGTACTATTATTTCGAGTATTTTATATAACATGTGCTCTTTTTATTTGATGAAATTTTGTAGACCTACAGAAAAATATGATAAAGTCACCCGAATATTACTTTATGGACTCTATAAAAATAGATATTCGGGTGACTTCATCATCTCCCTCTCTCTTTCTCACTCACTCTGTCCCCTTTTTTCTTCTTCCTCCTCTCATTTTTCATCACCGTTCACACTCACTACATGGTATACTGTATAGTTACTATAGCAACAACATCAATCAACACTGACGAACGAATCAGGTCACACAATTACACATGACATATATTCTCAAAGGGAGCCTAAGCAATTCTGCTGGCACACATTTTACCTTCTTAAATCGAAATATCTGTCAATTGAAATCTATAAGCTCCAGTACGTACCCATCCGCATGGCGATTCTGATCGATTTGCTCGTGTGTTCGCCAAATTGCTTGGCTAGTAATTTACAAAACTTTTGATATTAAATCTAGTGGTGTAATGGACAAAACAATTGCCATAAGCATCCAGCTCCATCCGCGTAATCACATCTCGCTTCTATTTAACTTTCCGTCACTTTAAGGAAATTCGATCGCCTCGCGCACGCAGCTGAGGGAGTTCAGTACATTGTTGGCAGTCTGTAATGGCCGTGGCCGCATCTGCGTGAAGGACTGAGAATTAGTATTTCGACAATATTCTCCCGCTGCGAATTGTGATGCCTGTGACTCATAGTCCCTGCTTATAATTATTGTCCGGCCCAGACGTGAAACAGAAAGACTGCGCAAGTCAGGCGCAGTAGCTTGTGCACTCTTCACTCTCGTGGTCTATCGGAATCCGTGTTTACGTGTGCTGCTTGCTATTAGAAAAAATCAGCGCATCAAGAGGATCTTTATTTTTACTTACACCACCGTTATTTAGGCATCGTCGCTTTTGAGATTGTCTACGTTTTTCATCATCTTACTTCGTTATCATGCACAATACATGGAGCACAATCTACTTACGACTACCTCACTGGCCTGCAATGTGTCCAGTTATATGGACTTAACCATCAATTCTCAGTCAATTAACAAAAAATCGAAAATTAAAAACACTCGTATGTAGTCAGTGAGTTCTTCTACTCAATGAAGCCATCAAGTTCCTTTGATTCATGCATCAGAATTAAAAAAAAATAACATCTATTGGATCAGACTGCAGAAAAAGGGTAAGTTTCTAAATGTTCTCAGATTTAGCTTGTCAATTTTTTTTCAGCATTTAACTGCAAGTCTTGTTACATGTATTTGGAAATCCAAAAAACAAAATCGACGGAGAGATTTGGGCATGGATTTGGGGTCTTTGAACATTATCTTATAGACATTTATATTAGTGATTACTGTTACATCTGCTCTTACTTTTAGAAATGCTAAACTGTTTTAAGCGTCATACTTTGCACATAATTTAATGGTAACAACAAAATATCTCAATTACTCTTAGCTGTGTAGCAGACTTATAACAAGGAGTTCCCTACCAATACTTTGAATTCATTTGTGTGATGGAAGCAAATATTGTCACATGCTCAAGGCCTTATTTACTTCGAATTCAGTATGAGGAAATTGAGTTGTGCATGTTTATCAGTTTTTCAATGTCGAGCGTTTCTCGTTGAAAAATTGATGAAAAGTTGATTGTGTCGTGAAAAGAATTATAATTAAATGGAAATATGTTGAAATGATATCTTTATTATTTTTAAATCCGTAACTTCTGATTGCTTGTATTTAAAATAGCACAAACTCTGGGCATGTTGAGACAGAATAGTTGCATGCTAAAGTTTTAGATTGGAGGAAACTTCATGTGCATGAAAGAATGTGATTAGCGCAATAAAACCCATTGTAATTTAGCACTTCAATAATTACATGTGTATCAGGCTATAGGCTACTTGTTGCTATGAGTATTAATATTTGGATGACAAATAATCGAAAAAAGTTTTTGAAACAGCTTAACATGCGACAAGACTTAAAAATTCTATTTCAGGACCGCAAAAGTTTAGGTGGATATAGTTTTTATCATTTCGACAATTATTATTGCTATTCGATTTCTGCTTAAGTTGTATAATTTTTTCTATTGTTTCTTAAAGATGCATCCTTCAAGGTAACATGTTTAAAATAGTTCATTATTTCCATTGTTTAATTTACTAGAATTGAAAACCTGTAGCTATCGCCTGATGGTAATTATTTATTTCAGAATTGCCACATTTAAAAAAATACCATCAATTTGATATTTCGAGTCGTTTAAGAAAACTTAATCAAGCACACAACAAGGTATAATACTACACCACGAACTACACGTTGTTATGGCTACATTGCACACGTTATAATTATGCGCACAATACTAGTTTTGTGTGTTAAAGCCCTACAATGAGTTTAGTTGTGCAATTTAATCAATAATTCTTCATGCTTTACGACAAGTATAAAACAATCAAAGATGCAAGTTTATAGCTACTCTTTCATCTGAATTTGTGTTGACTTATTAACATTATGCTTCGCAACTTTTCAATATAATACGTAGGCCGAGGTATTATGGTTTACATGTTTGCTGTATGGCCATAAGTCACCATGAATTACCTGAAGAGATGTCATATAAATAGTAGAAACAAGAGGATATTATGTGTATGTGTTTGTAGATTGTGTTTTTAAACAAACTCTTTGGATATCAAAATAAATTTGCATGTATCAATTTTATAATGAAAATTCAAGCGCTCCTGAATATCTTCATCGCATGAACTGTTGAAAAATCGGTCGGCACATAGAAGTGGATAATAGTACACTAGAATGGAAGTTTGATATCTTGCCTATGTATAATGATGGCACATGGAAACAATCTATGGTTTGTAGTTCAGATTTCGATCTTAATACATTGTATCATAGTGAAATTATTTGCCAAGTTGGTTGTGGAAGTTGTTGACACCTAATTACAGGATTTTCATGAAGAGAATTGCAAGTGAGATGGCGGCATTGTTTCATGTGAAAATAGCCTACTATTCCATGGATTAATATAGTGTGTCTATTTGTAGCAGTAACTGACAACTAGTTTCAATGTTTCAAATATTGGAATGAGAATTAAAAAATTGGTTCACAAAGTCATAATTGAAAGTGGTCGTAGGTGTGCGCTGTTTTGTAAGAAACATTGAAGAATTCACCGATAGAAAGTCTTAATTATTGGATAATTTCTTCTTTCAAGCGGCTAAGAAACGTGGCGCTTTTCTGGAATAAACACACTGAAAGTTTCTTTACAGACAATCATTTCTCAAATAAATGAAATGTCGCTGGAACTTTTCAATTAATCATTGAATGACACATGTGATATTTTGGCGACTGATATTCGAATCATGTTGAGATTTTGAAAATTATTCATGAATTTAGTGAACAGGGGAACCCTTTAAAGTAAAATGAATACTCTAAGATTTCTTGGCCTCTGATTTCAAGCTGGAGTTATGACATGTTCTGTAAATCGACATTACAAGTTGCAAAAGAGTCTGATTGGAGCGATATTTCAAAATGATGACCATACAGAACGTTTAAAAGGATTTCCTTTCTTTGTCATCCTGTCGGCGCGAGCATTTTGTAAATTCACTATTGCTTTTGAGTACATGGTCTTTGGACAAGGGCCAACAATGCAGATCAAGAATTAGCCTGATAAATATAATCTGCTCAATCAAAAAACATGGAAGCCAGATTCGCACAAGTTACATTTTGCCCCAACTAAGTTCCCCCGGCGTGTGACCATAATTTTCATGCAATTTCCATTCTAGGACTTCTATGGTATTGTTAATTTCTATGGGTCGGCAATAGGCTACATACTCCGTTTTTATTTGCAGATCACATTTTTCTAAAGAAAGTTACTTGAATATCTGAATGAAATTGTATAAATACTACGAGTATTGACAGAAAATTATTAATAAATTGATAATGATCACAATTCGGCCACTCCTGGAATTTCTTCATTTGCTATCAAAAATTCCTGTGAAATATTGCATGCCACATTGTCAAAGATTAAATGATCGAAAAGCATTATTTTCTTAATTTATCTTTACTATAAACACCTAATATTACTATGAATGATTTCTCCTTTAAACTTTTGGTAGGCTTACACATGGAATGTTAATTGAGGTAGTTAAGTTTGATACTTCTGTTCTGCACATCAGCACAAAAGTTGTCTTCTTTTTACAGGTGTTGATTGCTGAGGGCTGTGTAAGCTCGTCTTATCTGTGCATCGATGGACTCAAGACCTGACCAACGTTCGGCTGTTTTTCTGTCTTGTTATTTGAGCTAATTAGCCCGAAAGCTACTGGAATTTTATTTACCCATAAGTCATTTCTACGCTCGCAACGTCCAAGTGATCATCAGATTCGGACAACCGCACTTGTGTTGATCCAATCAAAGATGCTATTGAGTGACCTTCGCATCATCGCCTCCAACTTCATTTGAGTAGTGAATGTTTCTCTGTTGAACTGTGTTCATCACCTCTATTCTTAAAAATGTGGGATGATAACGAGCGCGACGGTGTTCGACTCGAAATGACCAGTGTTCCAGATGACCTGAAATACGCATTGGGGGTGTGGCCATGTTATCTGTTTGGAAGGATTTTCAAATGAAGGATGATTCAAATACGGATAGAGAAAATTTCCCATGTATGTTGATAAAAGTGATTTTCATCAAGATTATTTGTATCTGATCGTTCGATGTGTGCTACTATATAAACGTCATCTTGTATGGTAAAGCCTTCTTCATTTGCTAAATTCTTTGTGATGAAAAAATTGTGTTTTTGAAAGATGTCCATCCCTTCTGCTGTTTACTTGGGAGACAGGGCTCTGTTTTTGTAATCTCGATGAATGTTATCCTACAAAGTAAAATTTTGGTAGGAATTATTTTACCAAATGTATAAAATGAAACATTACATAATATGAAACATTTTCTTCTGCAACTATTCTACCAATTCCCGGTCAAAACATTACAAGATTAATTTTTTCACAATTCTGCTGCAATTACTTAATTGCATTTTTATATTCAATCACCATAATAGGTACGGATTAGGATGATTTTAGTGTTTAATGGCATGACTCCATATTGCTTGAAGCCCAATAGATATTTCAGTGGATGTTCTACGTGAGCTAGCAGTTTGTGATTCCAGTTTTATGTCATTTTGGTCATGTCAAATTACGTCATTGAAATGTAAATAAATATGCCTATCAACAATTGTGATATTTTCCTTACTTATATCGTTGAACGGGTAATGAGGATGCAAGGTTGAAAATCAGTTTTAAAAAAGGTTTTATATTAACAGATAGTAGTTGATAAAACGATTGATCACCCCACTTTCTTCAACGTTTTTAAGTAACGTTGAATCAACGTTATATCAGCGGCCAAAGCGGTCACGATATCAACCGTCCATCAACGTTGAATCAACCGTTAGTCAACCAAAATCTCGTTGTGAACATCAACGTTTTTTCACCGTTGATTTCAACGTTATCTTTTTAATTGGG
>CAJQUW010004093.1:232500-305728 GCA_907163375.1 Prostheceraeus crozeri | reverse complement strand
ACTTTTGCACTCAACTTCTTCATGGTGGTGTTTAGACTCAAGCACCCGCTTTAACAAGGAATTTCCTCACCGATGGAGCAACGAAATAGCGGCATCCCACTCTCAGAAAGCATGAACTCATATTTCCATCCTTGCTTCTGAATCCTTTTGGCCAGTACTTTATATTTCGCAGTTTTCTCTTCATGGGCATCCCTAACGCTCTCTTCCCAGGGAACAGTTATTTCGCCCATAATCATTTTCTTCCCTATAGCGTCGATCAACACTAGATGAGGTCGTTGGTCAGATAGGGATAATTCTTCTGGCAGCTGTGATCCACTCAAGTGGACCACTTCCGATCACTTCCTACTTCTTATTCTGCGGTACAGATCGCACGATGAGTCTTTCGTCTCTTTGTTTGACCACTCGGTACAAAGTCAATTCCCGTTGTTACTTACCTGTAGGGGAGACTTTTGTAAAGTTGGCGGAACTGCCGAGCGGAATCATTATTTAGTACAGCGAGATCCTGTTCGATATTTCGAACAGGATCTCGCTGTAACACTTCTACAACTTCTACACTTAATAACTTCTACTTTATCAATTTCAGCCCTGATCAGATTCCACAAATTCGAAGTCGCTATAGAGAAATTCAAATTTAAAGATAGTAGTGGTTCCTTTGGGTGGTTCCGCTAACTTCACAAACGTGGGGGGAGAGAGACTGCTTCCACAATCGCTTGCAGGACCAAGCCGCACCGGTGCGTGTAGCATGCTCTCTATAGTGCCACATGATAGCCAGAGAGGGCACGACGAGGATTGGCATGTCACACAGATAACATGTAGGTCGGTCCGGATTCCTCAACGTGTCAGATAAGCAGGGGCATCGAACACATCATATGTCCATTGATGCTTCCGCTTCACTGCCAGTAGCCCATATCGTTGCATGAGAGCTTGCAAACTTCAACTCCTCAGTCGAGCCATCTGCCAATGTCCAACCTTTGGACATCTTTCCAGACTCCCACACTCTTGCGACAACTTTCCATAAGCACTATGCTTATTTCTTACTGCATATCGTAGTTTGTTTGTAGCCTGTACACCGCACGTAAATAGTACAGTAGACTGCATGCGAAGATAGAGCACATTAACTGCAAATGTTGTGTAAACTTCCACGAGGCAGGAAAAATATCGCTCCTTCAAATTAAGGACGATTTTGATTTTTTTGCGAAGTAGAATTCACTGTAAGTGAAGAGCCTTTAGACTGACCATGGAGACGAAGCGGATCGAGGAATTTTACTTCGAAAAAAAAATCATAATAAACTTGAAAGATCGATATTTTACTTATCTCCTGGAAAGTTGCATAATGATCCCTCACGCATAAGACAACAAAAGATCTAATTGCAAGTACAATATCCTAAATTGAACTCAATGTATTTCACTGTATGGTACAGTTAATGAAATGGTGCGGTTTTCAATATCTTAGTTGTAATCAACTCTCAGCACTTTATATTTTATCTACGAAGAAATCATCGTAGCTGTATAATCGAGACAGTAATATTACGAAAGCTGTCTAAAATGTTAGAATATATACACGTACTTTGACACCTTGATTAATGGGTTTTTTTGGAAAAATCAACCTTTAAATTGTCTAACTATCATTTATTGATCTCCAACATGTTCTTCTTTATCCATCGTTGATCTCAAGTGAAGAAAGAAGAATTACATGTAAGTACAGCATATAAATCACAGTTGAAAGAGATGTCTTTGCAATTACACTCACCGTGGCAAGAAATAGAAAGAAGGGTGCAGCAGAGCGGAGTCGGCATGGTCACGCAAGATTTATCACTCCAACTGATAACTACTCATTATTTTAAATGCTGGACACCATTAAATGCTGTATTCCTTTTCAATTAATAATAATGGTTCTGGTATATTGTCCAAATGAGCTGTTAAAGATCAATAACTAACAAGAAGACATTTCAAAGATTATTCTAGCTTAGGGCTGTGAGGTAAGTTACCGCGCGGTAAGTTACCCGGTAAATTACCCGATAAATTACCGGGTAATTTATTCTTATATTTATGTTTTCTCTGAAAATAATTGTTTGTAATGTGTTATGCTGAAATAAAACAATTCAAAATGAACTCTGCTGAATTATTTTGCTTTAATGAAAGTGTAATTTCGCATCATAAGTAACTATGGTTTCAGAGAAAATTGATTTTACGTTTTTAATGACCTGGGTTATAAATTACCGTCTCCTATAAAATACTGTTAAATCATTATCTCAGAAAATTATCAAGATATATAAATTTCTTGTCGGTATCCTTTTCCCAAGCGTGTTCCGGAAATTCTAAGGCCGAAAGCGCCGGAGGTGTTTTCATACATGGAACTTCAATGATCCAAACTCTACGCCAATCATTTCTTTCTGATGATGAGAAAAATGTGTGCAATCATTCATCGAGAATCGCCGAAAATTCTGCATTTCCGGGCAGCACTATGCAGCAAACCTTCTGGACCCCAGGTTCAAGGGAAGCATGAGTTGGAACGGAGCAGCACTTGGTTCTTGCTGAAGTACAATCTTCGAAATTGCACAGAAAACGAAACTCTCAACGACAACTGTATCTACGGATCTGCTTGAATATAGAACAAGATCGGGTGCTTTGTTCAATTCATCCCGCATGATTTGGAAAGTCGACTACGACACGGATCCGATTAAATGGTGGCAATGCTATGGGAATACGCGACAGCTGAATGTGGTAGCCGTCGTCGATGTCGGCCACAACTGCTGCGGTTGAGAGAGCAAATAAGGAATTCAGCCTTCAAAAAAACGAAACTCAGGAACTCCTTGACTGACGAAAGAGCAAGTATTCTGACGTCTGTTGCTTACAACCATAAAATAAAAAGTCGACTTGAAGAAGGAACCGGTCAAAAGAAAAGCAAGTGTCATCTTATTTTCAAAGAAATGAAGATTATGACCCGAATCATTTGCTCAAAGTTGGTGGTGCCGTGCAGGATTCCTCTGATAGTGACGATGACAGTAGTAAGGAAGTGACAAACACCAGATAGCGCAAGATGGCCGCCATCGCTGCGTCCCCCCCCCCTCTGGCTCGGCAGAGTGTCGTGGTCGACCGCCGTGGTGCTTCGTGTCTGAGTCCCCCCCCCTCTGGAACGATAGAGTGTCGTGGTGGACTTGGGCGACCGCCAGGATTAGTGTTGAGGCTATAGTGTGTGATGTTTTTGGTGCAATCTGCTGAATGTTGGGTTGTAAAATGGGTTGTTTCGAGTGGAAGGAGTGGTTGGATGAGAAAACGGAGGTCGGATTCGTGTTCAGCGTGAAATTCTGCATCGGTAGGGTGAGTTTCAAGTCGATCGGAGAGAAAAAATTTTTCTTCAAAATTTTAACAGAGTTAGAATTTGGGACGTTTTGGTGTGTAGCGCCCAAACGAAGCATCGGATGAGAAAACGGAGGCCAGATTCGGAATCTACGTGAAATTTTGGGTTAGGAAGGATGTTTCCAGCGAAATCGGAGAGAAAAAATTTTCGGCTGACGTCCCCCCCCCCTCTGGACAGCTCGCTTCGATTTTGGCTTCTAGTGGACGGATTTTGTCGTGCGATAGCTCGTTTGAAAGCTAAGAGTGAGACAAATTCAGTGAAAGAATCGGCTTGTTCCTATCTGTCTTCGTTTAGATGTGAGACGCCATTTAAGATTTTGGGACATTGGTGAAAAAACGACAGAGTTAGAATTTGGGACGTTTTGGGCTCTAGCTTCAAAACGAAGCATCGGATTGGAAAACGGATTTCAGATTTGGAATCAGCGTGAAATTCTTTATATGTATGGTGAGTTTCAAGTCAATCGGAGAGAAAAAATTTTCAACATTTTTCGAAAAAACGACAGAGTTAGAATTTGGGACGTTTTGGTGTGTAGCGCCCAAACGAAGCATCGGATGAGAAAACGGAGGCCAGATTCGGAATCTACGTGAAATTTTGGGTTAGGAAGGATGTTTCCAGCGAAATCGGAGAGAAAAAATTTTCGGCTGACGTCCCCCCCCCTCTGGACAGCTCGCTTCGATTTTGGCTTCTAGTGGACGGATTTTGTCGTGCGATAGCTCGTTTGAAAGCTAAGAGTGAGACAAATTCAGTGAAAGAACCGGCTTGTTCCTATCTGTCTTCGTTCAAAAGTTAGAGCGGTTACAAGATTTTAGGTCGGAGCTCGCTTACCTGAAAAAATCCTAAGTGTCAGAGTGACTTTGTATGGGTAAAATTTTGAAAATTTTCCAAAGTGTGGAATTTCGACCTGGGACCGTCACCAAAACATTTTTCATCAAATTCTGAAATTTCGCTGACGTCCCCCCCCTCTGGACAGCTTGCTTCGATTTTGGCTTCTAGTGGACGGATTTTGTCGTGCGATAGCTCGTTTGAAAGCTAAGAGTGAGACAAATTCAGTGAAAGAATCGGCTTGTTCCTATCTGTCTTCGTTCAAAAGTTAGAGCGGTTACAAGATTTTAGGTCGGAGCTCGCTTACCTGAAAAAATCCTAAGTGTCAGAGTGACTTTGTATGGGTAAAATTTTGAAAATTTTCCAAAGTGTGGAATTTCGACCTGGGACCGTCACCAAAACATTTTTCATCAAATTCTGAAATTTCACTGACGTCCCCCACCCCTCTGGACAGCTTGCTTCGATTTTGGCTTCCAGTGGACGGATTTTGTCGTGCGATAGCTCGTTTGAAAGCTAAGAGTGAGACAAATTCAGTGAAAGAATCGGCTTGTTCCTATCTGTCTTCGTTTAGATGTGAGACGCCATTTAAGATTTTGGGACATTGGTGAAAAACGACAGAGTTAGAATTTGGGACGTTTTGGGCTCTAGCTTCAAAACGAAGCATCGGATTGGAAAACGGATTTCAGATTTGGAATCAGCGTGAAATTCTTTATATGTATGGTGAGTTTCAAGTCAATCGGAGAGTTTCAAGTCAATCGGCGAGAAAAATGTTCAACATTTTTTCGGAAAAACGACAGAGTTAGAATTTTTGCGATGGCTGCCTACTGTAGAGCCAAAACGAAGCATCGGATGGGAAAACGGAGGCCAGATTCGGATTCAGCGTCAAATTCTACATGGAAATGGTGTATTTCCAGCTCAATCGGAGCACTAGAACCGGAGATAGACGGGTTTTTTAGTGTTTGGATGATGGGTGTTACGTCATCAGCTGATCGCCACACACTATATAAGCTGGGAACCGAGAGAGACTTGTCATTAATACGAGAGATAGTCAACGGTAAGTCGTCTCTCTGAGCTCCGATGATAGCTTCGGACATTCCAAATCCCGAGTTTCTGTAAGAAACCGACTTAGAAAATTTCATTGCTGATATCAGCTAAGGCGTCAGACTTAGAGGTTAGCCAGGAGATGGCCTTCGTCTCCAGGCCATAAAAGACTCCAAAACTTTAAAGGCTTGTAACTTTGCTTCTACAAGTCCGTTTGACTTGATTCAAAAAAGGTTCGGTCGCTATTGACCTGCCCTAAGTTATAAACTACTTATAAAATTTCATAAGTAGTGCTAAAAAGTTGAAAAATTTAAATTCGCTATTTTTGGCAATTTTCGGGGGTTTCAAACCTTCTGAATTCAACTAAGACATTTATAAAGTTGTCAGAGGCGAGCTTCGGCTGGAGACTTGCTTCCTGATGTAAATAACTCCACCGGTTTTCATGTCAAAATCGGGGTCCGAATACCAACACAGTGATATGACGCACGCTCTGTCCGCGGGAGGTTGGATTTGAGGGCCGAGGCCTTGGAGTCGGGATAAGATCCCCTCTGAGTAATGCCTGTAACGGATTCATCAGCCTAGCTTGTCTATCCTCAAGTATTGAATGACATATTAGTTGTATTTTTAAAATGATTGTCAATGTTACTTGTCAGTAATTCTATTTTATCTTTCCTTCTACAGAATATGGGAGGCAACTCAAAATTTCTGTTTAAAAAATGCTCTTGTGATGAAGTGAAGAGAGGTGGTGAGTTTAAACGCCACTTGAATAAATATAAGAATACGCCTCACATTCATGTTGAGAAAGGTGTTGTTTCCGGCTGTACACATTGCCAAAAGTTTTTAAGAGGCAAGCAGCACGAAAAATTTTATGAGAGGCATCAGAACTGTCCAGTTGTGAAGTTCGCAAATTATACAACTTCGGACATAGGCAAAATCATAGCCCCCTATTTTGAATTGGTCGATTTGGATCAAGAACTGCAGAATGCAATTGCAGATATCATAAATCCTCCTGTTCCGACTACAGGAAATGAAGAATTGCAGAATGCAATAATAGCCGATCCTCCTGTTCCGACTACAGGAAATGAAGAATTGCAGAATGCAATAATAGCCGATCCTGCTGTTCCAACTACAGGAAATGATCTAAGCAGTGATTCAGACACCTCAGACGAGTCCGACTCGGAGGAGGTTGTAGTGCCCGTTAAAGGAATAGCGAAGCCAATCAGCCAATCTTCCCCAAAAAAATTGAAGGGGATTAAAGCCCAAACTTTAGCCTGGAATAAGGACGATCAGGCTGCCAAAGTTAGCCAGGAGTTTGCGCTCAATAAATTGAAAGATGAGCTGAGTCGCTTTAGAAACGAATGCGAGACTTTGAGAGGTGAAAATTTTAACCTGAAAGCTCAAGTCCAGGAAATCAAGAACCTCAAAACGCAGGTCATAAATTTGGAGGCTTTTCGGGATAGGGCACTGCAAAGTGAAAAGCGAGTTGAAGAGCAGGCAGCAAATATTAAAAATTTAAAATCTCAAGAAGGGGTGCTTAAGCTCAAGATTGAGCAACTAAAAATGAAAATGGCTGAGAACGAGCAGCACAAGGAGAGCAGAACAACACTCCACCTACCAATTATCAACAGCAGGATTGTTGATGACATTCTGCTGCAAAGTGAGGATGTCGACAGCACGTTCGAATGCTACGAGGGAGCAATGGCGGAGATGCGCTGTATCCATGTCTCCATCAAGCATGATGGCAACATCAAAGAATTGCGCCACCGGAAGCGAAAACTGCCGGCCAAGTACTTGCCTGAGCCACCACCATCGAAGGGGTCACGAACCGGCTAAATTTCTCTTATGGTAAGTTAATATCATCTCTATCACTTGAATATATTTTCATCTATTTTTCCTTCTATTTTCAGATACAACGAGAACGAACCATCGGCTCTCTTAAGGGCCACCATGGGGCAAGACATGATAGAACCTCCTCGCGGTTTGCTCTGGGCAGTCTTTAGACTGGCGAATACTATCATTAAGTTGAATCTGCTATCAGTCAACTTGAACGTTGCAAATGAAGTTCGGTGTAATACTTCCTTTCGATGGGCGTTCCTGTATAGGACGGCGGTGAAACCCGTAGCTATGTATACCGCAAGGGACATTCGGCAATGGTCAATCTTGTTAAACCTCTCTGCGTCATGTTTGCAAGTGATTGCCTCTGTCTCAACGTAGTATGCATTCGCGCCAGGGCGACATTTAGCCAACTGTCGAAGGTTACCTTATAAACTATCCATTGCATACGTTATGAGAACCATGAGTTCTACCTGTCTCTATCAATGAGACGAATTGATGAATGGAATGAAATGGGAGGACACTCACGCGCCACACGCAACATAACACACTTCTCTCTTCCGTAGTCTAACAAGCTCTTTACACATGGATCGCAGTCGATTGCTATCCCAGAATCATGTAAGCTATCTTAATTTTATTTAACACTATTTCATCTATCATCATCAGCCATATGAAGTGTCATAAGATTTACAAGTTAGACTAAGCGTACTACTATTTCCAAATGAAAAAGTATACATGGTTAAATTATTCACTAAAACCCCATTCAAGTAAGTCAGTATGAAAGCAAAGATAATACGAAATAAACATTTATTATGGCATGTATTTCAAAAGGTCTTCATCGTCAATATCGTCCCAGAGTCTGACTTCACATAGATAACAAAAACAGTTCAGTTGCTTTAATCGTTCTTCCACTGCGAGCCTCACTTTATCAATATACTCCCACTCCGCCATAGTTCGTGGCTGGGAGTTAGGGGTGTACCACTCCCATAATTGGTGGAGGAATTTCGTGCTGGTGATCTCCATCACATCGTCAGTATCGTACTGGAGATACTTCCACCTCACGCCTGTTAAGTCGGGACACTCCTTCTCACATACACTCTCCTCTTCCTCATCCGCTGGTAATGATAACTTCCTGATATTGTCCAGTTGGTACACCTTCTCCACCTTCGCCTTTCTTGGAGCGTTTGGTGTAACGAGCGCCTTTGGTGTTGAGCATGGAGAAGAGAATTTTGTGTTTGGTGTTGTCGGAGGGCTTGTCATGTTGACTGTGAATAATGACTTTGAAATGTTTTCTAATTCTTAAGTATCAACAAGCAACCAATCAGAATGAACATCCAATGAATGATGAATATGAAAGTATGTAAGCAAAGTGACATTCATGTCATTTCATTTAATCTGTGAATCATACAAGTGACGAACGCACGATCTCTCTCTTTGACTATTATTCTGTCTGATCATATTTCATTAAAATGGTAAGTTAAAGATTTCCTCTCTCATCTCCCTCAAATGTGTGACTAATAGCATCTTCCTCAATTTCAGGCATCAACTTCATCACCAACGTCCTCTCTTCTCGAGGAAAGTTTAGAGTTATTGAGTCAAGGTAGGTTGTAACACTACACTGAGGCTTGAACAGAGATGATAGAATGATTTCTCTTTCAGGTGATGCGAGTTCCAGCTCAGAACTGTCGCGACATGGCAACGAGTGGGAATGTGCTGACTGTGGGCACATCTTCACGAGGAAATGGGATCTCACCCGACACATCAAGCGAGGTGTTTGTCGACCTAAGCCGGCATCAATCTCCGAAGGTGGGGATGATTCTGTTAACGTCGTCTCCTTTTCTTGCGACTTGTGCGCTCAGTCTTTCGAGACACGTTTTGAACTATCTTCACACAGACTTCAACATACACACACGAACGATACCTACACCAACGGTACCTCCTCTATCCGACTCACTGAAGTGTCCATAAATAATTTAGTGAGGAACTACCAGATGGACTCCTCAGAAACCATTGCTAACTTTGAGGAATGGTTTCATCAAAATTCATCATTGATAGAAGCGCTCTTCAACAATTTAGACAATTTTAGGATGAAGGCGCTCATCTATCTTAAAATAAAATATGTAAAAATCGACCACCATACTGGACAAATAATAGAGAGGTTAGAGTTTCACATACCCTCCTCTCCTGCAACCGAGGTTGTAGACTATGAGTCTTGGATAAATTTTCACATCCAAGGATTAAAATTAAATATTGATAAGTTTAACGAGCGCGATAGCGGTCTCATTTTTGACGGTATTGAGTCCGCCATGATTAAAATCAGTTTATTAGGAAATCATAGTGGTCGAGGCTCCTTTAAACTTCCAAAAAATTTAAAAAACAAAACAGCAGTCATCAATGTCGATTGCGAATCGCAATGTTTTAAATATGCTGTCCTCTCCATTCTCCACTATAATGACATCAATGCGAATCGAAATCGCACATATAGCTATAGGCAGTGGGAGAATGAATTAAACTTCGATGACTGTAATAGTGACGATATGAAAATTAAAGATATAGAAAAATTTGAAAAATTGAACAACATCAAAATAGTTCTCCATGTTTGGGAAAAAGGATTGAAGGGTGTGCGCTACAACTCGCGTTCGAGTTGTTATGAGCGTACAGTAAACCTGTTATTAGTAAAACAGGATGATAGTGAGGAATGGCACTACTGCGGTATTCCCAAAATCTCTCGCTTATACCACCACTTAGAAAACTCTAGTAGAGAGTTATATTACTGCGACAGATGTATTCGCCACTTTAGGAGGAAAACTAAATTTGAAACTCATTATGAGTGGTGTAAGCGAGGTAAACTGCAAATGGAACGCATGCCCAAAGATAAGGAGTTTTCATATAGAGAGAATGGCGATGAACTAAGTCCTCTTCGTGTCATCTATGCTGACATCGAATGCTATATCGATGATAACATCCATCGACCAGCAGCCATTTCCTGCTATGAAGTATGGCATGATCACTTTAGGAGTAGGCAAAATAAAATGCGCGTCTGGCAAGGTGAGGATTGTATTTACCAATTCCTACAATTCCTCGAACAGGCTGTAAAATTTCAACAAAAGTATGATGGTGAACTCTATCGCAGATCATTGCATATGACAGCAGATGATCAAGCAAAATTTGATAGCTGCAACATTTGCCCCAAATGTAGGAAAACATTTGATGATGATAAGATTAAGAAAGTGCGCGACCATGATCACATCACTGGTAAATTTAGAAACGCACTCTGTTCAAAATGCAATTTTTCACTTAGGATGAAACGGCGTACATTACCCGTCATTTTCCATAATTTCAAGGGCTACGACAGCCATATGATAATAAAAGGAGGTTTAGGTCAAATGAAAGAGTGGAAGCTTGATGTAATAGCGCAAACGAGAGAGAAGTTTATGGCCATGACAGCAAAAGTGCCTGTCGATAAAACTAAAGAAATTAAGACGGTCTATTTTGATATAAAATTTTTAGATTCCTACCAATTTATGACTGCATCACTGGCCTCTCTCGTGCAAAATCTAAAGTCTCTTCCACTAACACAAAATCTTAAGAAACAATACCCAAATCTAACCGATGAAGTCATCACACGGAAAGGAGTCTTTCCATATGCATATTTTGATGCGATTAGTAAACTCGGCGAGACTTCTCTTCCGCCCATAGATAAATTTAAAAATGATTTGACCGGCGCAGAATGTAAGACCGAAGATTATGATCATGCACAAGATGCATGGATAAAAATTGACTGCCATACATTTGGTGAATATATGATTGCCTACCTTAAGTTAGATGTATTTTTGCTGGCTGATGTATTTCAGGAGTTTCGACGAGTGGCATTAGAAGAAGATAAGTTAGATCCCGTCCACTTTGTCAGTCTGCCAGCCATGTCATTTAAGTCTGCTTTTAAAATGACTGGTGAGACCATTCATCTCTTACAAGATCCAGAGATGTATAATTTATTTGAGCGAGGAATTCGCGGTGGTCTCACATTTGTAAATAAACATAGGTTAAAATCAAAAATAGTAGGCAATGACCAGACTCATCTGAAGTATTATGACCAAAATAATTTGTATGGTAGTTCATTACCCAAACCGCTACCTCACTCTGAGTTTAGCTGGTTAGATGATAGTGATATTCAACATTTCTCCAACCCTTCTAACATACTAGCAATTCCAGATGAAGGTGATTGGGGATATTATTTTGAGATAGATCTAATCTATCCAAATAATATTAAACATAAAACCGTAGATTTTCCACTCGCACCCGAATCAGGTGAAGTGAGTAAAGATATGTTTTCCGACTTTATGAAACAATTTCATAAAGATTTAGAATCATGTGGACAACGCGACTATAAGCCTTGTCGCAAACTTTTACTCACCCAGTTTGATAAAGAAAACTATCTAGTCCACTTTAGCATCTTAAAATTTTATTTAGAAATGGGCATGATTTTAAAAAGAGTTCACCGCATTATTAAATTTAGACAGAAAGCCTTCCTCAAGCCATATATTGATAGCAACAGCCAGAAACGTGCACTAGCCCAAAATAACTTTGAAAAAGATTTTTATAAATATAAGAACAACAGTCTATTTGGTAAGACGATGGAGGATGTTAGAAAGCGCGTAAACTACAAACTAGTTAATGATGATCAAAAGTATCACAAATTGGTCTCATCACCTCTATTCATGGATAGAGACATTATCGATGAGGACCTTATAGGTGTTAAAATGATAAAATCTGAAGTTGAGTTGTGCAAGCCCATCTATATTGGTCAAGCTGTTCTAGATTACTCCAAGCTTGAAATGTACCAACTCTTCTATAAAATACTAAAACCCTGTCCTCTCGTAAAAGAGGTTCGTTTGTTGGGTGGTGATACAGATAGTTTCTTCTTAGGTATTACCACTCAAAAAGATTTAAATTTTAATGAAGTAGGAATATCTTTAGAAAGATATTTTGATACATCAAATTATCCTGCTGATCATCCACTCTACTCCATCAAAAATAAGGCAAAACTTGGCTGCTTTAAGGATGAGACAGCAGGGAAGGAGATAGCTGAAATGATTCTCCTCCGTCCAAAAATGTACAGTATGAAATTAAAGGATAGTGATGATAGCATTAAGCGCGCTAAAGGCATATCAAAATCCATTGTGCAAAATATGAAACATAAGAATTTCAGGAAAGCCTATAGAAATAAAAATATAACGTTTGTCAATATGACAATCTTAAAATCTAAGTCGCATGAGATCAAAACTCATACTTTTCGGAAACGGGCGCTTTCAGCATGGGAGGATAAGAGGTGCTGGTTAGAACACAACATATCTCTTCCACATGGACATCCTGACACAAACATACCACCACCCAAAAGAATTAAACTCACACTACCACATTCAGGAGACGTCTTAGCATAATCATCCTTAACTTAGTATTTTGATGTTGATTTCTGTAGATAAACATTGTTGTTTTATGTATCGCATGAGATTGTTTTTTCCTTGTGAATATGTGTCCACATCTGTACATTCCCCATGTGATGACTTTTCCACTGAAAGACATTTTTCCTATCCCTGTATATTTCCACCCTTCACGAAGTAAAAAGACTTTTTGTATATAACAATGTTTATTGAAGTGCGCTCATGTATATATTTTCAGTGGATGTTGTATAAAGTCTATTGCTTCACATTCATGTACATATTTCAATAAACATATCACAATGACTTCACTTTGTTTTCCGAAACACTAACGTTATGAGGGATTTAGTATCTTTCACATGGATGCACTCTTGTAAACCATTGGTAATTTTGATAGCAATAGAGGGTATAGTTTGTTTGATGACGGGATGATAGAAAATAGATTCAAACATCTTCTCGATTATTCCATATGAAGCGTCTTTATCATGAATGAAATCACGTAAAATGTATTCTTTTTTCTCGCCAACAGAAATAGGTAAAATCAAATCACTTTGAATGTAAAGGTGTTGTTCATGTTTATCAAGTGTCATTGGTGTTTCTATACCAATCGTATGCGCAGCAGCAAACACTGTTTGTAGCATTGAAAAGCCTAAGAGTTTTTTCAAATTTTTACTCAATTGACATTGAATGTTATCACCCAGTTTCAGAACAACGCGTTGATTTTCAATTGAAAACGAAATGTGGTGTGTCTTTACATCATATTTACTTTTCATCACATGCTTCAACTTCTGTTGTATATAAGGATTTACTACATGAATGAAGCTTTCAACTGTATGATATAGACGCGGCATTATATTGATAGCAACTTTAGATTCTTCATAAGACTGGTAAATTTTCTTGATGCGATCACCATAGATGTCCACCCACCATTCATCATTAACTGAATCAGCTTTAGTGTGATATTCATGAGAACCATACACCACACCGCTTCCAATAATAGGCGTATAATGTCTTACAAAATGACGCAAGGTTGGAGAGAAATAAACTGTAAGTTTGTCATTATATTTCTGAATAACCAACTTATTTTTGTCCGCCATAATTTTCTCTCCATACTTCTTACCCACAGTCTCATTCCATCGTTTTACTAACTCAATAAGTGATAAAGGTTGAACACCACGCTTTTTCAAAATGATGCGTTCTTCGCATTCTACAACATCTTCATCAAATATTTTAAATCTATAATGAAATTTGTTGATTCGATTTGAATAAACTTTTTTAACATTTGCAGTAGCAATTGACGTTTGATGTAGTCCATGACCAAAACCAAGATGTGGATAGAATTCACTATCCAACCTCAGCGTAAGACCTTTAGTAAAAGAATGAAAGCGGAGGAACTGTCTCCCACTCCAATGATAGATAGTAAACTCATAAGCTTTCTGATTTTTATTCTTCATGATGGAAGTATTACCACTGTTGAATGCCTTAATAATTTTCTCATTCCCAAATGGCTCATAAGAATCTGATTTTATCTGAATCCATTCATAGTTCCACTTTCCATCTGATGTTAAATTGTATGGGAACTGGAATGCATTATTCATCGTTATTCCATCATGGGTGCGAGGAGTCAATATCATTTCTTCCAAATCATTCACATTCTGAATATTGCTATCATAGCAAATACTAGAAACGCCAACCTCCCATTCACCTTCTAAATGCAGTGGGCGATTTAATTCTACTCGATAGTCTGATGGTTTATTTTTGGGAAATTTATTCATAGAAGCATTACTGGGCAAGTAGATTAGAAACGAGTCCTTATTTTCACTTTCCATATTATTCACATTGGAAAAATATAATAGCATACGTTTGCATTAACTCTTCATTCGGAAATGGAGTGTAATACTTGTCACAGCATCTTTATGAAAAGGAATCAACGCACCAGCATCATCATAAATGGCAATATCAATTTGTGGGATGTAGTTTGATTTCAGCTTTGTATAATGCACTTTCTTGAAAGTATGCTCAGATAAAATACTGCAGCTTTTTGGCTGGTATGGTATCATTGCTAGCAATGGAGCTTCAACATCTCCCACACGTACATCTTCACCAATATTGGAATATATCTGAAAATAGTTAATACGACGCGATAGCGACATGTCTGCGCTAGCTTTGGTTACAGTACCACTTTTAAAGATATTTTGATCAAAACCCAAAATGTCCATTAGAGTTTTATCCATAATTAGTTCAATACCTTTTCCATTTATAGTGAGAGACAAAGTACCTTCTTTTTCAGAAAATGAAATATGTTGCTCATTAATCACTTCATTTAAATAATCTACAACCAATTTAACCGAAGTAATAATGCGAGGCATCAACACTCTTGTTTCATGTAAGATACCACCAAAAGGCTCTACACACTTTCTGTATAAAGATACGGCCCATTCTGTATCAAATTGATTTGGCCTTTCACATGGTAAATGTTGCATATCAGATTTTCCATGAACAGCTGCAGAACGATGTCGTAAGAACTGATGAAAATCTTTTGAACAAACTAATACTAGATCTTCATCATTTAATTTACTTATTGCAATATGATTAGATGATTTAATATAAGTCAATGTTGCCACTTGTTTACCATCAACTCGAAGGAGATAATTAAATTTCTTCAATAATGTTTCAGGAGTCATGTTTGTCTTTCTTGGCTTAATCACAATCTTCTTCACCAACGTCTTCTCATTTCTTGGAATAAGATCTACATAATAAGCTTCCTCTCGATATATTAACTGTTTATGACCACTTATGTGGTAATTAACGTTAAAATTATCATAGCTTGTTAAGGCGCTAGCGAGGTAGCCTAAATCATTTCTTAAACTTGGACTTAAACCAACAATCCAATCTTTCTCAACTACATGATGTACATAATTATAATCATCATTGTGCGGAGTAAATTGGACAATATGTTTACACGCTTTATTCAAGAAATCATATATAAACTTTTTACATGATAAGAGATCTTTCTTTGACCACTGTGGAATGTATACTCGGCACCCCTTTTCACATTGATAAGCAGCTGTACGCCTCATATTAATAGTCATCACCTCATGATCAAAAGTATAGACACAGTTGCTATAAACAAGTTGAGTGACACCCACTTCCCAATTCCCATTTAGCTGTTGTGCATGATCAATGGGAGTAGAAAAGAGTGCAGCTCGATTGCTAGTAAATCTCTTTGTAGCCGCATTGCTAAGCAAAATATGATAAAACGACATTTTTATATTGCCAATCTGCAACTTTGCATAACATCATGAAGACTTGGATTTTGGACTCTCTACAATATATCAGAGTTGATCGTGATGGAAACGTACATTTCAAAAATTCTCATGGTCATACATCAAGAGGAATTACATTAACATGGCGACAATTTGTCAACCTCAATGATATCATGAGGGATTTGGAATATTTTGAAACATTAAGATTCATCTCCTTGGGTGATCAAGTTTGGCTTCAACATTACAGAAATGAAATTCAAATCTACCATTCTCATTCCGCAAACTGTTTCTCATTTCGCAAATACAATTGGGAGAAGTATAGAAGATACATACATCGCTCCATCATGACATTAATTCGTCGTGAGTTCATCGCCCTACTATGCAAATCTTAATCAGACATGACTACCACACATCATGAGTTGGAAATTAGATTCCCTACAACGTATTGAAACGGATCATGATCGAAACGTCTATTTCAAAGATTCAACTGGAAATGTGAGAAGAGAGTTTGTTTTATCTTATCGTCATTTTCAATCTCTACATCATATCATGAAGGACTTGAAATACTTCTATATGAAAAGACATTCACGTATTGGAAATCGCATCTGGCTGCGCGTCAACAATCGGCGAATTCAACTCTATCATTCCCAACTTCATACTAACTTCACATTTCATCAAGGTAGTTGGGAAAAGTATAAAAGGAAGGTACATCGCTCAATTTACTCATTCTTTCATCATGAAGCGCCATCGCTACACCATCGTCAACATTCTCCGTCGCTTCAGACTCTACACCAAAATCGATCTCACAACATTACACCAACAGCTTCCAAACAGCAAGTATTACCCGGGCCGTCCTCAAATGTTAGTGGTGAAGATGAACAATTCACGGAATCTTCAACTCTTCCCAAATGGGACTGTACAGATTCTCGGCGCCCTTTCTCATTCATCGGCGCAGTCAATGCGCTTAGAGCTACAAAGACTACTACGTCGGATATGGAAGAGGGAGAGGTGTGTGATGTCGAATCTGACTGTGGACAATATGGTGATCTCTACTCAATTGAGTGACAGTGTATCATTTTTGAAGATTCGTACCAGCAGTTACAGTTTGTGTTATGAACCCGAACTTTTTCCTGCAGCTCTCATTAGTTGTTGGTTACCTGTGCATGTGGCAATCTTTCATAATAGTAAAGTGATCATTACTGTACTAAAATCTCATGTACAAGCAAATATGATCCTAGACTATCTCATTGAGTATGTACGTACCCAGCGGATTGTAAAATAAAAAACAATTTTTCCAACATGATGTTTTTATTTCAAATCATGATAGAACTTACAAATCATTTTTTCATTAGAGGATGGATTACATGAAAAGTTTTGAATAACAGATGCAAATCGAGATACATGTAAACGTCTTAAGATGAAGTACAGTACAAAAGCACCACACGTTGATGAAAGTGGATGTTGTAGTATGCGTTCATTTCGCTGATATTGACGCGTATGTTTTCTCAACCACTGCTGTGTTGGTATATTTGGAGGTTGAGCAAGAGAGTCAAATAGTTCACCACGTCGGTCTTCTCCAATAAAGATCGCTTTCCAATGCTCACCGCCTAAATTCTGTGAATGAGTGTTTAGCACAATAAAGATGGGATAGTGATTTACTGCAGGTGGTAAGGTATCGAGTGAATAGACATTATCGAAAGCTTTCAACGTCGCTTCGTCTGCATTACGCTGCACTTTAGTCTTAATATCGTCAGCAGTCAACCAACTCATTAACGATTATACTGAAGAATCACGTCACGATACTTTGTAATTTCAATATTTGAATCGAAGACTGCATAAATTAATACATTGATCGTCTCAGGTAGTGTTCTTTTGAACGTCAAATCCAAACGAATATTATGAGGCACGTTCGCTTGACGATAGGGTGCACTAATATCGCTGTCAGCAGTCAAATCAAATGCATAAATAGTATATCCACTCTTAAACTCTTTCATAGTCAGTCCGTTGGTGTCATCCGTATTGTAAAAGCCAAAAACGTCCATAAAATCAACATAACTGCGCATAAATTGATCCGAAGCAAAATCTGGTTTGTAGGGTGGACCAGGATGACTCACACCATTTACACGTAAAGCAATTTCACTTAACTGATTGTGTTTAAAATTGAAAGGATTCTTCTTTATATTACCATTAAATGCATCATTTTCAACCATTGCCACCATGAGGAGCTTCGGTGCTTCCGATGGAAAGAGGCCAACTTTCATGAAACTCTTTTGATCTTTCGGAATTGTAAAGGTGAGAAGCTTTGTATGCTGAACGGGGTAAATGGCATTTTGGCGGTTAAGGCCTTCAGCATGCCCTCTAATGACACTTGGATTCGGTACTACTCGACGAATGTAAAGTGCAATATCTTCCACATGAATTCTAAAATTGTCAACTTTAGCAAATGCATTCAGCCCAAATTCAGGCTTATTCAATGTCAGCTTGAGCCGCATGCTGGTATTACACAGTAAAAACTTTGACTGTCTAAAGAAGTCTAAATTCAGCGGACCATATAGCTGACATACTCTACTATCTTTAATCATAGCAGATCGCTTTACAAAGCCACTGTTTGTTTCAACATCAAATTTTCCTGCTTCATCTCTGTACCATCCCATGGCTTCCATATGACTTTTTTGTGCTGCTGGATGAAACTGTGATACATGATTGAAATATGATTTATAGGGATAATCGCTTTGACCACCTTCCACCTGCTGCTCTCCAATCGTTAGAGAAACATCACGAAGTAATGTAGTCAATGGTAAATTGTTCAGTCCAACTTTATGTGTATCGTCAATAGCAGTTCCATCTGCTTGCTGAATTCTAAACCTCAAATCAAGCATCGCATAACTCAAATCTATGTAGTCATCACTACCACCAGGAATAACAAATTCAATGGGGCCAGCATTCTCAGCTGTTCGAGGATGATAATCTACAATACTTGAACTAAGAATATCTGTCTGTATGGCTTGTTGATCGAACAAACAAAAACCGGAAGTTTTACACTCCATGATTAGAAGTTATAGCAGCGTCGTCGTTTAGCGCCTGATGAATGATTAGAGCCTCTGCGACGTTTGCGTGAATGCCTTTTGACTGAAGATCGCACCTTACCAGCTCCGCGATGTTTCCTCCTTCCTTTATTCATTCGTTTAGGTGATTTCTTTCCTTGAGTAACACCAGCAATGGTCTGCTTCAATGTTTTTAAACCGCGTTCCTTCCCACGATTCAACAAACTGCTCTTAAAACTTCTACCTCTGGAAAGATCACTAGCAACATCACCAGCAAAGCCAACGGCATTACTTAAAACATTTCGTTTCAAAGATCTACCGACATTGGATATGAGAGGTGCTACAACAGATTTCAGTGCACCAAGTATGCTACCTCCACGTTGGCGGCGAGCACCGATGTAAATTTGTCCTCCACCACTTACATAGGAGGGTCGTGAATAAAATGAGGCAGTTGGATTCATAGCTCAAACCCTAAACATTGTTAGTTACAACTTTGCATGAATCACTGTCGATCACTTAGATGAAAGATGTCGGCACGACGCATCCAAGAGTTCATACTTGAAGGATAACCAGCCCATTTAACAAGACACCATTCTTTACCTTGCCGTTTTTTACATCGAATGATTTTCTCTACCAAATATGTTTCACTTTCAGTGACTACCTCAATCTCATCGCGGTAAAAGCTACCCTCAATTTCTTCATTATCGTAATCTTTCAACTTGTAGGTGGTCGGAGAGTCTTTTTGATTAATCCTTGATACTGTAAATACCTCCTCTGTCCAATTCGGGAGGTACCCTTTAGCAAAAACACTTTTCACTTTTGAGATACGAACTTTATCGCCAATTTTCACATCACTTTTCACATGAGTGCGTTTACGTTGGAATGATTCGCGCACTTTATCTACATTGTCAGCATTTACATCTACTGGTCTGAGTCCAATAGAACGATGGATAGAGTGATTGTAGGCATGGAGTGTATCTTGTAGAACCTTTGTCCAATTTTGTGTCAAGTTGGCAGTAAAATGTCGCCACAAGCGATTTTTTAATGTGCGATTAAAACGTTCAACGAGTGCAGCTTTATAAGCGCTCTTTACACTAAACAACTCAATGTCATGCCTCTCAAATAATCTTGTCACATGCTGATTTTCAAACTCTTTTCCTTGATCACTCTGAATTCTTTTTGGAATGCGACCTTCTCGAAAAATTGTTTGGAATGCTTTTGCTACTCCTTTCCCTTCTTTAGTTTTTAAAGGTTGAGCCCACGCATAACGCGAGAAAATATCAATGACGGTTAAAATAAAATTATTGCCCGAGTTATGTTTTGAAATGGAGGCAACATCGCACAAATCTGCTTGCCACTGTTCATCGATGTCATGAACAATATAATGGCGGGTGCGGTACTTCTTTTTCGCTTGTTTGTGGAGTGTATATGTAGCCTGACCCTTTAACCATCGTTTCACTTGTGATTGTGGAAGACCACTCGCTTTTGATAATTTCTTGATAGATGCAAATCCTGCCGGATGTTTTACATCATAATAGATTGACTTCAAACGTTCAGTCGATGACGACTGACTCTTTTTCCTCCTTCTCATCTTTTTGTTTTCTTGCCTTTCTACATTTACAACAACTGCAGCATTTACCTTTAGCGGTTTTGCGATCGTGTTCACATTGCTTAGGGGTTTCATTATGAGAGCTGGCGCAGCAAGTGCAAGTGACAACGACATTCACCTCTGGCGGCTCATTACATGGCAAGCAACACATCTGCTTCATATTAATAGTCTGAGAACATGTATTTCCTGGGAGGAGCTGTTTTACGTTTTCCTTTTACCAGTTTTAGTGGCGATGTAGATCTACGTCGAGTTCTTCCTCTTGTTTGCTTAGTGAGTGTGGGAGGGGATGTAGCAGGTGACGCCTTAAACCAATTTTTTGGCATTTTCATCGTCTGAAGCATTGGAGTAGTAGCCACTGTTGAATCAAGTTCTTTCAATGTCTCATTATTTAAAGCAAATTTTGGCACATTATGCTTTTTCAATAGTTTAAGAAAGTATGACCAACCAGGTGGAACATAGCCCTGACGGCGCTTTCTACGTGTCGCATACTGAATCAAGTCTTCATAACGTGAAGCATCAATCACTTTATTTTCATCTGTAATGATTTCTCCTCTATCATTTACATTGAGATGGGGTTCAATACTGTTGAAAAGAGATATGGCATGTGCGCGAGATGCTAAAGGTGTAGCAGTCGATACAGAGTCACGCATCTTATTCTTCAAGTTTTTCAATTGCTCAACAGTTTCCTATTGTAATAATACAGCACGATGTGGATCTTTGATGTGAACATTTTGCTGATAATCTATTTCTTTCCTATACATTTGATTTGCAAGAGGTGCTTTAATTGCTGCATGGCAGTCAATTGTACATATTCATCCTGAGGAATAACAATCATGCGAGAATAAGAACTCATAGTTTGTAGATAATCATGGGAGTTTTCAAAATATCACTTCGAAATCTAAATTCTTCCGGACACTCTTGCGTAAAGTCAATGAATAAGTAACCGTATGGTTTTTCAGTAGCTGCTTGAAAAATTTCAATTAAGGCTTTTGATCCTCTGGGTGCAACTTGTCGCGCTAAAATTTCAAATTGACTTTTATCTCGCGGATTCTTGAAAATAGCATAATAGTGTGTATTCAGGTTTCGTGTACGAGCTTCTTTTCCATCAGGAAATAAATTTTGTGTAATATAGATGATAAAACACCTTTTATGGTGTGCTGCGCGAGTGAACATATCTGTAACATCTTTGGAATTCTTACTTTCTTTTAATAAATCATCCAATACAACAACATCATTAGACTGAAGTTTATCCACTGGAATAATTCCTTCATGTCGAATAAAGTTGCGACTTTGCAATTCCTGAAACAGCGACGGTTGATAAATACCATAACACCAAATCACTCGATTGATAGGTTCCTTAAACAACTCCCTTCTTTTATCCAATAAATTCAGCGTGAAAACAGTTTTACCTGCATGAGATGGACCTGATACAGTCAGAACTTTATCACATTGAAGTCTGAAATCCATTTTATTACTTTGAGACTCAACATTTGCATAATTAACGCTTAGAGCCAAAGATATTTCCCAATAGGTTGCCCACGGCAGGAGCTATCATTGGAAGTATTGCTGAAAGGAAACCGCCCTTTTGTGTTAGAGTTTTCCTCTTTCTTTGAAGGGCGACTTTAGGATTGGAGATGAAACGCAATTTCGTAGCATATCGCTTAAGTAACTTTCGTTGTTTTGGCGCTAATTTCTTCGTCCTCAACTTCCTCACATGAGAAATAATTTCACAAATGAATTTATCGTTAGCATGTCGTATAGCATTGTATCGCTGATTTGCTTTCATTCGTCGGAGAGCTTGAATGGCTGAAGAAAACTTTTGACTTTTACATTTCGTCATTTTACGTTTCGCCATTTTCCGTGTTAGTCTTTGCTAAAACCTATCTTTACCACATTTGCATAGGTACTAACTATTGCGACATAAGTGACACTCGAAATGAGCAATGTCACAGTGGTTACATTGGCAAAGTTGAATGCAATTACGTATGAAACAGCGTTGACAAAAAGCATGCTTACATCTCTTGAAGATGCGCTTTTCATTTCCATCCTTTCGCTTACATACATCGCAACACATAGTTTCACCGTTACTGATGTCTATAGCAAGTCTTTTTGAAGATATGAATTTGCTAGCCTTTTCTAAATAATAGACGCATGTACAGAAGGAATATACTTCGAGAGTGAGCAGACATAGCTCGAAAACCAGTTGTGCTACAATCAAGTACCACTGCATTTTCAATTTTTCTTTATGGAAAGTTGAATGTGAATATCTGAAATCGCTTCAATCACTAGACTGCTACCATGATGGTTAAATGCGTTAAGACGTTCAGCAATTTTTATCATATGTCTTTTAAAAAATTCTTCGGGGTGATCTACCACTTCCATTGAATAAGAAGCAAAATGGAAAGAGCGAGTTTCCACCTCTTCCTTTCCAAAATGACTAAACTTAATTTTCGCAACTAATCGCGCCATGATAATGCTATCAGAGAATGTATTCATTAACTCTAGAAATAGAGTGCTAGCATCATCAACCACTGCTTCGATGTCGGTCTCATCTTTATGAAAATTTATCACATAATCTTGAACAGCTCCTTTTAAACTTTGCCTATGAAAACGTAATGTTCCGCAGTCGTTTGAGAAAGACATGATCGCCCTTTATCTAACCCATCCATTGCATGAAAACAACAACTCTTCTCATAGTAACATTTATTGAATAACGGTAACAAGCATGCATTATAAATCAATGGTTTGAAAGAGATAAAATAGATACAGCTGATAACTATCATACAGCGAGCAATGATAACCATACAGGACTTTGGCAGTGTTGAGGTAAGGAGGAAAGAAGCATTGGTTATGAACGTAGCTACTACAACGAACAGACAAAATAGGAACACACAAATCCTTAAAACGTTTCGTGACTTCATGATAATGTTGATTCACTCTACTATCCCAAGGCGGGAGCAAAATATCATCAATGATTAGATTGGGAAATACTTTCCTCTCCTTACCAGGATTATTACAAAAGATGCGTATAACATTGAAAGCAGCTAACCATCGTTTAAAGTCAATAAGAAGAGCACTCTCACAAGAAAAGCCATAGTCTTGCAAATATTTCAGATTAAGTCCATGAATGTGTTTTCTCGCCCATTGATCAACATTGGGATCACAGTTGGCATGTTGATGATAGACACTAACAATCTGATATGTCCAATTGTTCATAGCAATAGCACTGAGCTCCTGTACAGGTTCACCCTCACAATCCATAAAAATGATGATAGAAGCCTAAAACGGAAATTTACACATCTAAGGAAGCGTTCTATAACATATTACAAAATGAAGAATTACATCGATGCTTTTCACGACAAAATACACAAATGATATGATGGCAACGAAGAAGTAAAATGTATCTAATAAGACCACGTCTACGACACTCAAAGCACATAAGCGAATTGTCATAGGGTAGAGTTAGGAAAGGACTAGTAATTCTCCTTCTTTGATTTGCGTTTTGATGTAGCATTCTTCTCCGACTTGCGCTTCGTACCACTGCTGTTAAGGATTTGATCAATTATGTCGTCCACGTTGGGTGGTTTCGGAATATATAGGATGGATTCCATATGCATGGAGAGAGAGGCTATTTTATTATCCTTGTGTCGACCATAATATAGCCCATTCACTTTGAAAAGGATATCCCAAGTACCTTCTCCGAGCTCATCACATCTGATGGGTATTGAATGATCTCCATCCTTCTTATAGTAAGTACACCAATGTGATACCGGTAGGCAAATGTGATTACCATCCCAAATCTTTCTATAGGGAGTATCCTTGTCATCTCTCGCCTTCCACTCTTGAGCAAGAGGAGTAGGAATGTCCATATTTAATGTCACGTACTCCTCAATAATATCAAGTTGGTGGCGAATGTACGGACTCACGGGGATCAGTATGTAGTCCCCATACTGATTGTGCATTATCTTGACATCCGTGGAAGGGAGCATTCCCGTTTGGAGTACTACGCTATGATCATCATAACGCAAGGCTTGTTTAAATGTACGCTGTAGCGGTGTAGGATTATGTACCTTGGATGTTTCTTCCACTGGCCTCAGTTGTAGATGATCTGACCGTAGCGAACCTTGTAACGTTTGACCGCCATTTTGTCCTACTAGTGCAGCAGATGGAGTAGATGCCTGAAAATGAAAAAAGATTGTATTAAGTTTACGTTCAAGGGAGGAGAGGGAGGGAAGTAGCGACTTACCATTTTAGTTGGGTAATAGAACAGGGAACTAGAGAGAGAGAAAATGTGCGTCCGTCACTCGTGTGATTCAACGATGGAATGATTCTCACTGTGGAAGGCTCGCTATTTATAAAGAAATGCTTGATTCTCATTGGATGATGATCCTCATTGGACAATAACATCAAGCTGATTCCAAATCTGGCCTCCGTTTTCCAATCCGATGCTTCGTTTTGAAGCTAGAGCCCAAAACGTCCCAAATTCTAACTCTGTCGTTTTTCACCAATGTCCCAAAATCTTAAATGGCGTCTCACATCTAAACGAAGACAGATAGGAACAAGCCGATTCTTTCATTGAATTTGTCTCACTCTTAGCTTTCAAACGAGCTATCGCACGACAAAATCCGTCCACTGGAAGCCAAAATCGAAGCAAGCTGTCCAGAGGGGGGGGACGTCAGCGAAATTTCAGAATTTGATGAAAAATGTTTTGGTGACGGTCCCAGGTCGAAATTCCACACTTTGGAAAATTTTCAAAATTTTACCCATACAAAGTCACTCTGACACTTAGGATTTTTTCAGGTAAGCGAGCTCCGACCTAAAATCTTGTAACCGCTCTAACTTTTGAACGAAGACAGATAGGAACAAGCCGGTTCTTTCACTGAATTTGTCTCACTCTTAGCTTTCAAACGAGCTATCGCACGACAAAATCCGTCCACTAGAAGCCAAAATCGAAGCGAGCTGTCCAGAGGGGGGGGGACGTCAGCCGAAAATTTTTTCTCTCCGATTTCGCTGGAAACATCCTTCCTAACCCAAAATTTCACGTAGATTCCGAATCTGGCCTCCGTTTTCTCATCCGATGCTTCGTTTTGGCGCTACACACCAAAACGTCCCAAATTCTAACTCTGTCGTTTTTTCGAAAAATGTTGAAAATTTTTTCTCTCCGATTGACTTGAAACTCACCATACATATAAAGAATTTCACGCTGATTCCAAATCTGAAATCTGTTTTCCAATCCGATGCTTCGTTTTGAAGCTAGAGCCCAAAACGTCCCAAATTCTAACTCTGTCGTTTTTCACCAATGTCCCAAAATCTTAAATGGCGTCTCACATCTAAACGAAGACAGATAGGAACAAGCCGATTCTTTCACTGAATTTGTCTCACTCTTAGCTTTCAAACGAGCTATCGCACGACAAAATCCGTCCACTAGAAGCCAAAATCGAAGCGAGCTGTCCAGAGGGGGGGGGACGTCAGCCGAAAATTTTTTCTCTCCGATTTCGCTGGAAACATCCTTCCTAACCCAAAATTTCACGTAGATTCCGAATCTGGCCTCCGTTTTCTCATCCGATGCTTCGTTTGGGCGCTACACACCAAAACGTCCCAAATTCTAACTCTGTTAAAATTTTGAAGAAAAATTTTTTCTCTCCGATCGACTTGAAACTCACCCTACCGATGCAGAATTTCACGCTGAACACGAATCCGACCTCCGTTTTCTCATCCAACCACTCCTTCCACTCGAAACAACCCATTTTACAACCCAACATTCAGCAGATTGCACCAAAAACATCACACACTATAGCCTCAACACTAATCCTGGCGGTCGCCCAAGTCCACCACGACACTCTATCGTTCCAGAGGGGGGGGGACTCAGACACGAAGCACCACGGCGGCCGACCACGACACTCTGCCGAGCCAGAGGGGGGGGACGCAGCGATGGCGGCCATCTTGCGCTATCTGGTGTTTGTCACTTCCTTACTACTGATGACGAAGACCTCATGGAAGTAGACGAAGTGGATGATAGTCATCATTGATGACCAGTTTTTGCAGTCCGAGAGAGAAACCATCCCTTTGAATATTCCTCTAGAGATCGGGACTTTTGTGGCAGCACGAATCATCGTTGAAAGCAGGGGAAATCATGGTTTGAAGTACAATGTATTCATTGGAAAGATAACGGCAATGTTGGAAGATGATTTCACTGTGTCTTTCCTTAAAGTGAATAAATTCTACGTACACATTTCCAGAGGTTGTCGATGTGTCAACTGTTGGATCTATGTGCCATTTCAGCACCAGATGTTGGAAGACGCGGTGACTTCTCATTTCCAACTGAAGAAATAGAGCGTGTTGCTCTTCGTTTATCTTCTTAATTCAGTGCTCTTACTGCATGGCTACTATTTGTGGCAATCACTGATCATGTTTAGTCTTACTTTTTAGTATTTTGTCCTCCTTAAATTTTCTCAGTACCGGTACATGTAATTTCCGTAATTGTTCATAGTCAGCTTCACCGACAAAGTTCAATTTTCTGTAATATGCACATATTCAAATTCATTATTAAGTTATTGTCATCTATTAACGAGTGGATGAAGAAAATATTGTGTGTACCTGATAAACATTTACTATATATTATTCATTTACAAAATATCCTAAACATGAAATAATAGGAAAGAAAGACTTATCAGTATTTCACCAAGCAAGGTTACGCACTTTCGTATATATTGGGAATCAAAACTCAAAACATAAAAATTCTTGAGCATCATCTTAAAGCGTTCTAAATTCTCTTAGTCCGATCAGTCAAATATCTGTTCCTATCATTCTTCTGTCAGTTTTAGGCCCTATCTGTTCTTCGATTAGCGTGTTCACCCTAAACATACGAAACGAAATATAGTAAGTGGTAATAATTGATGCAATAATAATCCTAATGCAACATCTTGATATGAAGTACGTATATAGTTATGAAATTCTTTCTTAGTTTTGCACTGTGTTCGGCTTAACATGATCACAGCTTCCATTGGAGTCCTCAATTGTTTTATAACTGTTCATGCTTTAGAAAGCATTAGTTAATATGAAATTGAATTTATCTACAATGTCGATGAGGAAATGTTTATGATATATTCGCATATCCAATTAGATTGATTCACATATGAACATTTCTTCACTTTTGAACGGTGCACAATCCTGTAGCTTACATTGTAAGTAAATACACCCACCTATATTCCTGAGATCCATACTAATTTTTGCTACGATTACCTTCCTAAAAAATGAATTATTTTGTTACCCAACATTTCTGTTATATACATTTTGTTAACATCTTTGTTATCGGCGCTGTCCGTGCTGATTAATCGAATTTTTTGTAATCTTCTTGTGTGCGCATCTTCGCATGTTTTGTACCATCTATCTCCAATCGTATTGATTTACTGGTATAATCATATTTTGTATGCAATTTTTACTTTTATAAACACCGATTTATGCAAGTCCGAATAGATGAAGATTACATTTCATGTACGGTATGCAATCATTTAGCGGTCTTTGAACAGTATATTCATTGAGATTATATAGAGTTTCACAACAATTTGTTTGCTGAAAGAGAAATATTTTTTACACAAAATTTTTGTTATCTTTTTCAATTTGCAGCAGTATATTAACCGCTTCGCTGCTAGATTAATTAAGTTAATGTCACTCTATGTGCGGGAGAAATTTTGCATATCAAACATGAACTTGAGTTCAAAATTTATAAATACTACCATTGTTCAACTAGTGCAGAGATACAGTATATACATCTAATGTAGCCTACCAATTAGATATATGAGAGATTTAAAATACTTTTCTGAATCCACATTATGTATTTTCAGTATGCACAAACATGTTATTCTTTCTTGAAGTCCTGCAAGGTATGGTACTGTTCGATGCACTGGCCAGGATAGAGTGCAGGCTGCGACGGACATTTAGGACAGTAAAATGTAGTTTCCTTTCTTCTCATTGTGGAGGAATGCGTATACGAAGCGTATACGACACTTTTTGATTGGACAAGATTCATTCTTTGTAGATGGTATCCGGTAAATAAAATGTCTCTCAATCAATCGGACGGCGTTGTCATTGATTGATGTAGACAATTGGAGATTATCATGATCAACTGGTTGAAGAATTTCATTTATCACTTCAAGGAGGAATTTCACATACGTTTGGTCACCGCCATCATACGTAAATAGATAATGAGCATTCAATGTTGCATGCTGAAGCATATACAGCACAACTTTCTTTGTCCATTTCATAATTTTACGTGCGGATTTATATGCATTGATCAATTGATCAGTCTTGTCGACACCGCCCATTTGCGAATTATACTCAGCTATCGCAACAGGCTTACTGACATCAACCAAACCTTCCCCTCTCACTCTAGCTCTCACATTTCGAACGCTATGATCATGCACCGTTGTGATCATGTAAACAATTTTTCTTGTCTGAGTATTTTATCGCCAAAGCGGGGCCGTTGCGATACGCTGCTACTTCACGAGAACTTTTTTCCAAATCCGTATTCACCAAGTGTTTAGGAAAATATTTCTTGTTCTTCATCGCAGTAACATGCTCCTATTTGAAGCTTATATTGCTCATTATACAAAAGAGGACTGCTATACAGACGATCTGTATAAAGAATATAACCTTTCTCCGTGTACCGCTGAACAAGAAGTATGACAAGCTTTTCGAGTTTTCCAAGTTCAGGATAATCTGAATTTGTTTGGATTTCTTCTCTACCAAAATATATTTTGAAATTCAACGTATACTGATCGCAGCATAATTTGTATATTTTAATTCCGTATCGAGAACGTTTAGCTGGGATGAAGACCTTGAACCCCAGATTGCCGAGCCATTTCAACAAGGACTCGTCTAGGCATATGTGTTGCGTAGGGACGAACATTTCTTCAAATTGTTGCTGCAAGGTGTTCATAACTGGAGCAATCATATGTTTCTTTTTATCAATGTTATCATCTGGCAGAGTACTGTTGTCATCGAAATGCAGAAACTTCAGAAGGAACTCAAATCTGTCACGACTCATCAACTTCGGGAACATAGGAGTTGAAAGAAGTTTATTTCGTGTCCAATAGCTTGCTAAGGTTGGTTTCTGGACTGTTCCCATGAGCCACATCATTGCCAAAACTTTTCGCATTTCATTTGTGTGGTTTCACGCCATGCTCGGACTCTCGAAATCCGTTTTAGCTCGTGTGCTTCAATATATTGCCGTGCATATAGATTGGTCTGCTCAACTAAGATCTCGATGAGCTCGTCGGTGATAAGCAAGTTCAAATAGTCAATGCTTGTGAAACCTGTAGTGTCAACTTGTATTCCAGGCTCGGCAACAAAATTCAGCATACGAGGAGAAGTTCCATCAGCAGTTTTCCAAGCAAGAGTATTCTTTGACAGCACGAATTCAGTTGTCGTTCGCTGTTCATTCAATTCAACTGCATCATCTACGTCTGATTCTTCTTCAGATGATGAACAGGAAGTTACAGACTCGTTATCCGAATCATCAGACAAATAAGAACGATTGAATATCGCAGCTGTGGCTACACTAAAAGCCCGACGCTTTGACATGCTGACACAGAATGAAATAACGACTGTTCGAGTCGTCACCAGAGGATTTTTGTTACTTTTTAACCAATGAAGCGCAATCGATGATGAATGAATAACAATATGTATGAGACACGTACTCAATATCAACACACGCTCGTGCGCCGTGAGAGATGACGCTGTGTGCTATTATAACAATGAACAACGCGCGATAGCTTGCTAAGGTCAATGCAGTTTCATGAAATTCAGACGGGTACTACCCGTTGGCAGCATATAAAGTCAGAGAAACGCCGACGGGTATTACCCGTCGGCAGCACATAGAGTGACATAAGTGCCGACGTGTAATAGCCTACCCGTCGGCAGCAGTTAAGCGGTTAAAAGCATGTTTTTATCAAAATAAGTCTTTTATTCATAAGTCAATTTTGGTGAAAGTCTTAGGCCCTGTGTCTACATATAGCCTAGCTGTTTTATTAAGAAATTAAGACACGCGAATAAGAGAACAGGTTTACAATGGATTTAATAAAATAATGAAATAGGCCTAGAAGAAATAGATGAAATATGCCTATTCCAACTTCAAGACCAAATTACACTATATCTATGGCTATTGCATGGCTGCAAAAAGTAATTGCAAAATTGGGCCAACTAACTTCAGGGGACGAAGTTGACAAATAAAGACTCAAATGGGGCGTTATGATTCTAGGTAGTCTTAGTGTCAAATAGTCTTCTAATAATAGGGGGCTACATACTTGAATTGCTTGGGTGAGCTGGGCGCGCTGCTGCTATATTTTTCATAAATTACCGTAACTTACCGCATAAATTACGGTAATTTTCGGTAAGTTACCGCCTTGGGAATGTTACGGTAATTTATACAGCCCTATTCTAGCTTGAGGAGGCTATCAGAGAAAGGATGTAAGCAAAATAAACTCAACAATGTTACAATTAGAAGATTTTCAACGACTTAATAATTATCGATACCGGAGAGGGACGATTCGGTCTCCCGATTTCTTGATGTGATCCTCGTAAAACTAAGTCGCCCGATCTACAATTTTGTGACCTAAAGTTTAGCGTATTTTCAAATTTTTCACTGAAATCATTAAGTTCGGTAAAATTTCAACTTTAAAAAAAATCTGCCGAAATTGGTGATTTTAAATCTTGAATTGTTTTTTGCAACATGAATCAGTTGGAGTAAATGAACATCGCGATAAGAAAGATTAGACCCTGTTGTACCGTGAATTTCATGTGATTTGAAACATTGGTACGGAAGTTAAGGGGACACCGATTCAGTCCTACGCGCTTCACAGCCCAATATGGATAGGGTTAAAATGAAGGTCTTAAAATCAATGTACCGTACAGTGGAAGCCATATATGCCTACATTCGGGTTGTCCGTGTGTAGGCCCAATATGGTTGGTTTCAATTTTTCCACAATTTGTAGTTCTTTCACCTTTGACGATACTGAAATGTCTCAGGGATCTGCATGTGGATATGTTCTAGCAACGAAATGTTTCTATCAAATTAAAGCATCTCATAATGGCTTCGTTCAATTCCGGAGGCAATGTACATGGGGCGAAGCGATGATTGGGAGACCGATTCAAAAGATGTGAATAAATAATGTGTCGATGGTCAGATGTTCAGCACATCATCGATCACAAAGACCTCTTCTTGCTAAGTTCACATCCACAAGTATAATCCAGACAGACATTCAATGCATGTTGTCAAGAGTGAGAGATCCACAGAAGAGAAAAAAAGTAAGCATGTTTTAGGAACCATCTTTAAAAAAACTTTTCAAATATTTCGCTTTTTTTGATATTTGATCTTTTTTTAGTTTTTCCTAAAAATGGCTCGCTCAACCGCTCGCTCACGACAAAAAATCATCGCTCGCTCGCTCCATTTTCGCTCGCTCATCCGCTCATCAAAAACTTGAAAAAATACCGCTCGCTCGCTCAAAAACACTGGTTGGCGCCCATGCAACAACGCCCCAAATTCAGCCAATGTAAAAAATGTCGCATTTCAGGGGAATGAGTTACAACCCGAGTCACAGAGCCGCCATTTCTGTACCGACTTTGCTCGTTCATGGCTCGCCAAAGGCCAATGCAAAGCCTCTATCAGTTGAAAGAAATTTCAAAATTCCTTTGTTTGCTCCCCTGATCGCCCCGTTAGAAAAACACTTGCCCCAGATTGTGCGCACAATTTGAAATATTAGCGAATCCAGTTACAACCCGAGTCACACAACCGCCATTTCTGCGCCGATTTTGCTGGTTCACGGCTCATTATAATCCGCATGCCATTATGTCAAAGTTCCCATCAGTGGAAAAATGCCTCATAATTCCTTTGGTGGCGCCATGCGACTGAAAACAGGCCTACGTTGGAAACATCGGATTGCAGCACCATATAGGTACAACCCGAGTCACACAGACGCCATGCACCGATTTTGCTCGTTCATAACTCATTGATCGAAGAGGCAATGTAAAGGCCCCCATCAGTGGAAAAATATTTCGCGATCAAAACATACCTACTCGTACATGGGGAATTGCAGATACAGCCCGATCGAGTCACACAGACGCCATTTCTGCACCGATTTTGCTCGTTCATGGCACATTGTGACCGCATAGGCAATGCCACGCCCCATCAGAAATTTCAAAATTCCTAATTGTTGGTGCCCAAGAGCGCCTTATAATTCATCCTATGTAAAAAAACATTGCATTTCAAGGGAGTTAGTACCCGAGTCACACACCTTCCATTTCTGCACCGATTTTGCTCGTTCATGGCTCATTATGATCTGCATGATGCATAAACCCCATAGGTAGAAAAATATCTCATTCCCTTGGTGGCGCCGTAGTGCGACTCAAAACAGGCCTGGCAAACATCGGATTCTAGAGCAGTTATACAACCCGAGTCAGCTACTAGCCTACCGATCTAGGTAGTGCCAAAGAATGGGCAGGCGTTTAATAGTTCTACTCTTTTTTTATTTTCTTGTGTTTCATCGCCAAATGCTTATCATGTGCATAAAAATCTGAGTGGTCCATTGAATGTTAGAATAACCATGAGGTCCCCAATTGATGCATCATATTGCACGAATAATTTTAAATTTATCCTGGAGGTTTTTCTGCTTCAAAGTTGAATCTCTCCATACAAGGATACACGATTTTGCTCAAATTTTGATTATTAATAAAATAATAAATAATAGATTAATTTATTATTCAAATTTTTTTATTATATTATTATTTATGATTATTATATTTATTTTTTTTTAATTATTTAGAATTATTAATTATAAATAATTAAGACCATGCTCTCGAGCTTTAGAGTTTCTCTGTCTCTGTAACCACAGTTCCCACCATCGTGTGCCATCACCAGCGGCGATACGAGGGGAATTATTTTTCAATCAAAATAGGGAAATATCTCATCCTAGAGCAATTAGCTCCACAGCAATCTTTTTGATGAACAGTTCATCGAAGAAATTACTGAGGAGCCAATTACTCTAATAATGAGATTATCTCCATATTTTGCGATGAACACATATGAATCTTCCCCAGCAAAACATGAAACTATCTCATCATGTAACCTTATTGAAGAAAAGCAATGCAAGAATTTGATGCTCACTGCTCAAATAATATATTATCTGAGCAGTGATCATCATATTCTTATATTGCCTTTCTTCAACACATGATCGGACCGAAGTTAAGAAGTTCTTCAATCTATTGCCGTAGGAATTCAGTTGCCTGCTATCACCGTGTCTGTCGTTTCGAAATATGGCATGAATAAAACCCTCTTTAGAGTATGGAAAAACGCTATTTTCGTGATTGTGTATTATATTCAAATGAAAACAATGAAATGATTGAGCATTGCTAAAACATTCTTTAAAAACACATTTGGCACAGATTAAGTCACTTCAAAAATGTTAGAAAGACAGCAGAGCAACTGATATGAGTTGTTAAAATCAAATCATGATTCGCAAAATTGTGGAGAAATTGCAACAAGGACATACACATTTAGGCTTAGCCAATCAATTTCAACAGCTTGAAATGTCAAGTCTCATTTACGAAATCATTTTGATGCATTCATGTTCTTCATTATAATTTCATTGATTGAAATATCATTCAAAGAACTGATGTTCTCAGTATATCATTTACATGTATATTTCGATTTATCTATCAGTTTAGATTTTAAGAAAATTTGCACATCTTCAAGAAGCACCTCTGAAATACTTCAAGTGAGTCAAATACCTCCTGATAATGTGCATTGATCTATCTTGATTTTCCATGAGATTTACTTTATGTACGTGTTTATCATTTAGAACTTGAAATCATCAAAATTGAATGCCATCGAAATGAGGTAATATGCAGTTGATCCCAATCCATGCATGAGACAGCATTGCAATATCAAGTTGGAATGCTTGTGACCTACCCATGAAATGGGTTTCTATGTCTTGGAATCGAGCTGTAAAGCCTGTAAGACAAATGCGCAGAATATCGTATGTTCTCAGCATCCATGAAGATAGGCTTTTCACTTGTGAGGTAGGGTTGGACGGCGTAAAAAGGAAAAGCTTCACTGTGGCACACAGCTACATGCTTTTCCAGGTGACTTTTAAAAATATTATTGGAAAGTTTACATACCATGAGCATAACAGCAGCACAAAGCCATTAGAAGGTGTATCACAGATACATTACAAACCAGATAGACAATATTAGACACATCGTTTTTCTGTTAGCTTACCTAATTAACTTACCTAAAATCCTTTAATGCATATTATGCAAAAGAAACTAGTTTTGATCTCAGGAGGGGCGCTGATTTAAGGATCATCGAAAGTTGGAAAGTGGATTTAATGCACCTGTCCTTGAAAATCTGATTTCTTGTTTCATAAACTTTTCAGATTAGAAAATCATATTTCTTCGTCTTCGTCATATTCCATCAGACCTATAGCGTCCTCGCCTCGCCGCGCTCGCAGCTTCATTGCGTCATCTAGTCTCATTTTCTTGAATGGTTGACGTCGAGCTCGCCAGGCAATAATTGCCGTTATCATTAAGATGAAGGCAAGGATAATACAAGCAACTACTGGTAATACGTATGGTGTAGGTATTTGAAAGAGAGCAGAATCGTATTTCAGTTCAAACTGTAGCCGCAAGCCATGAGTTTCGTTGGTCATTAAAACTGGTAAATTTGCTTCGATGTAATTGGGAGCACTGGCTGTAATGCGATGCTTGCCTGGTGGCAAAAGAACCCAGAACTTACCATCAGAGGTGACTGGAAGTGGGTAGCGCAAACCATCAACTCGAACAGTAATTCCAGTTGGCGTCTTTGTGCCATCACCAGCTGCCACTCGCCCACGCACACCCCACTCACCAATATTATGTAGCAGAGCAAAGAGATCACCTCTAAATGATTTCCATATTTCTGCTAGATGAGTAGGGTCAGGACTATTGCAGCAGCTTGGCGCCAAGCCTGCCACGAAGGACGTTCCAGGCAAACTGTACAGTCCCGCCAGTTGCAGTTGAGATACGACGTTGACCGACGGGCAAGGCAACTGCTTCGTAACGAAAAGTCGCTTCAATACATGATACATCCGCTTCTGTGTCCGAGCTTCAAAAGATTCCTCTCGGGGAGGTGGTATAACGATTCCAGTAGCAGAATGGCTCAATAGGACAAGTGTAAGCAGTGAGGGAGCCGAAGTAGACCCAAACAATGCCGAGATTTCAGGTTCATATGATGAGTTAGAAGCTAAGTTCGACCAAAGATTGACATGATGAGCGTTGTCAACACCAGCAGAACTGTCACAACGTCCATGAGTAGCCACAGCATTACCATCAGGGTTTGGTGCCGGAATAATCATGAAATCCATGCTATCTATCAGCTGAAAAAACAATAAGCTTTTTTATGAGCCATCGAGACACAATTGATATAATAAGTGTATAAGTCATGTAATTCCGTTTTCACGATGGCATCTTTACGGACTTCAGAATTCTATTATGAGGATTCAGAATGATAAATCACATGATTATATTTACATATGATGCAAGCCACGAAATATCATACACTTGTACCATAGTTATTAGTTATTCCTTCATAGAATAAAAATAAATTTCTTTATTCATATTTTATTATGAAAGCGTAAAAGTAATTGCACACAGTGACATGCCCATTTGTAAGAATAGATCAGTTATTTTCACGATTGCTAGGGTGCACTCTCTAGCAATACGTGTATTACTGCTGGATCAATTCATTGAAAAACAGCTGATATATCACACTAGGACAGTTAATGCTACTTCGATTATGTAGCACTGTAACATAGCGCTAATATTACAAAAGAATGTATTTTCACACTCCATTCGGCTTTCAATCGCTTCACTTCTTTTTCTCTAATGATCGGCCCACTATTCGAAGAAACCAGTGTCTGGCTTTTCGGATGTGAACATCAAATTGTCTAGTTAATTTAACTTTACTTGCTGATTTGTGCTACGACTTCAATTATTTTTAACATGGCTCATTACTTATGATTGCTCGTTTGATAAACATACTATATTCCTTTAAAAAAATTGTCGGGAACGTACACGCATGTTTTCTAAGAGCACATTTTAGCACGAACCAATATGAGAATAAAATTTAACAATTTTGTGGCTGTTTTCTTGCTCAATATGGTTCCAATAGTTTGCCGTTGTATTTACAGATTTGTATTCTTCCTTGCAAACTCTCCTGTTCTTAGCTTCCGATGTTCATCGCACATTTTGAGATACAGAATTTGAATTGATGCTGGCTTATCTCTCGACAGCTTTCCTCGACCTATTTGACAAGCTCCATGGTGTGCGGTCAAGTCTCCCATAACTAGGGCATTATCGTATTTTGGTTTCATCAATTTGTCAGTTATGAGTCAATATTATAATTATTAAATTGAAGCACAGCAAAAATGCAGCTTGAAGTAACTACTCCCATAAAAGAATTGAAAACTGTGAAAGTAACTGACTTTTGAATATGAAGATGAAAAAGAGTTACAATTTGTCATTGCTAAGTGCTAACTATCGTAAAAAAATCATTGTGCTAACTATCGTAAAAAAAATAATTGCTATACTCAGAAGTCCATGGTTACACCATAGACAAATGCGATGATGTATACAAATTTTCATAGTTTCAAAACATTCGTGTTCTGCATATTACTCGCTTAAGATTGTGATATATGCAGTATACTCATGCTTTGAAACAATGACAATAAATATACATGCATGTATATGTATGTTATTATTATTATATTCAATTATTCATAATGAGTTATCTGCAACGGTTAACAGATATTTGGAAAATTATGAACTATTCTGACAATTTCTATTTCTAGTCACATGGTTTCAGATTTTTCGTAATGACTGATTACTTGTCTTAATAGTGGCATCACCATTGTGACGAAATGCATGCATTTATGCCTGATAATAATTACTATGACAAATGATGTGTGTTGGTGAAGACGTGATCCAGCCATTTGACATCGATTGCATGTAAGATGCTGTAGTTCAGATGGTCAGAACGACAGGTGTAGATGGTGTCGTCAGAATGGTCCTCATGCAGAAAGTTCTCACAATGGCATTGATGAAACTGACCCAAGGAAAGCCACAAAATTCAAATAACATAACCGCTTTCAGCAACATCTAAATCTTACGCTATTGCCAAAAGTTTAGCAGGAAAATCAATGGCCTGGGATAGTTTGGTAGTAGGCCTATTTAGGATTATCTACACTAGCTGTCATAGGCGATTTTCTTGATAAAAACCATTCTTAACAGATACATAGGCTTTAGATGTTGCTGAGAGCGTTTCTGTTATTCAAATATTATAAGTTTTCCGTGGGACAGTTTGGCCAAAACCGAGTTTCAGGATCACTTTTGTGAAAAGACCATTTTGACCAATAATCGTCGAGGGAACTTGAGGTCGCGTGCTCGGGTCCTACAAGCCTCACTTCTCCTGCGTGGCAATTCGATCTATCATTTATCTCAATTAATCACATATAGTTGCTGATTGCATTTTATTGTTAGATTTTACATGACATGTCTCACCTTCGTCACTTGATAATCTTTATTATAGCGCTGGCATATATGCTTTATGAACTGCAGCAGCAATTCTCTAGACAAGAGATTATTTCCTCGAAGGTCGCCCATCAACCGAATTGTAGGTCGAATTTTCTCCTTCTCACCTTCAGGACCAATATGGAAGCTCCAAATTGGAACACCTTTCACACTACCTCCTGGCAAGCTCGTCAAATGACCAACACCTTGACAGTTACGCGACTGATGCTGAAATGAAAATTATAGAAATTTAACATGTACCCTCAATCAATTTCATCAAGCTTAACCACAAAACGATCACATCAAAATCTTCAGTCGCAAATTTGAAGGCTTCCTCATCTGTCCGCTAATTAAGCTGAACATGTGTGTTTGATTTTCGTGAACTGAAATCCAGCGATGCTCAAGTGATATCTCGATTGTGAGATATGAACCTTTTCACTTTCAATTTCGAACAAGAGACATCCAATTTCGGACGAGGGAGATTCAATTTCAGACATGTTACACTTTTGAAAAAGTTCCTTGTCAACAGCCGAATAACAATTGCACCCGAGTATCATCATCATCATCATCATCATCATCGCCAATTTGAATCCGGTTTTGTCCCCGACAAGCGAGGGTGGCCGGATCTACCTCACTGCAGCGAAATTTTTCTGACCCCTTCACGCCACCTAGACCTTTTCAAGGCATCTTCTTTCTTCAGGCCGGCCTTCTTCATCTCCTCCTCTACTTGATTTCTCCACATACGCTTGGGCCGTCCTCGCTTGCGTTTTCCTTCAACTTGAAGATGAAGGGCTTTCTGCAGAACATTGTCATCTTCTCTCCTCAGCACGTGACCGTACCACCGTACCCCGCTTGCCTTCGCCAAATTTCCGATCTCTTCCTTCAAGCCCAACATGTCCATCAAGATGGTGCTGTTCTTCCTGTCCTTCAGCTTGGCTCCACACATCGCTCTGATCATCGCTCTTTCTGCCCTCCTCAGGATGTTCATTTCGTTATCCCGCAAGCACCATGTTTCACTTCCGTACAGCATCACTGATCTTACACAACTACGGTAGACCATCCCTTTCAATTTCAAGGAGAATTTTCTTCCAAGCAACAGTTCACTGATTTCCCGAAATCTCATCCACCCAAGTCGCACTCTCGCCGTAACTGCAGCTTCACATCCACCACTGGCATTGACTCTGCTACCTAAGTAACAGAAGGCTCGCACAGTTTCGATTCCTTGGCATAGCTCTTCAGTGCCCATCACATCGTCTCCACCGGACCCTAGGCATCTCTCGCACGAAAAATTCCGCGTAAGGTTGGACGTCACTTTCTTCACTTTCGCGCATCTGCCATGAATCCAGAGCCCGCATTTTGTGCACAGCACCGAGTTCTTCATTACTCTTTTCCCACACACACCACATGGATCTCTCTTTGATTTTACTCTTTCTCCTTCTGAGCCACTCATCATCACTTTCGTTTTGCTGATATTTACTTTCATACCCTTTGATTCCAGCGCTTCTCTCCATTTAGCAAACTTCACTCTCAGCCCATCCAACGACTCGCTTGTCAAAACAATATCGTCTGCATAGAGCATCTCCGCTAGCGGTCCTTCTCTTGCATCTCCAGTCACCACATCCATTACGATAGCGAACAACAGAGGCGACAGAACGGACCCTTGGTGGATTCCAACTTCCACGGAAAACACGTCCGACAACTTCGATCCAGATCTGACTTGTGTCCTTGCCCCATCGTACAAACTCATCACCGCTCTCACTATCACTTCCGTCAGACCCTTCTTTCGCATCGCCCATTCCAGTACTCGCCTTGGGACACGATCGAATGCTTTCTCCAGATCCACGAAGCACATGAACAATTTCTTGTCTTTGTCCATGTACTCTTCCTGCAATCTTCGCAATACGAAAATGGCATCTGTCGTGCCCTTGCCTGGCATGAAGCCAAATTGCGACTCGTCCAAAGAAACAAACTCCCGAATTCTCCGCTCCAACACTCTCTCCACGATCTTCATCCCATGTTCCAGGAGTTTGATTCCCCTATACGCTCCGCAATTCATGGCATCACCCTTTCCCTTAAAAACTGGCACCACTACGCTTGTTTGCCATTCTTCTGGCATTCCCTTGCCTTCCATGACACCCTGACAAATTTCCGTCATGACACGAATTCCGACTTCTCCACTCGCTTGGATCATCTCGACAGACACATCTGACAGCCCAGCTGCTTTCCCTGTCTTCATATCATTCATTGCTCTTATCACTTCGCCTCTGGAGACATTCTTCTCTGGCCCTTCTACCTTGTCCACGTGGGTATTTTGATCCCATTCATTCTCCTCATTCATTATCACCTCCATGTGTTCCTTCCATATTCGTCCTCTGTCATCCTCCGTGAAACCCAGACGTCCATCTTTCCCCCTCATACACCGTCCACCTTCGACATCTTTCCCTTCACGCTTCATGATCTTGACACGTCTGAAGATCTCATGCGGATTTTCCTTCATTTTTTCCATCTCCTTCACGGCCTCCTGCTTCATGGCCCTTGCAACAGCTTTCTTCGCCTGCTTTTTCTTGCTCCTGTAATTAGCTTTGTTGCTTTCTGAACCATTCATCTTTAGGGTTTTAAACGCTTCCTTTTTCATGGCTATTGCTTTCTTTACTTCATCATTCCACCACCAGGTATCCCCTCGATCTCGTCTTCCTTTCTTCTTTCCACAAACTTCATCGCATGCCTGCAGCACCCCAGTCTTGAAAGCATCCCACAGATCAGTCGCTTCAACATCAACAAGTTGCTCAACCCTTTCCTGGAATTGTAGCCTCGTTCCTTCATTTTCAAGTTTCCAAACTTTTCTTCTTGGAACGCGCTCCTTTCTCACAATCTTTCGTGTCCTTGCTTTGTCCAAATCTGCAATTAGCAATCGGTGCTGCAATTCGCCAGCGATTGTTTTCACATCTTTCAGGTGTTTCCGATCTTCCTGTCCAATCACCACGAAGTCGATTTCTGTCTCATTGCCACCGGCACTGTAGGTCACCTTCTTCTTTTCGTCCTTCCGGAACCACGTGTTCGCCACGCACAAGGTCTTTTCATCGCAGAACTCTAGGAGTCGCTTTCCTTCCAAGTTTCTCACTCCGATGCCATTCCCGCCATGTATGCCTTCGAAACCGTCGATGCTCTTCCCGACGTGGCCGTTGAAATCGCCAAGACCTAGCACCAGCTCGTCACTTCCCTGCACCTCCCACTCGCTTGCCATTTCGTCATAGAAACGATCTTTCTCAAAATCTGGTCTGCCACTTTGCGGGGCATAGCCACAAACCACGCGCACAACTTCAGCTTCGAAGGCCATCACCATTCCCATCACCCTATCGCTCCGTCTTCGAACTTCCACAACCTTCTCACACAATTCCTCCTTCACCAGTATTCCAACCCCTGAGTTTCCAACATCATTGCCAGACCACCACAACTTGTATCTTCGTCCTCTGACGCCAACGAAGCGGGCTCCTTCACCTCTCCACCGCACCTCTTGCAGACAGCAAACATCCACATTGCTTTTTCTCAGCTCTTCACAGACTTCGGTTCCTCTTCCACGAAAGCTTCCGACATTCCAACTGCCAAACCTCACCCCTAAACCTTTGCAAATTGATCCGGAGATTCTTCGCACCCCCTGCCCATTGAAGAGCTGCCGGGAACTGGGGGCCATTACATTTCTTGCACAGTTCATGAGGATTTGTTGGAGCCTTGTTTTCTACGAGGAGCATGCCCTTGCTTACCCTCAACCTCGGTTTTACGACATGAGTTGTCCATGGAGCATTTGATATCGAAGTGTGCATCTCCTAGGCTGATTGCCTTCACCACGGCTAGCGAGCTCAGCCTGCCCGTTTTCCACTCTCCCCTTCTCCTCTAACCTTAACCGACGACTTGCTTGGCACAAGCACTTCAACAGCAGGAGTGGAGACCAGGACTACCAGCGGGACATATCCGGTGCCATCGGGCCCAGACTTGGGGTAAGGTGCTACTCCTCCTCCTGCCATTGGTGATGCATCCGTTGTCCAGGACCTGATCTGCTGCTCCTAGCCACGCAGACACACCAAACACACATCACACTCCTAAAACAGATAGATCTCATCATTTATAAAAACCATACCAAGATCTACTGAGAGTCATTTGATCTAGGCCTGTGTTCGAGTGTGACAGTGCTACTTAAGCAGCCACAACCCAAAGCAACCCCAGGCCCCACTGTAATACTTTCCGTAGATTTTAGAGCACATAATATTGTAATCAAAGAGGGCTTGTAAATTTACAAAGTTCAGACTGTATTTCAGCTAATTCTAAACCTCTCTCTCTCTCTTGTCCATTATAGTGTCCAGAAGATGGAATTCAAAAGTATAAAACGATTTTATTACAAGCAACATTTTAATTTTGCTTGAATATCGATGATCGAATGCGCATTCAAGCGAAAAGTATTTGACCGAATTATTCGCACAAAGTCATATTAGCAACTTTGCAGAGAGACATTGCATCCACACCAGAGTAATGCGATGCTCGCAGCTTCTGCAAAGCGAATAAGCTAAGATCTTCAAGCATCGAAAAAAGTGAAGCAAGGATAATATTGTATACATAAATAGTACTTCGATTTCCCACGAAGTAGTAGCAAAAATGAGGAAGTGAAAATACAGCATTGCTTCCCAAGTGTTGTGCCACGAGGAAAACAGTTGCCCTGTGTAATTAGCGTTTTACAGCAAGACGATTTTGTTCGTCTGCTCGCTCAATCACCGATGAAAATGCACCACTCGTTAGCTCAAATTCAGAAAACTAAGGCAGTCCGCGCTAGCTTCGTCTTGCTAATCGTGACCTGTTAATTCTTCAAAATGGGCTGAAGTTGCTGCTGCCATTTGTGCATTGGTCGCCAATCACAGTTCCTACAATTGTGAGCAAGGATTTGATCAAACATTGGAATATAGTCCAAATCAAACATCAACTTTCTGCTACTGTACCTCATGACGAATTCGGTCGAGCTTGACAGAACAAAGATAATAGACTTTGTACAGGAGCATGAATCCCATCCCTGTTTTTTGATCCTTTAACCGATTGAACCGATTAACTGATTGAACCGATTGAACCGATTCTTAGTCTAATTGTTATCATCAGATTGTATTTCATATTACTCTTCATAGTGCCATCTATTCTCTTACAATTTATCATCCTTCTCTGTAGATATTTTTATTGCCGCACACTTTTTCGAAGCTAAGCAGCACAGCATCAAATGTACTTTTGATTGGGGTCAATTGCTTTTGGGTTAGGTAATGATAGGGTCAGATGCTTTTGATGGGTCATTTGAGGGATCATTTACTTCGGATACGCTTCTTCCCAGTCTTCATGTTTTCCTTCAGTTCGAAAAATAGCTCATTAGATTTTCAATAATATTTGGGGGGGGGGAGAAAGAGATCAAAGAGAGACTAGTTTGTGTCCTTTTCAATATTTTCGATAAAATAGCTATCGAAGTCATCGTTGCATCATGTGACCTCAATAACTTTGCCATGCCTTGACATGGTAATTGAACGCATCACATATGGGTAATATAATTTTCTACGCAAAACGGTTGAGTGGACAGTAGATTGACAGAATATCGTCTTATTATTAGAGGAAACTGTTTATTGCCCCATCTTTTGTTAGACAGTGAGATTACAAAAATTACAAATTAGTGGTCTTCACATAAGCCACGATTGGCAAGATTTTTAAAAAAGACAGTAGGAAATCACTTAGTTACATATCATTCATTATCACAACAACTACACGAAAACACTCGCTTAATATCTATCAAGAAATCCAAGAACAGATGCACATCCATAGAGTAAGTTGTGCATAATTTAACTTCACACTCAATAGCTACGATAATGACGTGCCGGAAAATATGTTCTCATTCATTTACTTATTTACAATTAAAATATATAGCTTCATTATGATGATAGATGTGATATGAAAATTCTATTTTTACCATGGAATAGAAATAGAGCTCGCACAGCACAGCTCTGGAATCAGCCTCCCCAGACCATTTTCTCTGACAAATACAAATTTGATACTTTCAAGAGGCGTGAGAACAGGTTTCTGATGGGCACAGCTTAATCAGATTAGAAGATCCATTTTTTCCTGATAGTTAAGTAAGTTTTCCTGAAGTAATACAATTCGCTGCTTTTTCATTGTGCAACCCTACCTTCATTCATGACTCATAACTGTGCTAGGGGTGGAAGTTCTGTAAAAAAAGTGAAATGCATGCGAAAAATGAAAGACCTTGAAAAACTGATGTCCTCCACTAATTTGAAAAAAAATATTCAAAAACATGTCACAGTAGTTATCACACCGCATGCTAACAAACAGAGTTGTCAAAAAAAAAGATGGATTGTTTTCAGATTTTACTCCGTTCTGTCGTCTTGTTTGTTCAACAGGTGCAGCGAAAACGCAGCTTATTATGATTTGTGATAGATCACCTACTAGGATTGTATTGATGATTTGCAGCTTGGCAACAGAGAACCGATTCTTAGTCTAATTGTTATCATCAGATTGTAACACAGCATGGTAGTAGCGAAACATTACCCTGCATGTGCTGTTTACACCTTATGACTCCGTCATCGCAAGATTCGCATAAACACTGTTCTTATGACCCAAAAGAATCTATCCGACCGAAAGGTCGAAATCAGAGCATACATCAACTAACCGATTGAAACATGCTCCTGATATTTAGATTTTTTTCTAAATGTGAAGAATACTTTCTGCACAGTCTAAGTTCTAACTATGATATTCCAGTGATGACTTCATTAAGTTTTGCTGTTCTTGTCTCTTGTTACTTTTATTCCCGGATCTGTCGGAAGACATTATTAGCTATATGAGATGCTAATCATTAGCTATGACATGCTGCCAGACTGGATTGACAACAGTTGCGGCTAATAAAGAAAATTATAGCATGAGGTCTATCAGCATAAATTAGACGCATTATCATCATCTAAGAAGAAAATAATCTCTAAAATTTACTTGGAAATGGAAAGTTTAATTTGCTTGATAAAACGTTCAAACATTCACACATCTGATCTGCTCGAGAGACATTCCGCCATTGTTCGAGTGTAATGTATTATCTACAGCCTTTTATCTGCAACCGCGTTATCAAGTGAAACCTCTCTATTCTTTGACTCACACAAATTCTGCTTTTGCCAACAAGTGTTTAAAACTTCTGAAAGCGATGAGTCAGATGAATCAGGGGCAATCACAGTGCTTCAATTTCGTAAAATTTGATAATCGACGATAACCGAAATAAAGAAGATTGAAATTCTGCTTAAATAACATTTTTGATGAAAAGATGCCTAAGTTTTTCATCAACAACTTTCGATGACCGAAATGTTCAAGTCAATTTGGATGATTAAGCTTGTCTTCTTGGAATATTATTACTTTATATATACAAAGATATAATGACAAGAAAAGTAGGAAGTTACAGTGTGGGAGGTAGCCTCCAACGACAAATGTCAGCAGCAAAACATCCTGTCCCACTACACAATCTTTTCAGCTGTACCCACGGTTTGCGCTTAAAGTTGTGCCGGTGGGGCGCTCGATCACTGTTCGATGTTGTCCACTATTCCTGTGAAATAGCGGCATTTTCCTCCGGAAGGTCACCGACAAGAGTTCTTAAAGGATGACGAGAGTATAGTAGGGTAGTGTGAGAGTATAGACATATTGAAATTGATTCATCCAACCAGCCATGGACAATCAAGGTGTAATGTGGAAGAGCTCTTTCTTATTGTTCAAAAGTTCTCCCGTTCTCAGGTGCTCGCTCAATGTATGAATGTTTACAATACAAAATGAAATCTCTCTATCAATAATCACAATCTCGATTTGATATGATATTGTAATCTATAAGATATTATAACAGGATATCATAATGTGAAATCTAGTAATTACTGCCACAAGTGGCCAAGGAGCATGCGATACACAGCACTAGTTGAATGAAGCGGAATGAAAATTTGCTTGCTGTCAATATGACATTTCCATCTGACAGTTTAATCTATTCAGTTGGATTAAGGAAATTGATATCCATAATATATTTACTTGACAAGGTAATATATTGTGGTGCATGATCTTTACTGCCGTGGTGAATCACCGGATATGGAAATCATTGAGATTCGGGAAGAGATTCAGTCCGCTTTACATCATCTAGTTGCTTGATGATGTGAAGCGGAAGCTTCGGAGAAACAAATCGCAAATGCAAGAACTGAGTTTCCAAACTTATTCAGCTTGGTCTTCCCAAGCCTCCATGATGGCTGATGACCGCAGCTTTGAAGAATTTGGAAATGTTTGGAAAACAGACGTTCAGTCAGGCGCCGCTGTCGGTTAAGCAAATGAAAATGAAACTAAAATTTGGGTGATTCTGCAAATTATATAAAGACTACACTTGAAATCAAAGCTGCGCCACTATACATGTTTATCTAATCATTCGTAACTCCCCACCGACTAAGAAAACATGAGACCTGCATATTCTTATTTATTGAAGCATCTTGAATGCCTAACGCATAGGCACCTTAACATAAAGATGCAGTATGCACTCTTCACAGAAGTGCTGATAAAAATCTTAATTTTTTCTTTTGCCATATACATGTATATTGCCATGTGACAATCAATATGTCATCCAATTTTCAATATACAAATGGGGTATTAGAATACTATATTTCTTCATTTACTATAAAGCAATAGCAATGAATTGACCGATTTTTCTGAAATAGTGGAATGCAGGCGTCGTGAAATATGCGCCGATGTGGTAACTTTACTAATAATGCAACAACAAATATATCATGGTCATTCTCTTGATCGATTGTGCACTGTTTCACCCATACATTCAGCTTACCTTCAACATCTTCTCAACACTCTCTGTGTTATGATAATGCAGTCTACTGACAGAGGTTCCTAAACGGAACGTTCTGTGAAGTACTTTACTCTCCGTCAATGTCAGTTTCAGAGTAAGAGGATCGTAACCGGATGCAGCTGCAGTTATTTCGAAGTCTCGTCCCGTTGGAAGCAGATGACAGACGATTCCATCTTTGTCTGTTGTCCATTTATCTTTCGGGAAGTCTGCAGAAGTAAAGATATATTCAGCTATGAAGCTCCTTTGTCATGGAAATTTATTCGAGAGCTTTGGACAATAATCAATTAATTCAAACGATTTACAATTATTACCGTTCATTGTAATCAGCGAATGTTTGCTATTGTGATTCGTAATTAACTATTCTGTATCAAACAATTACATGCATGTTCAGCGCGTTGCACTGTTATAGCATTGCTGGACAACAATATATTCCGAGAAAAATGCTGTCAATAAATTGATGTTTTGTACTTTTCTTGACAACACTAACTAACTGAGATAATATGTGCTTTTCATTACAATTTAAGTAGACGGAATACACAAACAAGAAGCGTCTATGCTTTTCTTAAAATGATAATAAATGACTAGTATGATTTCTTATAAATTACGAAAAATGTTGAATTGTTTATATTTTCAAAGTTCTAAATTAATTTGTGAGCTATATGAATATGAGCTATGAGAATATGTTGGGGAAACCTCGAGAACAATGAGAACAAGAATTAATGAACATCTAAAGGGCCCTGAATCTGAAGTTTATAAACATCTCATCACACACAAGTCCATCACATGGTCAATATTACATCGAAACTTACAGTGCATGGCTCAAAGAAGAAGGGTCGAAAAGAAGAAGATAAAAGCGAGGCCTTACGAAATGCTACTCAATCTTATTAATTCTGTGTAACTTTTAACTTTCCTTTCTTTACCTTTATAGATTTTTTACCTTTTTGTAATCCATGATATTTTCGCTAAAAATCTGTGTTAGCATGTCCCAATGTCCATGCTCTACTAAGGTTCTAGGTTGTATTTCATAGATAGGTCAGTTCAAATTTTCTTAATGACATTCAGTATAATTTCCTTTTCTGCATCCCTTGATAAAGGCTAAGCCGAAATATTGGGAATAAAATTACTACACGGTCGTAGAAAATTGCTTTTTTTGCTCCTTTCAAAATAACTAATTCCACATCTTTAATATGATCATTAGTAGCCGGAAGAACCTTGCCTTTTAGTGTATGAAACTATACCGAATCCAAACTAATTAGCTTGCTTATAATAATATATTAGCAATTATAACTAGCAATTGCAAAAATTGATTTTCAAAATTGACGCATAGGACTTACTTACCATGAAGAAAAACCTTGGCATTGCTCAGACTCTTATTGCTCTTAGCGTCTTCTACATGAATGCAGACGGAGCGCAAAGCACCTTTGAGAATCGCTCGAAGGCCGTACAATTGGTCTCTCCAGAGTAGACGAAGTTCACGTCCGGAAGGAATGCGGCAACAGCTGATATGCAAGGCCATGGATACCGCGTGATATTTAAAATAAGCTAGATCTAACAAGGAGTTGGTTCTGTGACCTGTTGACAAACCGTGGGACACATGCGCTTGCTTTTGTGGACAGTTTTCATCTTCATGGCCGACCATGCCGCCGTTAGCGCCAAGAGCCTGGAGATAAGAGCGCGATAAGCGCTGAAGTATTGGTTCAGCGAACGTTTGGTTGTTGCCTTCGCGTATAGCAGTGGATAAAGAGTCGGGGATAAGTCTGACACCGAGGCCTTCTGTATCCAGCTCTAGCATTAGGTGAGGTGAAAAGGAAGATAAAAATGAGGATACAGAGCGCACCTCCGCATTACGATCGTGCACAGAAGTTGCCGGAGGCAAGGCAAAAGCCGAAGCGAAGCCGCCTTCGGTTACTTTTGGATTGCAACGTCCAGCGAGACCCAAATATTTAGTGATTCCATCAACGTCTACATGTGGCAGCAATGAGATGTGTAGCTGTGACAACAAAGTCTTTATCTCCGAATCACCAACGCCAAACCCTGAAGAACAATCACAAGAAGCCAAGTGAATTGCAACCACCTTATCACATCATAAAATAAATATTACGGATAAGCGAATGTTAGATGAATGCAACAGAATAATAGTGGGCATCGGTAGAAAGACCTTGTGACAAGAATGAGTTTGGGACAGAATATACCTGCATTTTGTGCTTTCAAATTATATTGAAACACTAATAATGTACACTAATGGCATGCGGACTCATGTCCTGTGTTTAGGCAGTCTTCGTGCAGTCGAGATACATAGTAGCAAAGGTGTTCTTCTAAGTCTCTGAGTGAAGCAATACTTCGTCACAGCGTTCACAACAATAGCCGTTTTCTGGTTCTCGATTGCGAGGACGAGCGGAGCATGCCTATTATGCATGTGCATAAGTAAGTACTTTGAACTAGTATTGCAGAGATTTTTGTAATTGATTATTTGTTTTAAAGACGTTGCAAGGCATCATCTATGTAAAATAAGGTGTTTTACATCATAGATTTGTTGGTAGATTATAAAGATGATTTTGTTATGATATTATCATAATTTTCGAAGCATGATGATTTTGCTTTGACAAATCAAGGTGTTTTTTAAGGGATTAACACTGTGATCATGTTAAGACTAAGGAAATAACACTTACATAATTAGAAGTAACCTAGCAAAATACCAGCAAGATATTTTGACCTGGATAGAGAGTAGTTCGTCATATATTGAAATAGTTCGTCAAATATAAAACACGCAAGTCGAACCTGTCTTATTGCCAATTCAAGGGACCGGCATAAAAATTTGCATTAACACAGGTTTCGCAATAATAGAGGTTGCAGACGAAAACACCTATTTACTACGAATTTCTAATCATTACATCCTTGCGTTCTATCAAGGAAAAATTTTCATGAACAATTACTTAGAAAAGAAATTAGTAATTTTGGCCTGTAAAAATCTGCGACCTAATTCACGTATGACAGCTGCCTCAAGTTCAAAAGTGGATTGTAGTATATATGCAAGCCTACTTGTAGCACATGCATATGATGTTAATTGATAGAACTATGTATAGAACTCATGTATGCCTACAATTGAGGTTTTCATGTACAAAGCACTGTCGGTACACTATGCACAGTACCAGTGTGGAATACTCTTGGTCTTATTTATCCTGGGTGAAATCATAATCTTTGCAATGACGTCATTAATAAAGTTGTCAAGTTTTAAGGTTTACAAGTACATGTAGAAAAACGTAGTCAGGCACAGAAGTACTATGACATAGGATACTTTCAATATGCGTGCTGATAAGAATACCTATCTCAAACAGCTTCATATCGAGCTGTAATGAATTACCCAAGTCAATTACGTGCGATCGACTGCCGATGTAGATGACTTCCACGAAACACGTAACATTATACAAAGTGAGGAGAAAGCACGTTTATGCGACGTATAAGATCTACACGTTTATGTGTAGGCTGCTTATAATTAGGCTTCGTAAATATAGCCTGTGTGCAAAGAGGGCCTACATGATCTATGGATTTCATTTCCTACATTATCTGACAAGGTTGGATTGCTATTTTATCTCAGCGCTTTTCGCAGATTGAGTGTTTTGGCAATATGAAAGGTAAAGTCTTTGAAGGGACCGTGCAAATTCATTGAAATAAGACAGGTTTTGCTTTATGAGAAGTTTCAATAACAGAGGATGCATAGCAATGGTAAAGATAGGAAAAAATTTGGGACCGAGACATTTTGTTGCAATATGACAGGTTTTGCAATAAGAGGTTGCATCTCCCACCGAACCTCTCGAGGCAATCCTACAAGACTGATTATCCCAACATCGCATCATTCATATCGCGCTTACTTTTTCACCATCGACGTCATTCGACATTGGAACAACCTCTCAGCTATTGAAGTTCATGTACGAACAGTACATTCGTAAGCGTTCTGTAAGATCGTACTTTCAGCGGAATGACATTTGGTGACCAAATTCTTCCTGACCTTACTAGCAGATTTAGCGTACCAACCCTTTGTCAGATTTGTTCTGCCCATCTTCGGGCTTCTATTTGCCTTGATTTATCGTGATGTCGTGTATGTATTTTAAATGTTATGTCTTTCGGCAAATAAATTATCATTATCATCATCATTATCAATAAGACAGGTTCGACTGTATTCTGATGGAGATAATTTTATATACCCTACTATTGCCGTGCGAAGTAGACTAACATGCCCCTATAAACCTAATGCTCAACGCTAAGTAACATAAGTATGCAAGTATGCATGCACTACATGTCTATGGCATCATAGTCTCCCACTGGAGTAACCAAATATGAACTCCAATTGTGGCCATGCCAATTATGTAAAGAGCACACAAGCATGCACGTGCGTTTCAACAACTAAAGTGCCATTCTAGCCTATCTATCATATGGAATATATATGTCTCCTGTCATGTGTTAAAAGTCTAAAAAGATCCCAACTCTTTCTGAAATATAGACCTAGAATAACCACCTACATGTACATGCGCGCGTACTGTATACTGTTGAAGCATCACTGACAACATTATGATATTGGGGATTCTTATTAGGATACGGTTGGGTTGGGACTCCAGTGGAAATTCCCACTGGGATTGGGCCGGACTACCATCCCACTGTCAAGCCTGGCGCACGGCCTACAATACAACACTGTTCTTAGCAACAGTGATCAAGATTCCACCAATCTTCCATTACGTGAAGTATTTTATATATATAAACTGAAACCACGCATATCAATGCCAAACACGAATTAAAGAGCTCCAAAGATTTTATATTTATTTAACATATATTTATTACACCATTTGAATTTGGCTCTTTCCGAAGAATACAAAAGCATGTACTTCACATACAGGGTTTGTAACAAATGACCATTCCAGTGGGGCCCTACTACGTGAAAATAGCATACTTGTCTCTGCTCATATTATCCCATTGATTTCGGGAGATAAATGCTCAGAACAGAATCTACTAGCATCAAAAGCTATGTAATTTCCGAGCTGAAGGCGAGATGAATACAGAACTCTTGACACGAGTTGCTTGGACATTTACCTCCCGAAATCAGTGGGATAAAGACATGGACATTCATATACTGGCAATGTATAAGCAATATAATCAATACTAGCAATCCAGGTGCAGATAAGTAGAAGTACATGGATGAAACATATTTCACGATTCCGTAGCTATGTTTTCTCCCGTTTTACAAGTATTTGCCTGTATTCCTTGTTTTGTGGATAATTACAATCTGCTACTACATTAATCGCTCAGTTTTACTGACAAATCTCCAGGGAAGAGTGCAATAAGCATAAAGAACCCGCAGGAGCTCCTGACACAATTCCTTCGAAATCAAGAAATGTCAAAAGCTTGTGATGACGATTAGCTCGACCGCACAACCGAAAGATCACAATGTATGAGGACTGTGTATCTACCGGCGATGTGACCTTGAGATAGAGTGTTCGCTCTTTGTCCGGGAGACTTTGGTTCAAATCTTGGTCGGATCAAACCTAAGATTTCTAAAATATGTATACTCTGCATACTTGCTGAACACTCAGCACGAAAATAATAAGAGTAGATAAGTGACAACTCGGCCACATGGAAGAAAGCTTCTGTGCCTAATGCAGGATGACTACAGAATTATCTTGAAAAATTTCTCGTTTTTCCCGGTTTTCCTGGTCAGTCTAAGCTCAGTTTCCCGGCTTTTTTGCGGATATTTTGTAAAAACCAATGGTTTTAAAGTATCTAGAACGCTGCTTTGAGAGAGCTTCTCTCCTCAAAGATGCAATCATAGTGAGCGAGCAACTTCCACAAACTTGTGTATCAAAATAAAATTCAGGCGATGCAAAAAACAGGTTGTCCGCGCAAACTTGAATGAAAAATTCCAGGAGTTTTCCAGGATTTCCAGGTTTTCTAGGGTGCGCGGACACCCTGAAAAAATGTTATTCAACAAGAAAGTTTGACAAAATTTTGAACGAAATGCTTTCAACAAAAACAGGAATACGATGAACGGAGAGGCACGTATCGATAAGTATATAAAAGTGCAAAAAAGCATATTAGGACATCCAAAAAAAAATTAACGCTGATACGCATATAAAGGTGTTAGCGTTTAAAAATGTATAAGATCATCCTAAAACTTGACTGACGCAACAAGCTAAGGAGTTCATCATGCGGAAAAATACAAAAGTAAACGATAATTATCAAAGCTTATAGTAAAAGATCACACTTATTTGTGCAGCTGATCTATGTTATCATTTAATGCTTCCAGTTCATGTCTGAGTCTCTTTCGTTCTTCCTTCTTCGCTTGAAGCATCGCAGCCTGTCGTCTTATTTCTTTTTTTCGTGATTCGTCATCCTGTTGTTTCTTCTCCTCTTCGTTCCACTCTCTGTATCGCCAATTTGCGTTCCCTACCATGCCAATCATGTTTTTAAAGATATCCATCGTCGCAATATCTCGATTGCGCACTCCTTCATAAACAAATCGCTGAGTGACTAGCGATTCCTCTAGCTTGTTTGCAACTTTAGCCGATTTGTTGACATTGAAGCCTCTCTACCGCAGCTTGGCTGTGACGAGTGTGAGGACCATTAAAATGAAATTGCTTTCTGCCGTTCAGGATTCAATAGCTCCCCTCCAGAAAATGTCCAAATATTGAGTTGCATTCATGGAACATTTTTTTTGTGATTCTTCATCACATCAACTTCATGATTCTTGAACCAACTCAACCTGCCATCCTTATCAAGATAAGTCTGCAATGAAGTTTCTGCTGCTTCGCATCCACCGTGCTGGGTTCAGTGCCCGTGCTGATTAAAGAAATCGTGACGTAAAGAGGACATGAAACTTCCAGTTTCGAGAGCACGTTGAGAACATTAAGAAAGCATTGTGAAAACAGTAACATCAAGAAAGATTCAACTAGAGTTGCGGTTTGTGGATATCGCATGTTTGTATGCTTTAGTAGTGGAACTACTAGACAAGTTCCCACGGTGCATTTTCAGTTTCCCGGTTAGTATACACCTGTAATGTGCTTCCGAGTATAAACAAGGTTCATTTATTTTTCATTTATGCTATCTACGTAAAAGTAGAAAACGATCCATCATCCTTTTTCCAAGCTGTCAGATCTAACTCCAAAATTGCAACTGAATATGCAGCTTTTGGGCCAAAATTTCAATTTTTCGCTAAATTTCTTCAGAGAATCTTCAACAAATTTACAATCGCTTCTCTGCTGATTGACAGGTTGATGGAATGACTTGCCATTGCTAAAATTCATCTTAAAAGCCTTCGTTTTACTATAAACAAGACTAACAAGAAAGGATTGTTGTACAGAGGAGCGTCCGAGCAACCAAGTGGCGAGATTCGTCCGGGTGTACAGTAGCCATCTTGTTGTAAGTGGCACTACGTCACAGCTTTCCAATTGCGTTTACCTTTTTTCTCTAAATACTGATTGTATAATTTAAACCGACTAAATTCTTTAGTTATAGAAACTAATTCAGCTTTCAATTGCGAGTGTGCTCTTGAATGCCACAAGTGACTTAAACTTGGGGGATTACTGTTCAAATTCTGCATCAACATCTGTTTGTCTAACTTTCGGAGGGATGCTGAATTTTAACCCCTCTGCATAAAGCCTGTTTTTCTACATTGCTCAACTCATGGGACGATAAGTTACGTATGTTTTTGTCGATAGGTGCAGGGATATCCCTTCGGCATGCCAGAATCTGGCATTACTAAGATCGACGTTACTAAGTTCGCATTACTAAGTTGACGTAAAAGATCAATCTTATGATCTTGACTTCTTCTCCTTCATCAAGTTCTGCGAACTTAGCAGGCAAGTTGTCAACAGAGATATCCAATGTGTTTCCCAATCTCTAGACATTAAGCTTAGTAATGCCAGACTCTGGCATGCCGAAGGGATCTTCCCTGCACCTATTGACAAAAACATACGTAACTTAGTTGAGTAATGTAGAAAAACAGGCTTTATGCAGAGGGGCTAAAATTCAGCATCCCTCCGAAAGTAAGACAAACAGTTGTTGATGCAGAATTTGAACAGTAATTCCCTAAGTTTAAGTCACCTGTGGCATTCAAGAACACAAATACTGATTGGTGTCAAATCTTTCCTGAGAGATGCTAGAATAGCGTAATTCCATATGAGCCTACAATTAACACAGTAAAATTAACAGCTTACAATTAACACAGTAAAATTAACAGCTAACAAGGAGCCTGAGTCCATTGACCAGCTTTCTCTACTCGTGCGCGATATCTAGCTTAGCACTAAATTAGGGAAGTAACTGTCTCGATACCTAAAGTCCTCTTCGGTCGCTGCACAGAAAACCGATTATTGTATCCTGTCCCTTTTTCAATGCTGTTATCGTACCACCTACAACAACTACAAATTAAGTTCATGAATATTTATTCACCATTTTATTCGCATGACTACTTAGTCTATGTGATAATTTGAGTATTTTGACCTCGTGAAAATAATTCAAACTTATGCACAAATATGAAATATATTGACCAATACTACACTACCCAGTTCGTGGCTGCTAATAAAAAAGTCCGTTCTTTAGATAAAATTCAGAATATTGTGCTCATGTCTCTGAATGTCACAATACTTCAATATTTATTCAGTATTTGTAGAATAGAGAATTATGCATTTTACGGAGGATGCTATGCGTGTACTATGTGGTTTGAAATAATCAGAATAAATTCATTTTGAAGCATGTTTGTTACCTTTGATCAGATGTTTGGCCAACCTCAGCAGCATTTCTCCACCTACAGGTTCATCCGCAGCCAAGCCGCCCACAAGAAGAACACGAATACGATCTTTATTCACTTTCTGAATCTCTTGACTGATTTCCAAGACCACTAGTGGCTTTTTGAGACCTGTAAATCCTATCTGGCGGAAGATGGCAAGCTGAGGGTTGTCGCTAGCAAGTTTGCGCAGCTCGGACATCAAATTGATTGGTTGAGTGTAGGCGATGCCAAGATTAGAAGCGATGTTGAAGTCGAATTTCTTCGACCAATAGCCCATGTCATTCCTCAAGAGAGTGAAGTTGACGAAAGCAGCTGCTCCAGACGTCACCGTCAACTCTCTCGTCTCAGTTTCATAGCTATAAAAAAGAAATACACAGCAGTAGTCGGTCATTTCGTCAACTCACGGTAGCTGCAAAAAGTCATGAGTTATCATGTGATAAATTTTCGCCGTGGAGATTTGAAGTGTCAGTTACTGCTTCATATTGGCAGTCAATCATATAAAATACACAACTACATGCAGAATCACATTCATCAATCATCATTTTACAGATAAATGGCTGATACTGCCTTTCATACAAGCACTGTAGCAAGTAATACATGTATAGCCTGCCGAATGTTAGAATTATGTATCAAACATCACTGTCGAGCAAATACGTGCATGTGAGGATGTGCTGCAGTTTAATAAATGCCCACAAGTTAAAGCTCATCGTATATGTACGTACACCAAGAAATGCTCATTACATAAAATTGATAGATGTATGCTCTACTACGAGGTTGCACGTAGATTGTACATGATGAGGTTGCATTTTTTATATGATTCAGCAGATAAGAGTCGTAAGAATTCGCAGATCTGAATGAGTAGCACAAGAAGCTAAACATGCTTGAATCATTTTTCTCTTCATTATATTAGCTCCATAACTCAGAGTGAACAGTGTTTTTGCTTGTCAATCAGAGTTCAACAAAAACTTTTCTTGGGTCCATTACTTTGATATGCTGAGACGCAATCCTCCAATTTCTATATAGACAGTCATATAGTCCGCCTTGTAAAAGCTACGAATTATCCGCTTTATGTACTTAAGCGACAAATTACCTGTTATCCAATGTGACGCACCGAGTGATATCAAACATGTGTAATATATTAGAGTTTCGGAAGTACTCTAATTGAAATAACTAATTGAAGGGAATATTTTGAGTGACGAATTTTTCGGGTGACGAATGGGTCCATTACTACTCATGTCATTTTATGCACCATAATAGGTAGGTGTCTTTCAATTAATAATGCTGAAAATCATCTGCTCACAGGTTCAACGCTTGTCATTGTAAATACACCATTCGCTCTCAATGTTTTTCCAATGTTTGGAGGAAGAAAAAGAAATGATCCAATTACTAATCACTGAAAATCCAGGATTATCCCAGGATGTCGACCTATTACAATGTAAAATTCCAGAACATTCTGGCTCAAGGGAATGGATCTGGTGACTTTGTTTCATTGACACCCGGCAAAGACCGCGTAGCGATAATCATATAGAACTATGAATGATGGTTTAAAGTCACTACTACCCATACTGGGGTCATGGACGGTGCTGACATAAGTCAGACTTCAATCTGGAGCGTTGTGATTTTCCAGTCCGGATGCCCTTTCTGACAACTTCCAATGATGCCTTCATGGCTCGAACTCTGAACCGAAATATCGCTAAGCCAAGCACTCAACCACTGTGCAACGGAGAACCTATATTCACAGGATCCTGTGTCTGGGGTAGCGATGACTTGTTCTGATTCCTTGATGACAGGGTTGAGTACTGATGGGTTCTGGCTCCTGCGAGCTAATGCTCATGACTGAGGAAATGCACTTATAACTGGTTTGTATCCCTGAGTTTGCCTGTGTTCCTGGCAACATGTCTAGTAACCTGTTGGTCGCCGACCACCACGAAGACCTAAGAAGAATTGGCAAGCCTGCATCCAAGAAGACCTGGAGTCTCTACAGGAGTCGGAAGACATTGCTCTAGATCATTCGAAATGGAAACGGGTCATCGCAACATCGTCCAGTCCCGCAACCGGGAAGAAGAGACGTAAAACGAGGAAGTAAGTAGGAATGTCTAGTGACCTGTGGTTTGAGCATTTTCCGGCAGTACCCGTGCCTGTGAGTAGCCTACCCACATCTGTCCGCACCCGTACTTACACAGGCTACATGCTTCTATACAGGAATATCACTATTTCTTTTATTCAAGACAAAAAAATACTTTTTGATGGGAGTAATGATACCAAATTTATACTTCGGTCATCTGAAGTAGTCATCATTAGATTTCTATTTTTTAATTCACGTAATTTATTAATCCAATACAATTATTGACTTGATGCTTATTGGTCATTTACTGACCAATACAAAAAGTCGAAATGCATTGCTAACTGTTTAAAGTATTTTTTCTGAGCACCTGCTGGCAAGAATTCCAAAGCGCCGATATTCCAGTAACTTGAAGAAAATATAAGAGAATATATACAACTGAAAAAACTCAAAGGTAATCGACCACTTTACGTCTGAGTCATTTTTGCTGTCAAGACATTGCGTACGTACACACGAATTTTATCATTGAACATTTCATTTATTAAAGGGCTGCATCTCCTGCAATAATTGAAAACCTTTTGAAAAATTGAAAAAAGCAGTCAAATGCTGCTGCTGTTTACGGTTCCTAATTGATGATGTCTGTTGTTTGTGATCTCTTCCACTTTTAGCTGTAAGTCGGAATGATGTGAAACCATAACTAGCCTCGAACAGTCAAACCTGAGTTTAGAACTACAATTATATTAATGTGAGAACTGCAAATAAACACCAGGAGCTGTGGTAAAATCCCGCCAAAAATGTATGGCTATGTAGCTATGCAACTGCTACATGTAATTTTGATTACTACAATGCTGATAAATGATTGTCATGATCAATACCGTGCTGCTAATTGAGTCATCTAAGGTTGATTTCCATCAATAAGATAACATGTCAAGTGTATGGATATCAGTTGATGAAGCACGATAGACCCACGACAGAGGGGCGTCAGGTGAAAGGATAGCGATTGACTTCTGATTTCCACTCATATTCTACTCATAGAAGTCTGTTCCATGCATACTAGAAAACATCCTTACCCGCTCGCACCTTTGACGAAGTTTCTCTCTACCCGCACCCGGCCGTACTCGCAGTGTCTCTACCCGCAGGACATCAAACATGCTACTAAAACACCATTAGAGAGAGCTTGAAACGCACTCCGTGAACTCTCAATAACCTTTTCACGGAACTCACTTCAGCAAACCGACTTTGAAAGAAAATATCCGCCATCTTTATACAAGTCAATTTTCTTCAGTCACGAATTTCCCAATCGTGAATGCCACACGTCAGTTGCTTGGTATTCAATTGAAAAAAATGATAACACCATTGGGAAGAGCATTAAAAGCATTGCATAATTAGACAACTATTAGAAAAAGTCGTAATGGCTTTCCAACCGCATCAACAAAATGCGACAAAAGTGAAGCTGTAGCTTATGACAATGAGCACACAATTTCATGATTGTATGGTGATGATCACAAAAAGTGGACCACCTAAAATTTTGTCAATTACAGATACACTTTGGCAGAGAAATGAAAATAAAGGTTGAAATTTTCTTTGTTGTTCAGTGGCTCTGTGGAGCTAGTTGGCCTTTCAAAAGGGCCATGATACGTTCGCCGTCATTAATATTTAGTAGCCTCACCAGAAAGTTCAATCACTTGTCGAATCCGGGAAGGTATGCCTTTGATCAGGAAGTTGATTTTTTCTTGATCCAAACTCTCCCACTCATGCGTTAGCAAAGCTTCAAGTAGAGGAAGACCATCTCGAGGAGGAATTGATCGCCTCACACTGCGCTTCAGCAAACTCTAGACATTTTCAATTGGATTGAGGTCTGGTGAGCAAGCGGGCCATTTCAAAGATCGTATGCCGGCTTGAGCTTTGAAAAAAATTAGTTGCCGGGTACACAACAAGTGACTTTCTCATCCATGTAAATCCAGTCGGAAGAAGCATCACCCAATTGGGAGGTAGATGTAGGAATGTGCCTTTGCTAAACATTCACATATCCATCGGAAGTCATGTTATCCCTTTGGATATGGAGTTCAGTTCGGCCATTCATCCATATCGCAGCCCAAATCAACAATCTTCCACAAGATCAACAATCTCCTTGATTCACATGCAATGTGAAATGATCTGGAATTGCGTCACCTGACTTCAACCAAACTTTCAAACGGCCATCGCGACCTCTTAGACAGAAAGAAGCTTCCATCACTTCAAACAACTCGATTCCATTAAGAATGCCAGTGGCACTGTTGCAGTGCCCACTTCAACCTCAAGCTCTTGTGATTGGCGGCCACTATACATGCGCATTATGGGTTCTCTACTATGTTTCATGCCATCTGGAATTCATATTTAATCGGCATCTCAAAAAATATCTATAGATTAGCATCATGATATACATGCCACCTATCGCGGTAACGTCATATGATTATGTGCATATGGCACATGTTTTTTTGTAAATATTTAAATCAAATCAGATCAGCTCAACATGCATGACGGAAAGCAGAATGAAAAATTAGGGAAGTTATTTGTTGGTGGCTTAAAGAACACCACTGATGATCAGACATTAAGTGAATATTTCTCCCGTTATGGAACTTTAACTGATTGTGCAGTTGTAAAGAAACCTCTCAGAGAGGTCATTGGAAAGGGTTTTCCATCGCTAATTGAACTTCAAACAATCATTGCAGAAGTTGAAGCCATGGTTAATGCACGACCCCTAGTATATGTCGATACTGACAGAGATACCTCGAAAACGATCTGTCCCAAAGACTTTTTATCATTGAATCCAAGCAATGGAATCAACTATATCAACAATAGCAAGATAGAATCTCAATTTCAACCAAATAATGAAGAAATACATATTAAGAGTTGCTGGGAATTTGGAAATCAAGCACTAGAATCATTCTGGAAAATCTGGCATGAAGAGTATCTCACTAACTTACGTGAGCGGTATCAGCATTCCATCATCAAAGTTTCGCCAGGAGTATCTGATTGTACACCAGAAGTTGGAACTGTTGTTTTGATTCAAGAAGACGGATTGCGAAGAGGTCAATGGAAATTAGGTCACATCTCTCAGCTCATACAAAGCAAAGCAAAGACAACGAAATACGTGTAGCTATTGTGGACCTTCCAAACAAGAAGCAAATACGTCGATCAATTAAATTCCTGTATCCGATTGAAACTGCGCCAATTCCTCACGAGTCTCAAAAAGCAACAAGAGAAGAGAAAAGTCAAATTAAAGAGAACAGACAAAGCAAAAGAAATGCAAATGAAAAGTTGATAAAATTCTTTCAAAGCGAAGATAATGAATGATAGTTCAAGTTGTCAATTAGTCCGCTTAATTACATTTTGATGGCATGTTATGCTATATGATGTACACACAATATACACAGTACAATGCGATAGCATCATACTGAACGATGAAAGCTTTTAAGACCAGATAGAAACATTTAATGAAAGTACTCATTTTTTTCAACCGATGAAATTACGATTAAATTACGTCTTCGACGCTCTCTTTATTCGCTTAATATTTTTTATGGATTATTCTTCCATTTATCATCTTCATATATATGCTGTTTAAACTCACACCCGCTCGTGTTTACTGGATAAATGCTATTATTACATGTAATTCAACTATAAATGATCTGATCCAACTCTCATCAGTCATCAGACTATGTTCAACACTGTGAAAGGAGAAGATGAAGAAACCAAAAATAGTCAGCGCGAGTACGTCTTCGAGTCATTGTCAATAAGAATGTGTTCTTCGACAACGATGCGATGAGAATCAAGCAATCAACGAAGATGTGCGAAGAGCTCGAGTTTTTATAAATTGTGTACATAAACAATGCATTATATAACAATTTTGACTTTGCCGCGAGTGTTTTATGCCTCATGATATTGTCGTGGCGGGAGTGTCACGGTAACGTCATATGATTATGTGCATATGGCACATGTTGTTTGTATACACTAATTACATATTTGTTGAATGACAAATATTGTAAATGAATTCAAATGTATATACGTGTAAATTCCAGTAAAGTGTTTTTACAATCTTCCACTGCGTAACTTTGACTACACCACTTATATTTTGGGAAGTAACAAGCTATTGCAAAAACTGTTCAACGAAAATAAATGCATGAAGACCAAGAGTGATTGCGGACAAGATCATTGCAAAAAAGATTGAGACATAGCTAATATTCATAAAAAATGTAGAACGTAATGTAAAGCCGAAAATAAAAACGCAAAACCTTTTTCATCATAGACTAAAACATATCTTCGTCAATACCATCAATCTGCAACAAACGTTTCTTCTTCATATCATCCATCTTTAATTTCTGACGCCTCCCTCTTTTTTTCCTTCACAATGCTTGTCTTGACCTCTTGGAATCGTACATCTTCCTTTCTAGCATTTCGATATCGCGCAGCGGAATTTCGAGAGGACAAAATCAGTTTCTTGGGTACGCCAAAATTACGAGAATCCCGTCATACAAAGCGCGTGTATGATTTTGACTACCGATATTCTTTGAGCAATAAGAGAATTGATTCTCTTTTTGAGTTTCTGTGATTATGTCTTTATTGACCGAGAACCGTGGACCGTTCAAGCTCAGGAGAGGAATTGCCTTTTTGAAAGCAATGGAGTAAGTAGTCATAAAGTCTGTCTTTTTTGGTCGAACATCTGCAAGTAAGACTTCATAGAATTATTTGATGTCAGAAGCATGAACTGATTTTTGATGCAATCTGCCTTGAATCCAGTGAACCAACCAGTACATCCATCCAAAGTCTTATCTAATGACATCAATTTCCGTTTGGAATCTGAGGCCATAATCAACGGATCTAAGCAAGATGACCCCTTGAGCAATGGATATTTGATACCTAGGCATCAAAATTGCATTCAAGATCTCCTGACACTTCGAAGAAAATTCTTATGTTCTAAAAATTCTTCAAGTTCTTTGTTCAGCCTGCCGACCTTAAGGCTGATTACGCTGCAAAGTCGATGTCAATTGATTTCAGTTCTACGAATTTTTCTACAGTCATGGGAAGCTTCAGTTTTTGAACTGTTGACAGGTTTTCAAAACACATTGCTTAATAAGCCGATTCGACAGCGAATTTGTGATGTTCTCTGAGAGGGCCTCAAACAGGAATGGAACAATTGGCCTATCGTCTTGAAATGTCTTAAAGAAAACCTCAAATTCCTTGGTTTGACGAAAAAACACAATTTGACCTTGAGCAGAGGATCATTCAGCATTTTCTTCATGTTTTTGTAAGACGACAAGTCAGATTGCTCCTTGATATTTTCGACATATGCTCGCTAGTTTGGCAATTGTTCGATGATCATTTTCGCAACTGCTAAATTCTCAACCCATTGAGTCACACAATAGTTGGGTGGTGCTTGTGGGTCTTTCATCATTGCGAAATGTCGATAATCCGATCAACGAGACGGCAGATCTTTAAAACTTCCCAACAACTTCGCAAGAATTTCATCACCTCAATGTATCTGTCTGCAGTTCGCAGAGCACCGTTGGTAATGTGTAGGTGGCAACTTCCAATGTCCAAAATTTGTGTATCATGTTTTGAAATTCTTCAAACAGACGATGTATGGCAATACTGACAATTGGACCATCCCCTGCCACCTGCAGGAGTTTAGAATTTTCGAGGCCATCGAGCGCTCCCTCAAGAGCCTTGCGCAACTCAGACGCAGTAGCATGTCCAAGAAATTCAGAAGTCCGGTATCTTGTCATCGCCCTGTCTTCAATCCAATACCTACCGTGAAGATCCATTTGTCTGCGATACATTTACATGAGTTAAGTGGCATTTCAGATTTCAGACCGTGCCGTCTGAGTCTTCATAAGCCATGCATTGTAGTCTGCAGACGACCGCGCAAGGCGTGGGAGTACTGAACTTACTGAACAATCTCCAGAGGCAACTCGTCCATTGAGACAGGTGAAGACAGATCAACCTGATCAAGCTCACATCAACATTGCGAGTCGGATGAGAAAACGAAGCCCCCGTCCTAATGTCAGGGATCCAGATTATCTCGGCTGAGTATGCACAGTCCGTCTGGACATTTTCAAAGCAGCTTTCCTCACCCAGCGGAGTAGATTTGGACGCTGGTTCGGATAAAGGTGTAGCAGTAAACTAAGAAAGCACATGGAAGCAACCGACTTCCCTGTCTGAAAACAGTACAAATTACAGAAAATTAATAAAACAGGTTCACAATGTTTTAAGGCAAAATTATAGGCCTAAATACTTGGCCACACTTTTCTTGCGAATTTGCACTTATTAATCAAATCTTTAAACGATGTAAAAAGTGATGTTTTCATCAAAAACATGGTAAATATGGAATTCTGCATTTTCTCTGTTTATACAGTAGGCAATGTTGTTATCGGTCATAAATACTCGTATATTTAATCTTTACTACTCCCACCTTGAATTCCCTGATTTTTCCGGTTTTCCAGAAACGATTTTTTCCCTGATTATTCCCGCGTTATACACCCTGTTGATGCATGATCGAGGCTACATTTGACTACGAATTATTTAGTTACACATGACCAGATCCCTGACGTCTCAACTTTTTGAATATGAAGGTTAATTGCATCAGAATGACTTTCTGTGTTTCACTGATAACAGATTTTTGAAAATGGCTACCTCGACTCCCGGCGTTGAAATTCAAAGTAATGGGCTGCTCTGGCCAAATAATTAAACTCAGACAATGGTTCGCAGATATCTGCTGGTGGAGCTATGCATCGAAAATTAATATCTGGCCTACGATCCCCTTCTTCCGCAATATAATAAAGTTAAAAAGCAAATAATTCATCCAAAATTTCGCTTCTTGTTATGTTAAGGATGTCATCATAACATCCTTGGCAAAGCTAGAAGGGAAAATTTGGGCTAATTATTTTTTTTCTATTTTTCATTGCGGAAGGGGTGACTATTACTTTTAGAATCAAACAAGCATCAGCAACCTAGGTACGCATCAGGGCTACATGGTCCCACGCGGTTTCTACTGTGATAATGTCCTACAGTTGCCGTTAATACAGATTATAACTTTTTAAATGTGAAGTTTTACTATTGTGACGAACTTTTTGTCTTCAGAAAATGGAAATTTGAAGATTGTAGAAAACAGGCTTCAGTTTATACTGTACAATTTACAGACCACTGATAGCCCAAATACTACAGTAAATATTTTACGGTAGAAGAGTATGCACAAATCGTCCAATGACAACAACTTACCCACGTAAACTAGCACTGATGAGATAAGTTCCTGGAGTCAACATTCTCCAATAATCACCATCTTTCGATGAATGAATAGCATGGTCTATGCCTTTCACGCTAATTTCGACGTTGCTAAGAGGTGAATTGGTTCCTCTTTCCAACACGAAGCCACGAACACCTTTATGTACCTAAAAGAAATTAATAAAAACATGTACACAAGAATGACCCTTTTGGTTTTATTATTCTCTTACATGGGCCATAAAGACGATGAGAGAGTTAACGTTCTCCTTCCAATACATAGGTAGACGATTGGCTAGTGGGAATTTGATGCACGCGATCTCTAACGTCAGCTCAAAGCAGTTGGTATGCAAATAATTCCAGTCTTGCATACCACCGGCCACAGAATACCAGGTGGCACCGTTTGTTACACCGTCCTAAAGGCAAAAATACACATTCGTCATTATAATAATAGTAATACGGGCTCTTGATACTATGGACGAGATAGGACCAAAACAATGTTGCACAAAGGGCCCTCTTATATTATTTCGATATCTATGGTAGATACAAACTCTAAATTTTACATGTATATGTTGGAGGGGGTCAACCACTTATATTTATGTTTTCTTCTTTTATTAACGTTTCCACTTTTTTATGTTACTGACAATACTTCATTTTACAGAGCAGCAAGACCAAAAATTGCTATAATTTCTTCGATAGGGCGCTCTGTACAGGTTTAAGAAATTTCTAGAATTATTTTTGTAATTATAGGGCGCCTTGTACAATAGAAGTTGCCTATCCATGTGAACCATGCGCCTTCGTTTTCAAATAGCTTTAAAAAGTATTTTAATCTTCTTTTAATGATTGCAATGAATACTGAACAGACGGAATTAACGACGAGATTTCATTTTATGATCTTCATGGTCATTTTTATGGTCATTCATTCAGTTGTTAAACGATCTACGTCACTCTACAATAATAGTTGAATTCTTAGAAATGAACTACTAGTATTATGAACTTCTGAGCAGACGACCACACAACAGCCTGCCTAAGTGACGAATGAATGATGGCGAAAATTATGATGTGAATGTTGTTGAAAGTAAGGTTGAGGGTGAGCAGAGCGAAGTTGAAGGTGAACAGATGGATGTTGAGAAAGATGATGTGAGCAAAAAGAAGAAATGCATCGGAAAAAAGAAAGTTCCTCATAAATGGAACAAGTTAGTTATAGTGACGCTGCCAAAGAAAGGAGATCTAAGTATCTGCAGCAGCTTTCTCATCTTATCTCTGATAAACCACGTGTGCAAAGTGATCACCCTAGAGCGTCTGAAAACTTCTGTCGAGCCATTCCCGGTAGAAGACTAAACAGGCTTCCGTAGAGACAGTGCATTGTGCAACAGATCCTTGCTGATAGCCTGTTTTATCGAATTCTCTAGGCTTTCGGTAACATTCGGCAAGACGCCATTTGGTCAGTACTGAAATCATACGGAGTGGATGCTAAGATTTTCCCCATTTTGAAGAGCATGTACTACATTGCCCAGGCTGTAGTTAGGCTCGGTAATGAAATTGGTGAGTGGTTCAGACAAGGGTTTCAGACAGAGCGACTCCCTGTAACCTGGCATTTTGCTTTGTATACCTGGAACGTGTTATAGCAATGCGGCAGGGGTGTCAATTCAGAGACGGTCTATCAAGAACTCAAGCCATTCCGATGACATTGCACTTTCAGAAGAAAGGTGGGATGAGCCGGAGAATAGCCTGCACTTCGTTTCTTCAGATGCAGTAAGACGTCGCCTAAAGATCAACACCAATAAAACGAAGGGAATAGTAATAGTGGAGACAAGCCAAAAATTAGAGCTTTCGACCAACAACTGGGCAATCGAAACAGTCCACAAGTTCACCTATCTTGGAAGCATGATAAATGGTGATGGATGTGCAAAGAAATTCGTCAGCGCATTGGTGTTGCGTTCAGGATGTTAGAAGGTTTTGAAAAAATATGGCGGAGTCACATGATTAGTTTCTGTTTCTAGCGTGCTAATGTTCATTTCGGAAACGTGGACGCTGAGAATGACGGATAAGTAATGCCTTTGAGTTGCGGTGCTTCCGAAGGAGTTTAGGTGTTAGATGGTTTCACTGCACCACCAATTATGAAGTCATGAGGAGAGTAAAAGCAAATTGACGGCTTGTGCAGATGATTAAGAAGCGCAAAATGAGTCTTCGGCCACATCTGCCGCATGAAAGATAATTGTTTAGTGAAGACCGTGCTGTTTGGTATTGCGAATGGTAGCAGCCGCATAGGCAGACCCAAGATGTTCAAAATTGACAGGATGATTTCAAGTAGGCTTATATAAATGATACACACTATGAAGAATGCTGACTTCGTTGATTCTCAATATGGTCAATGAGAGCCAAGTCCAACAACGTTGCTTCCTTTCAAAGTTAACCATAAGGAACTGAGTGACTTGAGTGCTTCTGTTCAACTGAACGGAATAGCGGAAAATTAAGATGAAAGGGCGAACTGAGTGAACGAACATGATAGACGAATGCGTGAAGAGCTGAATAATGGTCTTATTCGAATGCACTGGTGCATTTTAGATCCTGGATGGATGCTTTGCATTCAAGTTTCGAATATATTTGTCAGTGAAATGACAAAGTGCGCCTTAAGAAATGAATTTTAAACTTCACCAGTAGCTGCAATAATGAATCTTGCATTACAAAATGCGACAAAAACACTTCTTATTTTTAATTTGTCAGAAGTTTTTTGCAATTATGATGAATGAAACTCAGTGGCTACTGCATAACAGTTGGCATTAAACGTTTTCAATCTTGATCACATATTTTCACATTTTCTCTGTAATCAGTCAAATATAATTTACTTTTATGATGATTTCATTCAAATATAAGATAAGGCCTACCCTTTTTACAACAGTACTACACAAGCGGCATGCATATGCAAATATTTTCATAGTGCACACCACTTAAGAGCACTTAAAAATATATGTAGAGTCTGCTACTTGTAGTTATAATCGATTAATCTTGCTCAGCTGTTTAACTAAAATTTTATATCATTAAATTACGATAATCACTTGAGTTGGAAAATCGCAACTTTTAGCACACAAGAAACGGAATTTGGTAAGTCAATTTCTTTAATAACTAACTACATACCCTAACAAAGTCTGCAGTTAAACAGCTAGAAGAGCAACTGAGTAGATGCTTAGTAATTGACACTACTTAAAGCAACCCTGCGTTCAAAACAAAGATACGATCATGATGTCTCGGTATTTTGAAAACACAACTTCAAAGTATACAATCTTAAATCATAACTAGCAGTTCACACACTACTACCTCTTTCATGATCTTCGAGAGAAGACTAAATATCGAAAACTATGAAAAGGAATAGACGCTACAGTCGATCATTTAACTGTTTCTCTTTATCAAAAAGATTTATGACACTTCTAATTGTCATACGTCATTGACCAGACGGTCTCCTTAATCACTTTGTGTTTGTCTGCCTCATTATATCGTCTTCATTAGATGTATGACTCTGCTTAGTAATTTTTTTCCCATCTAAGATTTCGTCTACATCGAGTTTTAGATTCCATGGTTCTTCTATTTTTGTCGATGTATTTAAGTTTCGCTGACATAGTTCCAATCGCGCTCTGTGCATTATTGAGATATACTGCGCGACACTGCTTTCCTGGTTATAAATAAATTGTTTTCGGCTAGTTGTCATGTTTTGAATGGAATTAGAAAAAGCCAAAGTTGAAAGATGTCGATTCTATTTTCTTTTTCGTTATTTTTTACAATTAACTTCAGTTAACACAGGGTTTCCGCGGTTTTCAAGGATCGTTTTTCCAGGAGTTTCCAGGAGCATTCTGATTATATTTTCAGGAGGTTTATGTAATTTGATTTACAAGCGGATTTTACATAATTCGTGATATAGTCTACACCAAATACAAATTCTTTGCATTACATATGCAAGAGATAAAGCAACTGATTGTACAATCGTTTTAACGTACTTTTCCACTTCAGCCTTAATACGAATAACGAGTGAATCTGACCAGTCCTTATAATTCATGAACTCTGGTCCTATGATTTGTAACGGTTTATATATTTCAGGCACTCAAAGTACGATGTCCCAATGTGGATCAAACGTGCATTTGATCTGCCCATGAAAACTCCTCGGTATTACAAAGTACATTGAGCGTAAAATCAAGACAAATAATCTGATAAAAAAGGATTTGACGTATTTATTTCAATTCATTTTCTAATTTGTTCATTTGTCCTTCAAGCGCATCCTCTCAATGTGATTTTCGGCGACAAAAAAGCAGTTAAAGAACAAATAAATACTTCAGAAATCTAACACTCACTTCACTGAGCAAATGTCGTTGTACATGTATATGGTCAGTCGTGTCATATTTAATAATCTCCAAAAATAAATAATATTACTAAAAATTAGGGCTGTGCGCGGTGCACCGGTTCTCGGGCCGGTGCACCTAAATTTACGAATTTCGATCAAATTGATGCTTTACTGTAAAGCTTGAATTACAATCGGCTCATTTTGTCTGTTATCTTAGTTACAGCAAATTGAGAGCATACTATTTTAAGCATGCAGTATAATTTATCAAATCAAGTCAAGCTTCATGATGATCAAACTTCAAATATCAATTCACTTCACATTAAATTTCTACATCAGGAAAATGAAACCTTTTGAAAATCACGGTTATCTCATAAAAAAACAATGTATTTCCTGATGATGAGAGAAAATGTGAAAATTGACAAAAATTCGGCAATGTAAGTTCATGGTAAGTCATTTTAGACCACAATATCCCGATTCCCGCGACCTCCTATCTTGGCATTCCAGTGGCCAGGTATTCGTCCGAAGAATTTTCTTCTTGAGTGCTTGAAGCCACAGAATTAGATTCATCTGCGCGCGCTTCGAAGCGCTTCGCGCAAACCGAAGCAGATAAACAAAACATTTAATTCTGTGGCTTGAAGCCGATCGTAATGTCGAGATCGTGACTTTCCGCATGGTAATTTGCAGACGTGACATTGCTTCGAACCTGTCTACATTTCTTGATCTGTTCAGTTATTTTGAAAAAGAATAAAAAATAAACTCCTCCTTTGCTGTATATCATTTTAAAGTGAATCAATTAAAAACCCAACGTTTCGTCCGCCACTCACTTAGCAAGTCAGTCATTGCTATTCTTTCAATCATTTTTTGTTGCATATCTACATAATTTTTATTTTCATCTAGTTTTAAAGAATTTTGTTAGAACTATCATACAAACGCACAAGTATGATGACAGTCAAAAAAGAAAAATAGAATCAAAGAATGCCTTTGCAAGCATGCTTCAAATTTTTTTAACATTGTTAGAATTTTCCCTACTATCCTACTCGATAAAATTTGCATTGAATTCTAGAAAATGCAAATATTTCGCATGAAGGATAGAGACCCTGCCTACAAAATTTTGATAATTTAATTGACTATCCCACGACAATCTAGAACAGAACGCAAAGCAAGTTATATTTCGTCTATGCTTAAAGAAGTGCTTCAGGGAAAATTTTCCAAATTTTCTGTGCAACGGTGCCGCAGGTGCGGTTAGCGCACAGGCCTAAATGCAAGAAAAAATGAATACGATATTCAGGGCTTCATTTCAAATCCATATCTGCCGGTATTCAAAATGTTCCAATGCACGAGTTGTTTCTTTTATAGACGACGGATTGCAATAAAAAAAGCGTTAATTAAATTTCCTGAATCAAAAAGACTGACAAGAACGTCTTTAAAATGTATAGCCAGAAATTTCTTTTACTGCAAAACCCAGAATGTGAATGAATTCATTACATTAACTTTGTATGAATAGAAAAATTCCATCAAATACTTCTAGTGATCAAGTAGAGATGCCTTCACTTATCTACCGTATTTATAAAATTCCAGGAGTTTCCAGAGCCCTGGAAAACCGTTTTCGAAATTCCAGGAATTTCCAGGAGTTTCCAGGTGCGCGGAAACCCTGTTAACATGAATGTTTAACGAATTCGTCAACTATCTTCAGGTAAAATAGGAAGAATATTAGAAGGTCCAGTATAAAATTTAAAATTCACACCAACGTCTATGTACAAAAGTCCATAATGACACAGACTGAATATAAAAGGAGGGATGGGCTATTAAGCAGGAAGCATTGGGTTACATAATGCTACTAGCATCTTAATGATGACCTGACTAGATGGGAAGACATAGAACATAGTAATGGATTGGTAATACAAAAGGCTTGAGTTGTCAGTACATGCATTACAGTATATAAGCATAAAATAGCATTACAATGATTGGAAGAATGTAATATAATTAGCACGGAGTGAGGAATTTTCAAAGATGAGTTGTGAATTAGAAATGTGATACTGGCATAACATAACATATTGTCATGTTTTGATGATTTTTTATGGAAAATTTTTATCAAAAAGAAAATCTGCATAAGTGTTGAGCTCGATTTTTTGTTGATTGTTGGTTTTATTTTACTAATATAATATGCTTCACGAAGTCTAAAGTTTGATATTCAGCCTTTCATGTTATCCTTTCTTTATTCAGATGAGTCATTATAGATTTTTGTACATTAGATGTCGGTGTGAATTATAAATTTTATACTGGACCAGTATTCTTCCTCTCTTGCCTGAAGATGGCTAACGAATGTTGACTGAAATTAATTATAAAAAAATAATGAAAAATAAACTAAAATCGACATCTTTCAGTATTGGTTCTTTTCAATTCCATTCAAAGCATTGCTTTCCTAGTGCGGTCTTTTCTCAAATGGTCACTCAATTATCTGTTGTACTAGCAAAATCATTTGACAAGGAAAAGAGAAGCGCTAGAAAAGAAATAGGGCCTATATGCGCAGTTTGCAGCAATTAACTCACAGAATGCGATTGGAATGTGAGTGAAGCTTCAATACTATGGTCATCGCACTTGGGAAAACGATTTCCAGTAAGCAGTCAAAAAACATAATCTGACATTTATGAGAGCAAACAAAGATGTTAGGACTTCACAAAACATTCTTGATTCTGTGTAAAACTAAATTACTCCAGAATGTCAGGCTAATATCATACTTGGATGTTTTTCCAGACCACCCTATTTTCCAGACTTCCCAGACATTCTCTTAAAAATAATACTTTTCCAGACCACCCTATTTTCCAGACTTTCCAGATTCGCGGGCACCCTGAAATAGCAGTGTAGGATATATAGAAATCAAAAAAAAATCATCTCTAATTGCAAACATAAATTCGCTTATACTCCATGCTGCTTTTTCTTAGAAAGAATCAAGTTACTAAAATAATTGTAAAGTTTTGTGTAAAGTTGGTGAATTATAAACTATTTTATCAAAGAGGCTTTGCATTTAAATAGAAATGAGCACAACCGCGAAACTTTACAAAGTGCGTTGACAAGGTACCAGTGCCTACCCATGAAGCTGTCACAAGATTAAGGTACTATTATCACAAGCATCGCCAGTCACTGAGGCCGCCACGCACCATTCTTCAGGTACTGGGCAATATGGCAACACATGTTGACCGCAAAATGTTGTTTCAGCATGCATGTACGTTCTTGTCTTTTAATGACAGTGTCGAATTTCTATGCGCTTTGACGTAATTCACTTACCACGAAATGGTCATTCGGGCACGTTGTACGAGTATGCATGCGTGGATGGGCATTACTATATGACTCGGCGATCTGCCGGAACAATTTATCGTCCGGTGACTTCGAATATTTACCAGATTCGCCTTCAGGGTTGTCATCATAAGGATAATTAGCGACAATGGCGCCGCCATGCAAATTAGCTGAGAGGACAAAGGGCAACGAGCGTAACCATTTCATGACAGCCATAGTCTCCGGTTGTTGGTGGCGATTATAATCTCCAGTAAAGTACTGGTCAGGAAAATTGCGATTCAAGTCGAAGTTGTTGGCATTACTGCGGCCCACCAAGCCTGCGGAGAAACAGAATATAGGTGTTCACACTTTTAGACGATTCACGATTCATATACATGCAGTACAGCATAGCCATGTATAACAGGCTTGAGAATCGGAATCTTTTCTTTTGATGTACGTTTCTTTATACCTCAATTTCATCATCAATATCGCTCTCACGTGCACTCACAGCATCATGGCCTATAAGAAGAGAAATGAGAATCTATAAAAATATCTTTAATCTTTGAGTATCAGAAAATGTTGTCTTTATTACATCTCCCACGAGACCGAACAGAGTGGAGAACTGCCATCA